>VYXD01013154.1:1236965-1311012 GCA_013397195.1 Hylia prasina | reverse complement strand
AGCCGGGAGCGCCGCCGAACTCCTGGAGGATCTGGGTTAAATGAGCCTCGGCTGCGGAAACTCGGAGCGGCTCTATCTTGCCTTTGGAACACGGGCGAGGAAGCGGTGGTGGTGTGTGCTGGTTTGGGTAGTTCGGAAGGGAGGTAGTTTGTCTCTGCTCGCTTTAGTGTGCTTGGTTTTAGTTGTCTGTAACAGAAACGAGCTTGCTGGCAGGTATTTAAACAAAACCCAAACCGGCATACTTCAGACTGAATAAGAGGCTAATGAACATCAGCGTGTGTGCAGACAGGGAATGGCACTCAACTGGGTAATTTCTATTCCGGACCCTGCTGGCTTTTGGGGAGCTCCATTTAATTCATGGGCCGTCCGTCCTCTTCACACGTTGTCATTTGAAAGTTAAAAATAACCCCCGAGCGCTCTGAGTTTTGCCTGCACCTGCCTTTGCAAGTGCTGACTCCCCGGAGTTCTGCGCGGTGCTCTCTTGGAGCCGAAGACGCCCGGTCGGTGTCCAGAGCCCTGCTATTTATAAGACTTGGCAGAGCGGGGGAGGAGGAGGAGGGTTGCAGCAGCAGGCTGTTTGCCTTTTGCATAAACTACCGAGGCAGGTTGCATATTGTTTGAGATGTTGCATCGGTGGAGGCGAGGCGGGGTGCGGGGGGGAAGAAGTGCAGAAGCTGAAGTATTCCTAATCCTTCTTTTCCTAGGGACTGTGGATCTATGAAGCGCTTCCCTCCGATGTGAATGCAGTGTCCCCTGTGGGATGCAGTAGGTGATGCCCAGCTCTACTGCAATGGCAATTGGAGCTCTCTCTAGTTCTCTTCTCGTAACCTGCTGCCTCATGGTTGCCCTCTGTAGCTCCACCGTACCCGTACAAAAACTGGCCAAGGCTCAAGACAAACAGGAGATAAAGGCGAGCCAGGAAAAGAGGGATCACACGTCTACAAGGGACAGCCAGACAGATCCAGGGAAAATGAATGAGATCGGCAGGAGCGGGAGGGAGGAGGGTAGCAGGGACTGGAAGAGCAAGGGAAACAGGAACTACTCGAACAAGGAGTCTTGGACTAAGCAGAAGCAGGCTTGGAACAGCCAGGGGACAAGCAGTAAATCTGGAGGCATTCAAGTGCAAGAGCAAAGGGATGCTGCTCCTGAGGAACCTCAGGTGGCTGAAGATTCATCTCTCCCAGCATCTGTTGCGAGCGTCACTCCCGAGCCTCCGGAGGAGTACGCCTATCCGGACTACCGTGGCAAAGGCTGCGTGGACGAGAGCGGCTTCGTCTATGCCATCGGGGAGAAGTTCGCGCCGGGCCCCTCTGCCTGCCCCTGCCTCTGCACTGAGGAGGGCCCGCTATGTATCCAGCCCGAGTGCCCCAGGCTCCACCCTCGCTGCATCCATGTGGACACCACGCAGTGCTGCCCGCAGTGCAAGGAGAGGAAGAACTACTGCGAGTTCCGAGGGAAAACCTACCAGACCCTAGAGGAGTTCATGGTAAGGAATGAAGCCAAAAGTCATTTTGTGGGTTATTCTCTTGTTTAAAGTGGTTTTATGATCTTGAAGTGCTTTCTTAGAGGGTGTTCTGGGTCTCCCCCTCCTCTTTTCATTCTTGTGTTAATATTACTTTTGCAGTCCTGTAAAATATTCCCCTTAAACATGACCTTTCTTGCTCTATGGTAGGCTAACATTTTTAAATAAGGGTGCTGATCTTTTTTAATTCCTTTGGTATTTACAGTAAAAAATGCTACTTGGAAGGATGCTACTCTGTGGTGGTGTTATGGATTTTGTGAAAACTTTCAGCAATACATTTGTCTCCTTGTTAACTATTAAACTTCTGCCTTTTAGTGATCAAGCAGGGTTTCGTGAGCTTACTTCTATTCCTAGTTATCATTCTGTGACGATCCCTTCATTTTTAACAGTAATTTCTTTTTCCTTTTTAACTATTTAAGTAATGGTGCTAAGGTTGCATAATGTTTGCTTTCTATGAATGACTATTGGCCTTCTTTTTAATAACAGCATGATTTGCAGTCTAGATTGCAGTGATACCTAAAGGAAGGACTTGAAAAGCTTCATGTTCAGGGAACTCCTTTTAGACTAGGGTCTTTCTAGCACTGCTGTGCAAGTTTGTTATCATTGAAAATGCAAGACGTTACAGTGCACTCAAAAGTTTTGGAGTTGGGGCCAATTTTCTGGTTGTTGTCCTTGTCTTTTTCTATTTAGTATTTTATTGTGGTTGAGACCTGTGAGCAGGCTCTAAGAATGGCTTGTGAATTTTCTTGTAAATGACTTTTAGATACAGTGCTGTTCCAAAACCCATTTCTGAATACACCAGAGAGTTTCATGCTGAATATATTGAGAGGAATATGAAATACAGTTCAAGGTTCTGGAAGCTGAGTCCCTCTCAGGATGGAGAAAAAGAAAATGTATTTTTGAAGGCTGTAAGAAAGTTGCCACCTTTACTCTCTGGTATTTGCATGTTCCTGAAAACTTAGCTTTGGTTCATAATGTCTTTCCATGTTCTTCAGTTTAAGAGAAAATAAATAACAGAGCAGAACTACTTTCTCCGTAATAAGAGCATTGTCATTCCCTCTTCTTAGGCAGAAAGGTGCAGAGCCCTGGTGAATTGCAAGGTGTGGTGTGAAAATATTGTATCATCCGCCCTCTTTCCATGTCACTTTCAAGGGTTGCATCCAACTTCAGGATGGCAGTTTTCTACTTAAGAAGCAGCAGCTACTTCAACAGCAGCTAGTTGGTGTGACCTTTTCAGAGATGGCTTGTAAGATCCTTTCTTTCCCAGCAAAGTTAATTCTTGAGGGGTGGCCAAAAGATGAAGATTCACACTTTCTCCATAGGTCAGCGTTTTAAAGGCTTTTCCCTGCTTTTCATTCACATTCTTCTACAGAGTTCTATTTCTTAGCCTTTTTCTGTAGTGGTGTTGTATTAATGGCTGTAAAACAAGCCTAAAATACTGTGTTAAATATGTAGTGAGCATACAACCTTAATATTCCCTGGTATGTTTGAATATGGCTGACAGTCTCAGTAAAAATGGAGCATTTGACAGTGACATTTACAGAAGTGATCTGAAAAGATTTGGGGTTTCAGCTTTCTTTTTAACTCCATTCAACTTTTAGCCCTTGTCTTCATATCTTCCTCTGATGAAACATTGGTTCCCTTACTGCTTTGTTTTATCCAACTTTGGACACAAGTGAGAAGAGATGTCTGCTCAGGACATGCAAGGAAAGTTATTGATGCAGTTAGGCAGTGGAACTGCAGCCTGATTATTTTCCTATGTGAGAACCTTGTTTTTTAGTTGAGCTTCAGTGTTGCTTCCAATATTGTGAGCACAAGCTGTAAATGCAGCTGTTTGCCCAGGCCACTGCGATCAGTGGAGTTTTCTGGCAACACAAGGTGCAGATGTAGTCCAGTTCCTGCTGCTCAGTGGATGGAAGCAATTGCAAAATGCAAGCAACTGCACAGTTTCAAAGGTAATTTTATGAGTTTGAGGTTGATGGTCTTAGAGATGTTACTAATATGCTATCTCTTTATTAAGATCAGGGAAGGAGTTATAAATGGATAGTGATGTGATTTTTCTCTGCATCTGCACCTACTATTTGTAGCAAAGAGTACCAGACATCAATGAAGGAAGAAAAAGGTGACCTCCTAACATTTAAGTGACGTTTTTTGCACAAACGTTTATGTGTAGATGTGTAATTATGCATAAATATTTGTGAGTCTGCTTATATAAAATTCCTGTATGACTTGGCATGGCAAGGAATTGCCCTGACTGGAGCCAGAAGCTGAGTGTGCCGGGGAATTTGAGGTTTGATGTGTTTATTTTGCAGTCTGTCCTTCAGGCTTTGCTTGTGTGTGCATGTATGCATGCATTTTTTGTGTTTTCAAAATGGACATGGATGTCAGCACAACACATCTTGGGTGTCAGAAAAGGATGAGGTCTCATAAAGCTGTTTCCGTCAGCACCACTCTGGTCACCGGTGGGTTTTGTGAGGCAGAATAGCAGTGTGATCACAACATCCGTATTAGTGGAACCAGTAAAAGAATATTTGGTGAAATGCACTGAAGCTGGAGATTTCTAAAGTACATGGTCCAAATCTTCCAAGTAAAATTTGAAAATGAAGGCTGGTGTGTAAAGTCTCGTAAGAACCAGGAGTTCTCTTCAGAAGTGCAATGTTTTGGCAAAGACCTTTAGTTTTGAAAGCTGTTGCTTTGTGTATTTTAGAATTTCCTTGCTACCACAAATTGTATTTTTTTGTGGGTAAGTCACTTCAAAATCTGGAAGTTAACAAACCCAAACGAGTTTTGAGAGATCTGTGGTATTTTGAATGCTCAGAGGAATAAAAGCATGGCTGTTCTGTTTATTATTGCCAGTGTAACCCCATTCATGTTCTCCTGAGTTGTGTCAGTGGCAAGAAAATACTAGTAAAAATTCCACTACAAAAGAAAATAAATTTGGGATTATGACTGATTTTTTTTTTTTTTAAATTTAGATGTTTTCAAAGCTTAAGGAACCAAATGTAGATTGTCTATCTGTTTTTAATCCAGTTTTTTTGTTGGTTTTGTTTTGATGTCTTCTTTGTTTGTAATTAAAGTTGGACATGTGGTAGGGGAAAGCTCAAATTACTTTGGAGTACAAATGATTTTTCACTTCTTAAATATGACAATTTACATTAAGCTGCTGGATAGACCTACTACCCTTACTAAGCTACAGCTTTCTTGAGACCCCACTAGTGGAATACCTAGCAGTTTACACAGTAATGCATTTGCTCTTTTATAGTGCCTGCAACTCCTATACCTCTGCTCATAAACTTCCCTTTAAACGATTCTAAAGAACTAGGTGTTTTTTGCCATCTGTAGTCTATTTTCTACAGTTTTTATGGCTGCCTGGTGGATACACAGGACTTCCATTGCCTCTTGTTGTCTTCCTGCAGTTTTTTCATAGGCAGCACTGCTGCTTCTGTAGAGTTAGCAGCTTCATCTGTAGACCGTGGAGATGTGGTACCATTAGTCATCAGAGAGAGATTGATAGGTGGTATTATTTCCAGTCCTGGTGGTTTCAGAACTGCTGAGTGTGAGTGCTGCTGGGCTGGTTGTTCCCCACAGGAACAAGAGGGATGCTCCTTGCATTGGCTGCCACTAGGAGCTGTGCTGCAGGGAATGCACTTGCATTGCATGAGTAGAGAGGGGAAATGAAGGATGAAATGTGTCTTTTCATTCTGATTTATTTAGCCGCTGTTACATACAGGCACTGTCTTATTGTCTCTCTCTCTAGAGATAATTATGTCTCCAAGTGTTGAGCTGCCATTAAGGTGCAGAAAGTGGGGGTTTTCTTCAGTTCCTGCGTATCCTGATGATCAGTAAAAAGCAATGTGCTATTGTTTAGTCCAAAGGTGAACAGATAATGGCTGACACTGATACCATTTTAGCAGCCACTGTGGTTTACTTGCATGCCTGAAAAGAGCTTTGTAGAAATAAGCTTGTGGAGACCTTCCTTACTGCTGCCGTTACTCAGGTTGGTGGGTTGTACAGATGACAGTACTTACCGAGGATGTACTATAAGTATTCCCCTGAAATCCCATGATCTATTGCACTAGAAGTGTCTTCATTACTGCAGTATCACATTAACAGTGCACTGTTCATGAAAGATATAGTCTTCAGGTGTATGTGCTGTATAGGACAGAAATATGTGTCATGAATCATAATTGTTAGATAAGAATTGGATCAGTTTTGTTTCTCAGTCAATAGTAAATGACTTACTTTTCTGAGAATGTCATCTTTTGTCAAATTTGGAAATCTAGTAAACCTATACAATTAAAATATGCTTTAATTTTACAGAGGAGAGATTTTAGGAATAACATCTGTGTGCTGCCATGTTTCCTGATTGTCAACAGATACTGTAGTTTTTACACCCCTTCCAATATTGAATGACACAGTTACTAAGCAGTGTCCTGGACTAAGGAATGTCTGTCGTGGCAGCTGCTGGTCTCATTCAACTTCGATGGCTGGCAAATCTGCATCTTTTCCAAGTCATGGCAAAAAGTGTTACATTTGATTGAAAGCTGTAGGTTTGCTTTGTTGATCCTGATCCTTGGAACTGAGTGCTGCTATCTTTTTTCAAGTAGGAATGTATATTGTATAATATTTTTATGTTAAAAATAATATTAAAAATAGTCCACCTTAGAAACCATATTTTTATAATTTAGTAAGTATTGTTTCTAGATATAACTCTGGAAGGAAGGTTTCATATTATTGCCTTAATACTTAAGAGCTCAGGTTTGCTGACACTCAAAACTTAACATGTGGTTCAAGTGATTACTTGAAATTCCTGAGCCTTTCAACTCCTGAGCACTGCATCAGAAACCTCCTCATCTGCCTACACTCCAGCTCTGGAAGTGAAGGTGACAATTGTTTAAAATCAATTACAGGATAAAGTTGTCCCAAAGTTTGTAATACAGATCTGCTGCACTGGGCTGTCAGTCTCCGTGTGGGATTTCATAAACATATGCCTTAGTGTTATCTTTGGTAGAGTGTAAAGCAAAGAGAAAACACGAAGTGAGTAGCTAGCAAAGGAAACCTGAAATAAATAATAGTAATAAAAGCAGAAAGCAACACAGCGGGAGACCCTATTTAGGCTTTCTAAGCATAGGGGAGGGCGTGAAAGATATGTGAGTGCATAAGCAAATAAAAGCCTTGGCAGGTGGGAAGGGAAGTAGCAAAGGATGAATGAGCATTTAGTTGGAGATGATGTTTTGCAAGCATCAGCATGTTTGAACTTTGGAGGTGAGAAGGATGTGAGAGGCAAGCAAGCAGAGAGTGGATTTGAGGAAAAAATGTGATAGGCTGCCAAAAAAATAGGGAGAAGAAGCAGATGATCTGCAAGTTCGACATCTGGGTGATTCTTCATAGCAAATAATTATTTTCTTTTTTAGATTTTATTTCTTTTCTGCTCTTATTGGAGAAGTGCAATGGGGGATTGTCTACATCAGCTGGAATCTGGAATGAAAAAGGGTCCATAAAAAGAACAACCTCCTTCTCTAAGTAAATCAGTATCTGCACAGATTATAGATTTAGAGGATCACTAATAATAACATTCAGCTGCATTTTCATCCTGCGTTCTGAGCTTGGATACCCATGTGGTTTTTTGGAGTGCAGCAATGAGATTTACAGTATAGCATTTATTGCTCTTCACATCCTTGCTTCCCGCTATCTTGTGTGGTATGAGGATGTCAGCAATGTAAGTGTGATGTGCCTGGTCAGGAATGCTGAGGATGACAGCTGGAATTGTACATGAGGCAAATGCAGACATTTCAAAGTCCATTTTTTACTAAAGAGAGTCTTGCTACTCTTTTGTTGGGAATTCAGTCCTTTGAAGTACGTCTTTCAAGTAGCTATCTCATGGTATTCCTATTCTGTAAGAGTTCTTAAAACCCAGTAACATTTCGCTAGGTATAAAGGATTACCTGTGTTTTGCTTCACCCCTTTCTTTGAATTTCAACTTCCTTTCAGAAAGTTACCAGTATTACAAGAATTGTCCAAAAACAATTAAACTACAAGAAATACCTGAATTCAAAAGGATGGGGTTTTTTCCTGACCTCCCTTTGAAAAAGATAATTTTCAATAAAATGTAACTTCTTGCTACCAAAATACTTTCAAACCTGAAAAAATTACAGTGAGGATTTCCATTAAAAGACGTTTCAAACATCATGTAGCAAAACTTTTCTTCTTAAAATATGTTTTTTCTCTAAATTATTTTTGAACCTCTAATAGAACTAAACTAGATTATGAACTTAATTTTAAGTAAGTTCATTAGAAATTCAGTAAGGTAATTTTGTTTTATTTGTATTACAAGTCTTCACTGTTCTTGTTTTCAACATTCTTCACTTTCCCATTCAGTGTGTAGGTTCAGGGAAGAACATGTTTTGTTTTGGTTTTCTGTTCCCACTCTGGTTCTGTAGTTTTGCAGGAGCCCAGTCTTGCTCTCAGCATTATTTAGGCCAAAAAACCCATTTGTTTTAGAGTGGAGAGGAAAAAGATGTGAACGAAAGAGCACTGCAGATGCAGGTGGGCACTGCACGCTCCAGGAGTGCATTAAGTGAAGGCGTTAAAGGTTGACTGGGTTTGTGTTTCAGGTTTCTCCATGTGAAAGGTGTCGCTGTGAAGCCAATGGCGAAGTGCTGTGCACGGTCTCAGCCTGTCCCCAGACCGAGTGTGTGGATCCCGTGTATGAGCCTGACCAGTGCTGTCCCATCTGCAAAAACGGTGAGTGATGGCTGCAAAACTGGGAGGAGGCCTCTGTTGGAAAGATCCATGTTGCTCTGTTCTGCTTTTGAAAAATAGTACAGATTCTTTTTCCTCAAATGGAGATGGAGAGGAATTGTGTGTGGATGGTGTAACCCTGTTGTGAGGAATCAGATCTCCCTTGACTGGGGTGGACTCAATTATGACCTACAGGGATTTTTGTTACCCAAGAGACAGTTAGAATGTTAATACCAGCTGTTCATAGATATCTTGGATATGTAATTTGCACAAACTCATTGTGGCTGTGTTTTATATAGGCACACGAAATGGAACTCAGACTCTTCATATTATCCACCTTTCAATATGAGCAGGAAAAGCTGCTTTTGTTCTCCATACATATTTGTTTCCCTTTCAGATATTCTTCTTTTTTTTTTTTTTCCTTAAGGCAAATCAAATGTACCTTATTGAGCTCATCTAATTTTCATAACTAAATGAATTAAACTCCCAACTTTAATTGAATATTTTTTGTAACTAAATTAGATAGAAAGTCTCTCTACTCCCAGCGAGGGTTTGCATTAGATCAAAGTCTTAGTCTATTTAGAGGAAAGAAATTACATGACATACTAGCTCATCACTTATAAAGAAGAAATGATAATTTATTAATAGAAATGAAAGCGGCAAAATCTCAAATGAAATTATATTTAAAATTAAAAAAGACATTTAAAAATACTCAGATAATGTGCACACATCTATTATTTCTCTTCAATAGGTAGGTTTCATTACATTAGCTAAAACAAACTGCTTAAAATTGTGGGAAAGTTGGGGGAGAGACAGTGTACAGCATATGGTTTCTGCAAATTCAACAGTAGATGATAAGGGATTGTTAATTGCATTGGAGGAGTTTCATTTGTATGGATATAAAAGTAATTGCTTCACATCCCTTAATTGGTTGTTACAACCCTGAAGGAATTTATTCTTGGCTGTACAGCTTAAGGGCACTCTCATTTCTGGAGATGAGGACAGGCATTTTTCGAGGCATTTAGGGACAGTTTCTGAGAAAGTCTGGATTTGGAAGCTGGTGATGTCATAGCTAGGTAGTCTGAGGGACCCTTTAGCACTTGTTTGATGGCAAGAACGTCGCTGACATTGTGTGTGACATGCTCTTCTGCAGTTGCCCAGGTCAAAGTGACTTTGGCTGGCAAAAGGTCTGTTTTCAGTGTCAGGGATGGAGTTACCAGCAGAACACATTAAGACTCTCTAGTCTTTCCCACTGAATTTGTCCAGTGATCTTAACTGTGTTTGGGGCTGGGTTGACGTTCCATCAGCACCCATTCTCACACAAGCAGCAACATAATGCACAGTAGTGGCAATCTCCTGGTGATGGCTCTCTTTTGGATTAAGGTGGTGTAGCAGTGCAGGGCTTGACTTGGCTTTTCACACAGATTTCCTGACAATTTTCCCAGGAATGAGGAAAAGTTACCCAAAATTGTACATGAAACGTACCTTTCATTGTGAGGAAGCTGTCTTTTCAGAGCTGTTAAAGCTGTATTACCTGAGTTCTACCAGCAAGAAAAGGATGATCTTGTCCTCAGCTTCTGAATCCCCAATATTACTTGCATATTTCTCCCATACAACTGTGGGCTGGCATCTCTGACCCAGTTTCAGACCAAGGTGACCACAGCTGTCTGTTTCTAGTGAGCTGTACTGTCACTTCTCTGCATGTCAGAGAACCAGCAGTGGCTTTCCTTGTTAGTTTTTAGATTAAGAAAACCATTGGCAATAACAACAAGACCTAGATAGTTCAGAAGCAGCTCAGCTTTTCTGGTTCAGCATTTTCAGTATATCACGAAGTAACTTCTGAGGAAACCTCTCCATCTGGGGAGTGCATTTGAAAAAATAAAAGGACTGTTTGCTTTTAGAGTTTATTTTCAAGTACAGTACACGTGCAGTTCTCTAGGAACTTCAGTGAATTGCTGAATGTTTTTAATTAGATTTGAGCAAAAACCTACTGAGCAGGAAAACCTAGCGTGCCTCATCCTCTCATTTTCAAGCCTGCTGGAACAAATGTGCTGTGAATGTGAGTTGGAGAAACAATCACTTCGTTGTGCTTCAGGGTTGATTGTTACAGGGATGACATCAATGACATCATGTTAGTGACACAAAAGAGCTTTGGGTGATACCCAGGGAGCTCAGCCATTTAACCTGAATGGTGGGAAAGGTGGAGCTGTAGAAAGCATCCAAGTGAGGTAACTGCTGTCATGATCTGCAGTAGAGCATGAAGAGGTGGGAGGTGAAATTTGGGTTCTCTGCTTACTAGCATTTGTGTGTTGAAAATACACACAATCAAACTGATTTCCCTCCCTTTCCTGCCACTTCTTAACATACAAGAACTTCCCAACTTGCCTGGCTCAAGATTACTGGCAGTGACCCAACAGTGGGAGCTGAGCCTCTGTCACTGGTAAGAATGTGTACAAATGCCAGGTTAAGAATTATGGAGGAGATGTAGTGAAAGCCTGTGATTATTAGAAGTTAATGAATTCAGTGTCTTGACAGGTGTAAGACCCTATGCCTTATCTCTTGTAGGAAGGCAGGTATGTAGTTGACTTCTCTATTTTCACAAATTTGCTGTCAGCCCTTATGAGGAGGGGCAGATGTGTAACTTGCACACTGGGCTTACACAGCTGTGCATGTGTGTAGGTACAGACTTGCTTTGGATGCAAGCAGTGCTGAATGGAAGACCTGTGGAATTAAAGAATAGTTATATGTGTAGTATTTCATAATCTTCTGTACCACATTCTGACTTTCAAAAAGAAGCCTGGATGCTTCCATAGCTGAAGATGTTATTTTCTCCTTTGTGGTCAAGGACAGGGAATGCTTTAAAAGAACATTGCTCTGAAAAGTAGTATGTAGAAGAGACAAAAGATAACACCTCAATGAGAAGATCTTGGGATTAGGGGGGAATTTTCCTGCTCTTTCTGTCTCAAGTCACTGCAGCTGAGGGAGCTGTTTTATGTTTATCTTAAATAAATGCCCTGAAAGGAAACAGGGTGAGGACAGAGGGTCTTGGAGGAGAGGCTTCCTTCTTATGTGGAAGTATGTTAAGCTTCATGCTTTTGGTAACCATCAGCACCACCCACAAGAAAAAAAACATCCAGAAAGTTAAACCTGACTTCATAAAGTTGCATAAGTAACAGGTGCCCAGTTCAGATCTTCATCCTGCTATACAATTCTAGCATTGTGTTTATTTTTGTGAAAGACATCCCTGTTAAGGGTGATGTCAGTAACCTTAGATTTCAGGTACAGACTTATCTACAGTTTGTGCAGAGTTAAGGGTAAAGATAATGGGCAAACAGTCACTCTTCCATTGGGAAAAGTTTGGGTACTTGTCACTGATGCATTTGGAGCTGTGGAAGGGGGCGAGGGGTAATACTGGTAGTGAATTATCTTGCTCTAGGTTAAATTACCTTGGTTGTGTGTTCCACTTGTATTCCCAGCATTAGAGCCCTGATAGGCATATACAGCTGAATCCTGCTGTGCCTGAAGCCTGCAGCCATGGAGCAGCCGATGGAGTCAAGGATGGCCCCACTCCTGCTGGTGTGCTTGCAGGAAGATGAGATTAAACCCGTAACCCACGAGGAGCCTGAGGGGGAGTCATGGTTGCTAGACCAAAAACCATTTTGATCTAAGGTCCCCAAGAGATTTTGATTGCATTATATGGCTGAAAGATTGCCCCAGATAAAATGAAGAGGATCCTGTTGCCTTCCTATCATTCATCTATCTGTGTGTCAGTGTTGTTTCTCTGTCTACAGCTGGGAGAGCTGAGATTCTCCTTCAGGCAAAGACTCATAGCTGTACAGTCAAAAATAAAAATGCTGGATGCCTGGAGGATCAAGTGTGTTCTCAGGGCTGTAACGTTTGCAGGAGATGTCTATTCTTACTGGCTGTGCAATAGGGAGACTCTACTGACTGCAGTCATTTCAGGTGCCTTAAGTGGAATGAGTCAGGACCTTATGTGATATTTGTGTTCATAGTTATGGTTGAAATATACGCATCATTTGAAATGATTGCTGCTAATGAGGTGCAGGTGTAATGTGCTGTGGCCAGGGAGAGCATGTGGTGATGGTTTTGTATCCCTGTGCTCTGAGGTTGACTCACTGAAACTTGCTTTAGTACCTTTCCATATACTTAGAGTGTTTAGGCCCAAGGTGACTTAAAAGTGCTTCTGAATGGCAAGTGGGGACCTCCATCTGAGAGAAGGAGCTCTCAAGGGAGTAAAACCCTGATAATGGCTGGCAGAGCTGCTGTCTCCTTTTGCTACTGTTCATAAAACAGGACTTTGTCTCACCTCGGGACTCAGATGTGTTAAACATTGGTGCTGGTTGATGCAGTACTGTTGCCCCTGTCATCCCTCTAAGATCTGGGTGGAGACAGGCTACATTGAGCTGAGAGACCTGTCTGACTGTAAGAAAGATGAGGATGTTTATTCTGGGCCCATGAAGGGAAGTTGCACGCTGGCAGCTCTCGTGTGATCTGGCTGTTTGCTCTGCCCTGCGGCCCCGGTCTCTCTCAAGCACCATGGTGAATCTGACCTGTAAAATTTAATGTCCTTCTGTAGTATGTTTAAATAAAATATGGTAGGACCTTGACCATAAATGCCTTAATCTCAGCAATGAACAAAGTATTGTCCTACTGGTGTCCAAGCAGAGGTCAAAGCAGGACTGTGGCAAACGTCAGGAATGTAACTGCTGTAAAACTGAAATGATCAGTACCTTTGATTGTCCTCTTTTCCTCTTTCTATTGTCACTTTAAATAGCGTTTTCAGTCATGCTTTGGCAACTAATTTATGTATAGCAAATGAAAGTTTTAAAACCTGAGAGTGAATTCTTCAGGCTTCATTCTAAGGAAGGGATCAGATCAGGTGGTCATGGTGGCCTCTTCTAGATGTGAAACATGGGTACCATAAAATGATTGTAAATTCTAGTTGATAAGATTGAAACAGTATTTCATTTATTTAAAAAATGGAATGTACATTAAAAAGTAATACTCTAATGAATAAGAAGTCATTTCAAACTAATCCCAGTTCCACCCACACAGTATGCACCAATGTGGTTTCTTCTGATGTGTTGACTTGAGGCATTTGAATGCTTGTGTATGCAAGGTAACATTTGCTCCACGTTTCTGTGTGCATGAATCGCTTAGCAAAAACTTCTACATGACCTCTCCACTTTAATAGACTGTATTTCACAAAATGGTTTATAAAATGGGACTCAATCAAGAAATGTGAATGTTCTAGGGGGAATGAATATTTCAGGGAGAAAAACTCCATTTAAGTTGCATGAACAGCTGTATCTGGTTAAAACTGCCTAGAGATTATGCAGGTTGAAAAGCTGTAGCAGGTATTTTGGCAGACTTAATGAAAAGAAGTCTTTTAGTTCTTTTAGTCTGCATTGAGTATTTGAAGTGGCTTACAAATCTGGTAGGTGAAGTTGGTAAACTAGTTGCAGTAGTTTTTATTCTTGTTGATGAAGTTGAGAGGAAGTTTGGTCTGTATTGTCTTAATTCAAAGAATTCCATTATTTCATCTCTGCTCACTTTCTCTCTCTACTGTGGAAAAGTTGGTGGCTGCATAGGCCATGTGTGCTTTCTGTGCTGAAATCACAGAATTTTATTCTTGTGCCGTTTTTTAGATCCACAGCTGTTTAAATGCACATGGATCAATACTGCAAAGTGTGCTGAGCAAAACCTTATGCCAAAACCACACAGGCCTCATTGTTTCCAGCTCACAGCCGTGTGCACATGGATAATAAGATCCACTGTTGGCATTGCTAGTGTTCAGCTGGCTAAGTAGTGGTAGGTACTGTTATTTCCCCCAAGGGTGTTTATTTAGAATACAAGTTATGTTGACTTCCAGGGTATACATATTTTCCTAGGTGTAGAAACCCATCAGAGCATGAAAAGGATCTGTCTGAAAATACAGCAAAAGTATCCAGTTATACTGAGCCTAGATCACTTACAAGGATAAACCAGTTTATATAGTCTGTATGTATTTATTGCAGATAAATATCGTGTGCATTTTTCTTCCCTTCCAGGGGCCAAAATGCTCTCAGTTGGCAGCTCTGCTGTCAAGAGGCAGCTGTAACTGCCCCTGAGTATATAATGTCCCATCATTTTGCTCAGACACATGAAGACATTCAGAAATTATATTGACCTTGGTATTTAATGTGGTACTTTATACTTAAGTAGAAGGATGTAGAAGAGCCTATTAAAGTATAAAAGCAGTGTATCCTGTAAAGTTTTCAGAACTCACTTTGCAATAGTTTTTCATTACACGCCGTTAGAGTGAGCCTGAAGAGTATTCAGTGTTTTGTCTCTTACTTGGTACTCAGGCTTAAGTCACATATCAATGCTAAATTCTGCTGTATCAGTCCACTTTTGTGGCAGGTGCTTGCAGGGATAATCATTTTGCTGTAAGTTGAAGCAAAAGCCAATGTTGATGTGCCCCAAACTGTTGTTTAGTGGTGATGGTCATCCATGTGGGTGTGGCAAACAAGCCACCAGTTCGTCATGGTGGTCTGAACTTCCATGTGTCACAGCTGCCTGGCTTCTTAAAGTGTGTTTTGTGTCAGCCTCAGGAGCAGAAAAATGAACATGCTTACTGTGCTGATAGAAAAAGAACAGACACTGAAATCTGGCATGGGAGGAGAAAACTTGCTAGCAACTTTCATGTGTCTGATGTACACGTAGTGCTTGTCAGGGCAGTTTCATGTATCTGCCATCCTGTGTAGTTCTGAGTGCTGGTTAGGGTTCAGACAGGAAAGTGCCTTTGTGCCAATACCCATCAGAGTGTTGGAGTAAACAGTGTGCTATTGCTGGATTTGTCTTTCCTGACACTTTCTCTGTTACATAGAGCTGCATTTGGGCATTTGCTTGGTTTCTAGCAGAACAGATAGCCCATGCTCCCCAAAATGAAGTCATCATTTGCTTTTGGGTTTTGCTTCCTTGTTTGTTTTGTATCTTTAAGAAGAATTCTCTGAGTTTATATTGCAGTTTTGTTTTCACACACGTGGAGATAGGTAAGATGTAAAAAGAGAAAAACAGATCCCAGATGTCACACTGTGGGCTCCCCCTGCTCCATACACTGCCCCCAGGGTTAGTTCTTTGCTGTTTAGAGAAAACAAACATTGCCTGATGTCCTAGATCCTGTATTTCTTTATATGCTTGTCATTAGAGAAAATATTCCCAGTGCTAATTTTGCTCCCCCATTCTGCTATTTTAGTTTTGTATGTGTCATCAGCTGAAATTGTGGCAAACATGCGGGGGGCATGTAGGTTTCCAAGGTCTGCAATACTCTTGTGCATCTTGCTGTATGCTACATCCTTGGAGTAATATTTTTTATGAATAGAACACTTCACTGTTCGATTAAATTGTGGGCTCTTAGATTCTGAAGCCCTGTACTGGTCCAGATTGAGTTACCATAGGTTAATTCATTATCCAGCATCAGCTGAGCTCCTGTACTGTCCATGTGAGCTCTTGGTTGTGTTCTTTGAAGATAATCCTATTTGTAAATAGAAGATGTTTACTAGCTAGGTACTACAGTAATACATCCAAATGGCTGATTAGTATTTTGTGGTGTGATCAAAAGGAGCAATGAAGAAAGATACATACTTTGTGCATTTTTCTTTATGTTCTTTTGCATTTTTTCATTGCCATTTCATTATGTTCAATGAGGCATCCAGGAGTTTGCTTGGCTTTGAGGGGAAATGGAGGCTTATATTAAAGTGCTGTGGTATGCTGGTGTATCTCCCTCATATAAGAACACTTGCCCTCTGATGATTAATGGTAAAATCAAAATCTCCTATAGTTCCAAGTGCAGTGTAATTTTCTCTGCTTTTTTTTCATAGGAACTTGAGATTTAGGCATTAAGGAGAATGTGAATTGATCGAAGTGACTTACTGGTTGACGGAAACAAGAGAATTAGCTGATTTCATTAGATTTCATTTCTTTACCACTTTGCTTTTCTGTGGTTGAGCTTGGCAATCACGATGGCCTTTCCATGCAGTACAGGATTGCTAATGCCAGGTTTGTCTCAACTCCTCTTTCGAGTTTGTTGAAGGTCTTACCATGAGCATGGCAGCAGTCTCAGAAGTTTTCTTCTAGTCCTGCTGGAACTGTATCTGTAAATGAAGTCAAAATCTGATCAACAGGAAAACCTGTTTCCTTTCCTGACATGAGCTTGACCAGGGGCGGACTGGGACATCTCTACCAGTGCTTGGAAAAAGGGTTCTGAAGGAAAAGGGATGATGAGTTCTTAGGGAAAAGGCTAAAAGATTCTCTTATTTTTTATTAATATTTGTAAAATTGCAGTGCTTGTTTTTCTTGCTGCTCTAAGCACCATCCTATTGTTTCAAACTACTGCACTGGTGATCCCCCCTGTGTTGTGCGCTGTGAGAGTCCTGAATTAAGTCCCTGGTGATTACCTTTGCCCAGCAGGTCAAATGTCTTTGTCAGCTGGAGATTTAAGTACTTTCCTAATGTAAAACCTTGATCTTTAAGGTGGAAGGAGCTTTTACTTTGTGAACCTTTGGATTGCTTCCACAGGGGTAATTATCCATACAGTTTTGTTTCCTTGAGCGTGTGCAGCTGTAGAGCAGNAAAAAAAAAAACCTAAAAAAAGAAAATAACACACTTTAAGTAATTCCTTACCTTCACCAACACAGTTACCATAATGATTAGCATTTCAAAGCTGATAGGCAATCAAAAACTTTGATTGCTATTTTCATTTAGGGAAACTGTAATTTTTTTTTTTTTCCTACACTAGTGCTTGTTAAATTTTCATTAGAGGAATGACTTCCTAGTGGTAAACATCACTTTCTTCTAAATGCCCTCTTCTTTTGCTGAGTCTTCAGCTCTGTTTGGTTATTTCTGTGCTGCTAGCCCTTGGATAGGGCCCATTACAAAACCACATGCATAAATTCTACGTACCTTACAGCCTTGTAGATGATGAGTGTTTTTTCTCCTTCATCATTTCTTCTTGCTATTGCACACTGGTTACTGATCCCCTTTGCAAGCAAGTTACACACTCTTTATTACCTGTGGAAAACATAACTATATCTTCACTGTGTGCTCACCCAACATGTTACGTAATTGGTTTTTTTCTTTTCAAGTGCAATTGATCAGATGGAGCAGTAGCAAGAAGAAAAGAGCAAGCAATGCATTGTAACAGGATTCAAAATACTGTTTGGTGAATAGCATTGAATAAAGAAGATCCATATCCAAACAATTGCTTTTGGGCCTCCTGTGTTTCAAATACTTGCAGTGTTATCTCCTTTCTCAGAGGTAGTTTCACTGAAGTGTGATGTTAATTGCTTTTTCCAGAAAAAGTAACCTGTTATGCCCCAAAATAGTTCCCATTCCTTTCTGCCAATATGATGTCAGACGTTCTCAAACATTTTGAATTCGAAAGGGAAATCACTGGTTAAGCTGGACAATTTTGGGGGAGATATGCAAATAACGAGTCCTGTTAAAGAAGGAAAAGGAGGGAGTAGTGACCATTAATATATTGCATGAAGCCGAACAATAAGGCAGCACAATGGTAAATGAAATTCAGTGAAACCATATGTTAAGTACTAAAAGAAATTGCTTGGGTATTTTGATGACCTTTTGTTAAGATTTCTGCCAAGTGGTTTTATTTACGTATCAGTGTGAAATATTGTTTGTAAACATCTGTCAGGCTTCATTAAGAAAAGCTTGCATTTATTAGAAGTACGCTATTATTTGAAGACTGGTTCCTCCCACCTGGTTTGTATAATCTTCCATGTTTGCTGAGCACTCAGCAAGAAGAGGTTGCAGAAGTACAGAGAAGAGCAGCAAGAAATTCTCCTGAATATTCCCTTGTGAGAACAGATGAGGCCTCTAGTAGTGATAGTGCATGAATTAAAAATCATGTGATAAAGTGTGGTACCAGGGGAGAGGCATAGTACCAATGAAAATCTACCCTGTGCTCACAAGTCAAGGGAGAAGCAGGAAAATCAAAAGACATCTTACATGATGTCTTTAAAGCACCACATAATTAACCCATGAACTCACTGCAGAAGATAGTGCTGATATGCAGTTTCCTAGGATTAGAATAAAGATCATGTCTTTTATAGAAGGAATAAAATACCTTAACCTGGCTACCATAAAACTGGCTGGGGTGGCATGCTGTAGAGCTTCCCAGAAGCCTGCTCATTTTCACATGAAGAGAAATATAACAATGTTTTATACTGTCCACATCTTAAAATTTCCTTTTTGAACTGCTTCTTTTTAAATTACTTTGCAGAAAAAGGATTGGATGGGTACTTTCTTGTGAAGGCAAGAAAAGAGGCCTAATGAAGAGATGTTAAAACAGCAGCAGTCCTTTTCCTGCACAACCATTGCTCAATCATTGTGTTGTGCGCTGTGCCAGAATAGCACCTTACTCAATACTTGTGGATGATGGAGATGAGACCTAATGAGGGGTCATTTGGCATGATCTGCTCTCAGTTATTCTATCAACCTTTCTTTAAATGACCTAAAGGCAAGTCTTTAGTCATGAACTGCTTGTGTAATAGCTATCCATGCCTTCTAAGTCTTCTGAGATTGGTCAAAGGACTCTATATTTATAGTTCATGCATGTTTAATACAATCTGCTGAAGAACCAGTGGGGGAAGAAAAGACTCAGAAGCAAATAAATTATAGCAGTTTATGGAGTTATTATGTCAATATGATACAGAATGTGCCACCCCACAATGAAAACTAATTATCAGAAGGCCACTGCAGCTTGCTAACCTGATATTTTGTTATTGAATGGATTAGATGGAGCTTTGACAGCCACTAACATGAGCAAATGATTGTTTTTAAGACCACTTTATGCTGATGTCCAAGCTAGGTGTGATTATGTCAATTTAGAGGCAATTCTGTATCCATTATTAGGCCCCTGCCCCTTCCTTCTCTCTCCCCTCCACTCTTCCCCGCCAACCCCCTTAGAAAATTAAGTCTAATTATATATGTACATTTTTAAGCACTCCTACATGCAGCTGGCATACACGAGGAAGATTCATTTACCTAGTTTGTAGCCTAGACGTTAAATCTGCAAGTTGGGATTTGATTTCAGTGTGTTTAAATAAGGCATGCTTTCCTTCTCACATGACTGTTGTGTTTTGCTGTGATTAGATAAGCTGCTAAGACACTGGAAGAATCATCAAGTCCAAGTGTTGGGGGAAGGAAGATGCAGGTTTGCTGCCAAAGGCTGCCTGGCTTGCTGGCAAGCAGGTGTTCATCAAGTGTACCATTTATATGCCTGTGGTGCTGAAAAATAAACACTTCCTTGGATTTTCTTGCTGGCAGCTTGTTCAGCAGAGATGTTTTAACCACTGTGCGGTCTTCATTAGGAGAAGGTGATGTATTTGTCAGTGTGAGAGGACTTTTTAATTTCACATCAGCTGAGTGTTTAATCTTCAGTCTTCTGAAGTTAAGTATGTTGTGACAGCTGATTCTTTCCAGTCAAAATGACTGAAGAGTCAAGTCAATTATCTTGAAATACACGGGTTTATGTTTGTGCCTAGGTATGACTGATTAGTTTTTGGCTCCACGTTCTGTTGTGGTGCACACTTCCTCAGGGCCCTGGGGCTCTCTCCCTGACTGTGCTGCTGTCTGTGCTGTCACCTGGCCATGGCTGTGCACCAGAAGATGCTTCCGTAAAAATCCTTGTGTTATCAGCTAAGTGGAGGAGCAGTCTGGAAACTTTTACAGTCCTTTAGGCAAGCTTTCAGGAAGGCAGAAGTTTTCTCAGCTCTGGTTTTGAGGACTCTACCAGAGACAAATACATGGGGTGGACAGTTGACAGAATGTGAAAATCCCCCCTGATGCCAGTTGTGTCCATGTAAATGATATACATGGCTTACAACATCTGGGCAATGCAAAAGGGAACGTTACAGATTCAGATAACGCAAAACCCACTTGTATTTACCCTAAGCTAGGATCAGCTTCAAAGGGGGTTCTCACCCTCTGAGATCCAGCTGGCAGATTTTCAGCCTCCTGGCTAAGCATGTTCATTCAACATGTATGTGTGTACACACAGACATACATACACAAACACATGCTACAAGGGTCATCTATCGCCATACTTGAATACATTTCACACTTTGGAAACCCTCTTGAAACAGTTGCCTACAGTGGTCCATGGCCATCACCCTTTTACTTTGCCTCCCAGACACTGGGACAAACTTTTTAATTGAGGCTCTTGTGATAGGACGAAGGGGTTTAAACTAAAAGATAGATTTAGACTCAATAAAAGGAAAAAATATTTTATGATGCAGATGTTACTGATGCTCCATCGCTGGAAGCGTTCAAGGCTGTGTTCTGGAGCAGCCACTGTCATTTCCTCCCTGCTTTCATGCATGAGGTGGTTGATGACTTGCTGTAACCTGGGTATCCTTCCATCTGGACTGTGTTGCAGTGGGTGTTCGGGGGAAATGCCTGCCCCCACAGTCCCATCACGCCCTTCTTTTGCAGAGACAGCTGCAGGTGTACTGCTCAAGCTGCTGGCCTACTGTTGCTATAGAGCTCTAGAGGACAAGAGGTTGCATTGTTATTATGGATCCGGAGATCCATAGTAGGATGACATTTTGGTTGTCTGCCTGAAGATCTGGGCACTTGTCTGTCATTAGTTGTGTGTAGCTGATACTGTAATGCATTTTTTACAGTTACGAGGCTCAAAATCTAGTATTTGTATTTTGTTGCCTTTTCCTCTTTTTAATAAGTGAAAACAGGTTTGGATTTAATCATAACATTTCTACAGACTGTGATGAATCACCCTTAATTCACCTGTGACTGTAAAAAATGTGAGTTCAAGGTGTCTCCTTGGCTGCACACTCCTTGCAGTGGGGGTAGCTGTGAATTGGAGCAAGCTCTGTAATTACAGAGAAGCCCAAAGATGTGTTCCCAAATGGGCAGGCCCATAAAAAGGTAAATTTCCATCAGTTGTCACTAGAGGTCAGCATTAAAGTAATTTTAAGATCAAATGTCTTCTTACCATGTAGTGTGAATTGTGTGTAGATTCAAGCTGTGGGTGGTTGTGACACAGGTGGGACTTGAGTAAAATGAGTAAAATATGCAGCTTAAATACTTGAGTTGAGTCATTTCATACATTCTTGTTATCTCTTGTTTTGATGGAGTGACTGCTTCTTTTGAGGTAAGTAACAAGATGATTTGACTTATTTTCTTTTCCCCTTCCTGCTTACTTGCCTACTTTATAATCAAAAATCTGTCTTCCTTTTCAAATTTGTGGGTTAGGTTTTCAGTGGAGTTCAAATTGAATAGCTGTTAACATAATTATCAGTCAGGGGTTGTGATCAGAATTTAGATGTGCAGATACTGTTACAGTTCTGTTGTGAATCACGGTTTTTGCAGGACAGCCGCTGGATATATAGAAAGTGGTGTCCATGTGTATAAGTGCATATTGTGTGGAATCAGAGACCTAAAACTTTCTCATCAAAGCCCTGCCTCTAACTTTGGTGTAGGTCTCTTCAACCTCCTCCAAATACTCCAGCTAAAGAAGCACTGTTTGTAAAAGGTGGATATTGCTCTGAGTTGAATTACAGTCTTTAATTAGTTTGATTTTTTGAATATATGTGTTTTAATGAAATGACGACTAGCCCTTGATGTCTAGTTTTTCCTCATGGAAATAATATATATAGATCTAAGTCGCAAATAGCAAGATGGATCCATCTATGCCAGGGTGTCCAGTGCCAGGTGGAGCTGCCTGTCTGTGTTAGGGTATGTAACGTGTCTATAGGCTGTGTTCATAGAAAGCTTCTGGATACATTAAATATTTGACTGCCTGAGAGTGCTGGGCCATGAGTGTACAAGAAAAGATTCTGCCAGTTGCTGCAGCTCACTGAGCCAGGCCTAATCTCCATGGGAGTGATGAGCCTCTAGAGGAGTTGCTGTTATCTTCTGCCTGTGAACTCACAAAATTGCTTGTCTTTGGGCTTGCGGCGTGTGCTTTGTTTGTAGCAGATTGTGCTTAGCAATAATTGGCACTGTGTATAATCCTTTCTGGTTTAGGACATGGAAGAGAAATATATGACATGACAATGCCTGGAACATAACAGAGTAGCCTTGTGTGAGTGTGGTTATTCATCCCATGGGTTTCAACATTGTGGTATACATCAAGGAAGGAAAAGTAGAATTGATGGGGAAAGGATGGAAACCTCCCCGATTTCAGGGAGAGGATGGTGTCTCATATGGCCTTTGAAACTCTAAAATAAAGAATTTTTTCAAGCCTTATTTGATTATATTTACGTTTTTAATTCCAGATAAAATGATGTTATTTAAATGGGTGCCAGCCTTCCATTCATGGAAGGTTAAATGGCATTTGCATTTTGTGATGTTTGAAAGACTTGACTTTTCCAAAATGGTTTAAGTGTGAGAAACCAGCCTCAGTGATAATTACAAAGAGAATAGTTTAGCATAAATGCATATATATATGCTTTCATCATTTTCATAGAAAGATGACTGAGTAGTTCCCAGCAGTGAAATCTCAGTGCTTGTTTTCTGTAAAAAAAAATTCAAGAAATACTTAAGAATGCCCCAAACTTAAGTGATTTGTGCCCTCACAAGGTGCACCTGTAGGAACACCAAGCTGCTGGGTGAGTATAGATGACTGTCCATGGACTGCTTAGGAGTTTGGTAACGTGGCACAGATTTCTTCAGTCAACCTCTATTTCTGGGTTATTTTTATTAGGAAGGTCAGTGATCTGTCTGAGCCTAATTATCCCATCTGGTGAGTATGCTTGAGGCACACAAGTTTCCTGCAGTTTGTGTGCACAAAGAAATGATGTGGTTACCAAATTATTTAGTCAGCTCTGATTCCTTGGCTGCACGGGAAGGTGTCTTGTGGCAGCTGCCTTGCCCGGGGTAGCCTTATATGTGACCCTGGAAAAGAGTTTGCCTCTCCAGTTTTATGGGGAGAGCATGCTCTACTGCTCTGATAGTGGGATTTGCGTTTTCATCATGTAAATTTGGGTTTTTTTGAAACATTCTTTTATTGGTCTCAGTTCAAATCTGTATGTTGGTTTAGAACTTTTCTTCAGTTTTGGAGAAGGTTCTTAGATTCTTCTTGCACCATGGAGCGATTAGGTGGGCGTTTCACAAAGACCTCCAGGTCTTCCAGCTGCATCATCTTACAGCTAGCATTGTCTATGTTAAGTGTTTATACAGACCTCCACAAGCACAGTATGTAGTGAACCCAGCCATGTCCAGTGCAGTTCAGCCACACAGTGCCTCTGTAACACACAGAACTAATGTTGGGGAAGAATCTTGCTGGGCCAAGTACCACATCAGTGGTCACGTGCATATGAGACATGGACGGAAAAGGAAATTACATGTTGACTCCTCTTGGATTATGTTTTAGCCTATGAACTACTAAATCCATTTGTTCTTTCCTGGGGCATCCATTCAAAATGCCAGCTGAAAGGAATAGAGATTACTGACATGTACTGTCACTATATTTAAACCTTCAACAAGACTGTGCACAAACTGCAAATCTTTGGAGACCTCTTTTATTAATGAGGCTTCTCAGTCGTAGGCAATAATACAGATATGTATTTTAAGACATTAAATTCCATGCTTTGTAATCCTGCTTCAGCTCTGAAAAGAATGTAATGTAATTCTGGCTGGAAAATGTTTTAGATAAATCTGTTAATTCAGTCAAAACTGTAGGTTCTTTATCTGCTGCTAATCTCTCTCATTAGTGGCTCTTGACAAAACAGTGCTATGTAGAAGGTGGCAGTGGAACTGATAAAAATCCAATTTTCTTTGTTTAACCAGAAACAGGTGTGCAGTCTGTGTATTTTCTCTGTCAGCTTTGAGACTGCTGGTGGGATTGAGATAGGTCTGTAGCTATGAGGTTTGCAGCTTCAATTCTGTCACTGGCTGTTTTCCCACTGGTATGAGCTATACCTGTTTGCAGAGGCACAGAGCAAAGCCGTGCCAAACTGTGATAAAGATTATGTGCACAGGAATGATAAAAGGATACAAAATATTATTCTATCCCAGGAACACGCTGATACGAGGAGGTTTGAAAATCTGTAATAAGGGAGGAAAAGCTTGCAATTTTTTTTCTTTTCCCTACGTCTGTCTAGAACAATTTCAAACAAGAGTATGCTAGTCCTTGTTATGTCCTTGTACACGTGCAGACTTGAAAAGAGAGTAAACTCCTCTCTTCTGATGTTGCAGTGAAAATGTGGGCACTTTTTCTGATGCCATCATTGAATCGTGAAATATTTAAACAAAAAACATTTAGTTCATTTGTTTGGAATATAGCTCAAAAAAAGTCTGGGATATGGAACAAAGTAGTATTTTTTCCTTTCCTGAGAAATTTATTCTGGTGCACCTGTCTGGTGTGGATAGTTTTTGGTCATCTAAGCTGATCTTTAATTCTGCCAACATCTCAGTTCAAATATCACTTCAGTGGTTTAAGGAAAGGAGACAGAAGGTATGAAATGAAGAAAAAATGAGAGAGAAGAGTGAAGAGGAAGAAAGAAAGGAGAAGGAGTCAGAAAAGATGGGAGAGGTGAATTAGAGACACACACTTAAGAAAAAGATTGTATCCCCATAGTGAGGTAGGCAAGAAGTGTTTTTATTGTAGTCTGATGAATCTTGTTATCTGTATTTGGAGGAGAAGAATATACCCACCTATAAGGTCAAATGTTTGTCCAGTGGAGAATTAGGGAGTGGGAGGCATGGGAAACAGAGCTGTGGTGGCCATATATTCTACACACACCCAGTCTACATCTGCCTGGCTGGCCATAACCCTGTAAGGCAGATGGGCACAAATTGTGTGGTGCACGTGTCTCTGTATTCCCTGAATCTGTCCTGCACCAGATTTCATTGAAATCGTTTCAATCATCTTCAATGAAGTCATCCATCACCATCTTAAAACTTTCCTCCCAGCATCATAGGAGCTAGGCAGCCACTATACTGATGAGATTATTGAGATTTTGTATGTATCTTACAATGTGGCTTTCATCAAACCACAATTCTATTGCTTTGGTAAGAGTTTTGGCTTTTGGGTTTTTTTTAAATGTATGAAACAGCAGCATTTTGCACAGCTAAATGCTTTTAAAAAGAGAGTATGTGGTGGTAGAGGCACTGGGTATTCAAGAAAATTGATTTGGTTTCTTTAAATTTCTAGTTATTGCCTTTAGTCATAATAGATTTTTCATGACCATAAAACTAATTGTGAATAACAGAGGAACTTAAGGAAAGATTGAATGATTTCACGTCTGAATTGGTTTTTTTTCTGAATGAACAGACACGATGGTTTTCTTTGTTGGTAAAAGTTTTCCATGCTGCAGGTTGTAAGATACCGTTTCGTCTTTTGCAAGTATAAAAATCACAAGAGAATAAAGGAAAGAGGAGAATGTCTCCCTTTGTTCTAAGGTCAATATCATATGCAAATTCTGTATTAGGTACTTTAGGGACTCCCAGAGTTTCAGTGTCTAGGGCAAGCATCCTGAGCATGAGAAATTCAGAATGGGGACCCAAGGGCCTCTCATCCAAGTATGAGTCTACAATATCCCTATGCTGTGTTGTTTGAGGGAGGCCCATGATGCCCAGTTCTGCTTGTAGACATCAAAGCTGGCATTGGCTAGAAGCAAATATCTCAGGTTTGGGGAATGATTTGCTTTGTCTTCCTCTTTCTTTTAAGGACATGCCATCTGTTTCAAACAGGAAGTTCTGAAATGAGCATTTCTGATGTCTGGTGGCACCTGTAGCTCATGTGACTTTTTTGGCAATGGTAATGAATTCGTTGCTTGGATAAAATTACTCCGTCTCAGCTGCTCTTTTGGGTGGTTTTATGTTTACTTGCATAACTTAGAAAGGATTTCTAGCACAGGTTTCTTGACCAGGTCAAGCAACGTATCTCAACATCTTAATGCCTCCTTCCTCACACCTCATGATCAGAAATGTCTCTTGCTTAGAGAAGCTTCTAGTCTTGGGGAAACTTTCACTACATTTACAACTGGCTTATATTGGCAACAACACTACAGTTTCTAAATCCGTGAGCATTTGTATGGAGAGTAAAAAGTGAATCCCTGCTTTAACAGTATACAGTCTAAATGCTCATTTCTCATAAGAAGTATGTTGTTATTTTCATTTATACGGTTCTTAATGTCACAGTCCCCATATTATCATTACTTAAACTATCAATTGCCTATCTTATGTATAAGGTGTCTTTCTCACCCTGACGTGTCACCTTTTATAGGCACAAAACATTGGGGATTTGGATAGCACTGAAGGATGTGTATCAAGTATGGAGGGAAAAAAATCCGACTGCTGTTATTACTTGTGACTGGAACAATTCAGTACATTATACTGATAATCCTGTGCCAACGTGAAGTTTGAAAGTATTGAAAAAATAGAGCATGGTGTCAATCACTGATTCAAAGCTCAGCCAGCGAAGGAAGCAAGAAACCTTCAGGACACCTTTAAAGTAATTATTATTCATAAACATGCTTGTTCCAATTTAATAAGCTTGTTTGTTTAACCCTGAATTCAGTTTCTTTAATTGCTTTTATTAAACCACAAAGAAGGTGTACATGTCTAAGTAAATGGGGAACTTTCCACTTCCACATTCAAACCATTTACTAAGGACATGTGTACTCAGGTGTTTATTAGTGCCATCAATACTGCCATGTTGCCTGGTTCCTTTGGAAAAAAAATAGTATGAGAGTCATTCTTAGATAAGGACTTACATCTGAATGAAGGTGTACTGTTTCTCAGGTAGTTTTCTTGGGTTGGTATAATTTTAATTGCCAACTTTCAGACTGATTGGTTTGGACCATAGCCAGGTTACATTCAGGTCATTGCCTATTNCTAAGTCTGTTTTCTTTTCCTTGTGTTGGGGAGTGTTTTGTTATTTATCAATAAACAGGTTTTTTTCCACTTTTCCTCTGAGGAATTCCTTCCCAAACCCAGAGCTGGGGGGAGGGGTGGTGGAGGTTTGTTTTTAGGGGGCTTCTTTGGAGATTTTCCCCTAATCTGTCCTCAACCAGGACACCTATTTATAATTTTTCACAATAGATAGTGCAGGTGTTGATTTGTGTGCATTCTTACAGATCTTTTCTATGGGCTTCTGCTGTTTGCAGTTGTGCAGAACAGAACAATTCAAATAGCCATTGCAACAATTTTACAGATTTTATTTAGCAAAACTGCAAAGGAGTGCCTTGTCCTGGATATAGACATCCAGATAGAGCAGCTGAGCTCTTTGGGTTACCCTGTCTGATTTGGCTGTGTTGCACAGCTGTGGTCATGCAGTCCTAACAGACTGAAACTAGGATACAACTAGGATATAACCTTATCTCTGGAGAAAAAGGAAACAAACAAATAAACAGAAAAAAACAAAGAAGAAAATAACAAGACAACAGCACTCCAGCAGGATCCTGATCTAGGACAAGGTCTTTTGTTGCTACCTGTAATAGACACCAACAATTGAATTTGACCACAGAAAAAAATACCACGTGACCCATGTATCTATATTACATGTGCTTTACAGGAAAGACAGTTTGGAGGGGGTTTTTTGATAACAGAAGAGTAGCTGTGAGGTGAGAAAGCAGATGGTCCTTCCTCTGAACAACTCACGCCTTAAATAAATAATTGTGCAAGCATAAGGAGAACGGGGGAAAGAAGAGGGTGTGTGGACACATCATCATGGTGTGTGAAGATGCTCTGTAACCCAGTACATCTCAGTGATGAAAGTTTTCAAGGTGTTGAACCATTCAGATCTTTTTCCCCTCTGCAGCCTATGAGCTTTCTATGTGCTGTTGACCTCTGTGCCAGCAGATGACTTGGACTGTGTCCAACCATAGGAGATTGTCCACAGCATTCCTGTGTCTCCTCCAAGACATTTAGGCCCCTCTTTTTTTTCCTATCTTCGGCCAGCAGTTTTCTGCACTTTTCAAGTTCCTGCTCACCCACAAAGGGGCCGGAACCCCTTTCACCTCTGCTCTTCACATATGGATTGCAGCTACCTGCTCTTCTGGCTTCCGGGTGTCCCAGCAAGCAAAACAGGGTTAAACCTTAGTCTCAGCAGCTCATGTAGCATCAAACAACTGGCAGTGGAGAAGAAACCAAGAGATTATCTAATGTGACTGCAGAGGGAGTTTGCACATGTGGCTGGAGCTGAAGGAGTGAGTGCTGCAGTGCCTTGGGAAGCTGAGCCAGCCAGCAGTGCTCTCCAAGGAGCCTCTGTGGCACCAGGAAGCTGCTTTCACACAGAGCAGAATAGAAGCACATGATCTCTAAAACCACCTTGTGGTTTAAAGATGTACATTAGTATGTGGCAGTGTCATAGTCAGGTGTGTCCTCACATGGTCAGAGACAACTCTTCTTAAGCAGTGGAAATCAGGACAAAACCAGCAGCAGAGAGTTGGTGCATCAGAGATGTCTTTCATTATCTCTTCAAGTCGTCTCTGGATTACTGATAATTAGAGGATATGTTGGCTCATTTGCCTGTGCTGTGAAACAGATGATTATTTGAAAAGGAAATAAAGTGACCTCTGAGAGAGGTGGTGCTGGCTGCTCTCAACTGGGGGTTGCCACTCTGAGAATCATGGACCCAGGCATTTAGGATTGCACATCTGTTCTTTGCTGTAGGTTTAATGTGATTTTAGATAAATGGGAAAATTGAAAGGCGTGAGACAAAGAGGAAAGTGCATGAAAGGAAAACTGGATGTCATTTAACTGAAAAATAAAAAACCAAACCTGTTAGAAAATGCTAGTCTTTGATGTCTTGGTTGTTTAGATCACATAGCATTAAAAATGAGATTAAAAACAAGATTAAAAACATGCTCATTTTATACATCATATTGCCACCATTGCAAGCACTTTCAAGTTGCAGTCAGTTAAGGAGCTTTTAATGATAATGATCCAATTATTTTTAAGACTTGGTAGTAAATACATTGTGTCGATATTTTAAGGGTTTAAATTAATGATTTCAGTTTTACAACTTGGTAAAAGTTGTTGTAAGAAATAGGCACACCATATGAAATTCCATTGGCCAGGCACCCTTAAATCATACCCTATTCCTGCTGCCTTACAAAACATAAATCAAAATTGGAAGCCTGCGAGTAATTATTTTTTTACTTGCTGGAATTATTATGTAAAATCCTACATGGAGGTTGTGGCTGAGGTGTTTTCAACAGCAGTGAACATTTTGAGTCTTTCAGAGGATGCACAAACTGGAGTTTTCCCAAACAGTACACTGTCACACTTGCATGGTTCTTTGTTTTCCTTAATTTTATTATTAGAGTTTTTAAGTACTTCCTTAAAAGTGGAGGAGGGAATTAAAATGGATATAATATAATTAGCAGATGATGAACACAGACTTTCTAATTATCTTTTGGGGATGACAGGGATTCTGGACGGGTGATATTACAGATATCACTTCTGTAATAATTGCCCATAATTACATGCCTAATAGTAAAAATACTCTGAAGTAGTTTATCCCTGTTTTTGAGCTTTGTGGAGAGTCCAGTTCTATTCTATGCAGGGATCAGACTCCACTGCTGCTCTTGGCTTCCTGGTACAACAGCCTAAGCCCCTCAGCCTTGATCAGACTTTTAAGTTATTCTCTTGAACCAGCTCCTTAAAACAGTTGCAGTTTCTCCTTTAGGCAGAGATTCAAGAGAAGTGGCTAAAGAACTAAGAACAAGTTAATCTGAAATTGTCTTCCTGTTTCCTTGTGTGTAGCTGTTTTTTGTTCCAGCACAGCACTGTCAAAACAGAGGCACCTATCAGGATGTGGATGAGAAAGGAGTGTGCTAGCTGTGTGGAGAAATAAATCTGTGCTTGCGCACTCATTTATTTTATTTGGTAAAGGAGACTGAGCTGTTTTGGGTTTTGTTGGGTAGCCTAGTCTTGGTTTTAAAAAACAAACAAACGATTCATGATTAAGGCTCTAGTTTCAAATTTCATGTTGCAGAACAAAGACTTTGTCAGTCTTTTTGTGCTTTCCTTTGCTCTGAGTTTTCATGCCAGATAAACCAAAGCTGTTTTCTCTCAGGATCAAGTGTTCATCTTGCACTGTGCACAGGTGAGCACTGGCAGAGCTGAGTTCTCTTCAGTAACAGCTTCAAATGAATCATGCTGAGCCAGTGGCTTCAACACACTTCCCACAGAGTCTGGTGTTCCTCTTCTGGAACTGGTTAGCAGGCAGCTAGGGCATGTGTTTATCCCTGCAACTAGTATGCTGCATTAGTGTTTGAAAAAAAAAATCATTTGTTTCTAAAGCAACATGGTGCAGGAAATCCAGATCTTACAAGAGAAGAAAATATTGTCACTGACAGGCTCGTGTTTGCTGCTATATTTTAGTATTTTAACCAAATACATGCAGGGTTTTTTTCTCTGATTTTTAAGTCAATACTTACAGTATTCTACTTGCTTAATTTGTAAGTAAGTAGAATACTGTCTTGCCTTTTACACTTTGTGCAATGCATATAGACGGTGTAGTATATAATAATTGTATGTACAATGCACTCTACAATAATGTACTATATAATACATACAACATAAAGTTAGTTATGTGTACGTATGTGTATAGACAGGTGTATGTGTGCACAGGCAAACTCTGTATTTTGAAAACCCTACTCCTGCAGGGGTAGTGGGTTTAGGTGTAATTACAGCATCTCATTGACCAGAAGAGAGTGTAAGTTGTGTATAAAATCATCTGCTTACAATAAGTTAATGGCAGTTTAGTCCCATTAGCAAATGTCCCCTGGTACATATTCTGTAATTGCTTTAATTGGTCTCTCTCCTAGCTCCCTTGAGCAGAAAATGCCACTGAAAGGCTGCCATAATACATGGAAAATATAATTCAGTCCATGCTTCTAATAGAGCAGGTGTCTCCCCCAGTCTGTTTTAGTCATTGAGCTGCACTGAGAAATTTCAGCTTGTTACAGCTGGGGTGTAAATTTTGGGGGTTTTCTTTTGGATTGTGCCTGTTGACCCTACTCAGGCCCTGGTGACTACTACTCAGTGGTAGCCTAGGAGTGATAAATACATTTTTATTGATGGTTTACGTCTATATGTATATCTATATAGAGAGCATATATTTATGTATGGTTGCTAAAGACGACCTTACTCTAAACTAATTATAAGAAAAAGGAAAAAGTTTAATATATGTGGATAATATTTAAATACCACAGGAGAACTAAATTATTCCTGTGACTGATTTGGTAGGAAAGGATGGAAATTCATTTCAAAAGCCCTGGGCCCCATCCATATACCTTGCTGGTCCTGCCAGGAGGTTTTTGCATTGCAGGAACCATCTCCAGCTGCTACTTTGTTCTCCTATCTTCTGGGCCAGTAGATAGTGAATCAGTTTTTCTTCTGGCAAGGGAGGTTGCAGCAGTGTTAATTGGTAACAGTCATTGTGCTCTTAGGGATGTGGAGGTGGCACATGAATTGCTGGTTTATTCAAGAGAACCGTGGAAGCGCTGTTCATGCATAGGAATTTTTCACACATACAGAAAGGAGTATATTCCCCACTAAATATTTGTCCAACTGTGTATATTTCCCAGTTTTCTTTGCCTGCAAGTGCACTGATTGATTTTCACACCAAAAAGGCATTTTGATCTGTTAGTGCTGTGAAGATTTTGAGCCCATATATTAAAAACAGGATAAATTTTCCATTAATTTGTGTTGCATGTTCCAAATTTCTGGTATCCTGGACATGTTAGATCACCTAGGAGCTCAAGCACTGTGTGCACTAATAATGGGGACTGAATTGGGTCTGCTAGATGTAGGATTAAGCACAAGTAAAGTAATTTGTGGTATAGAGGGGTTTGGAGAAGGATTTTTTTGTCTTTGGTTAGCTGGAAGAAGAACCCATCAAAGATGTGCAGAAACTTGTTTTGCAGCTCCTTTGTGTTGTTAGATAAGTTGAGCTAACTTTCCTTGACCCACAGGTTTATGAGCCTTCAAATGTTGACAAGATGATTGGTTACTGTAAGCTGCAGCTGTTTGCTTCTGTTGTGGTTTAACCCCAGCTTGTAGTAAGTACCCTGCAGCTGCTCACTGACTTACTTCCCTTCCTCCCCCTAGTGGGATGGGGAGGAGAATCAGAAAAAGGTAAAACCTACAGGTTAAGATTAAGAGTTTAATAACTGAAATAAAGTAAAATAATAAGAAGAAATAATAATGGTAATGAAAATCAATATCTCAGATCTTTTCAGATATTAAATATAGAGCCAACATGCATCTGTGCTTTGGGATATTGTTCAGCACATGTCCCACAGCAGTCTTCGACAAGTTCTTTGACAGCCAAAAACCTGTGGTATTCCTAAAAACCTGTGTAAATTCCTAAAGCGATACCAGTGTTCTTATTCACTAGTATCTCACCTTAAGGCAAAGTATTGTCAGGAGCTGAAATGGCACTTTGGATACAGATCTGTGCAACTTAAGAATATTCCATGAAGTTATGTCCTGTGATGAGCTGAAACTTGGGTCTTCTGTAGTGTGACTTGCAGTGTCCCACGTTTAGAAAACTTTGTTGAGAATGTAGCTGTGGAATAATATGTGACACACTTCAAAGCAGCGGTTTTTTTTCTTTTTACTTTATGGCACAAAATCTTTATTTTTTAGCCAAGTCCCTAGCTGTCAGTTGAAGAGCATGAGGCTGAAGGACACTGGCTCTCAGTACAATTTTTTTTCATTGCAAGGAACTTACTTCTGTCTATTGTTGTTGTGAGAGCATGATCAGCACAGAGCAGCAATTCAAGGAGTTACAAGCTGGCACATTGTGGAGACCAAAGAGTGCCAGCTGGGCCTGAGGAGCAGAGTGATCCCTTGTTGTTCTTTCCTGAAAGTGCTTGGACAAGTTCCATGTTGTGAGCAAGATGGGCATACATGCAAGAGCAGTCCTTGAGACACTTTTTAAGTGTGCTCTCCAGCTGTGTTTAATTACACCTCTAGCTGGGTAAAATTTCCCACAAGTTTTAAAAGTCTCTGGCCCCGTACCTGGACTCAGGCAGCTTAAAGTATGTGACACTGTTTGAGACTTCCTGCTATTTGTCTTCTAATCCTTAAAATAATCTTTCTCTTTTAACCCTTCAAGCAAACATATTTTCAAAAGCCTTTTTTCTTTGTTTATAATCAGCTGATAAAATGATTTGGCATCTGTGCCTTTTTGCATCATCTACCGAGGGAAAAAGAACCAAGAGACAAATGCTAGTCCAGCATGTCCAATGATGAGTTCGGAATGAGGACTGCTTTTCCACTAAACTCTTGTCTGTCTTTATAGAATTCATGTAATTTCTGCAGGCAGTGTAAAAAGCTCTGATGAGGGGAGCGGAGTGATTTTTGGGGAAGTTTCTTAAAAAAAATCAAATGGCACATGTTTGGGGGGTTTGCAGAAAATTGTTCTTATAATAAAACCAGGGCCTCAGATGTTTACTGTTTTGAAACATATGTACTAGTGAGACAAAAATCTCAGGTGAGAATTGTCAGCTGTAGATGCTAGAAGAATTATCTGAAAATCCTGTCTGCAGCTGCTGAGGACAGAGCTGAGGTTAGTCAGCCTGCAAGCTGTGCTCGTTTCTGTGGGTGGTCCAAATTGTCCAAATGCTTCCCCAACACTAGTATGGTTTGGAAGGCTCAGTGCTTATCCTGCACTGTTCTTTTGGGCTGTGCAGAAAGATGATAGAGTGCAGAAAATGGTCTATTGTGTAGTCTCTGTGTCATCAACCACCCCATTGCCCTGGGGGAGCACTCTGGGGCTCCCTGCATGTTTCCATGCTTTAGTTCAGATTCTTCTAGCTGTTTACCTACCATGAGTCCCACTCTGGCTCTTCTCTTTTGGGAGCAGTGGTCGCTGGTAAGGACTGGAGGACAATCTTGGCACGCATGGGTCTCTGAAGAGCTTGCAAGCTGGGTCTGGTGCAGACTCATGTTTGAGTCAGTTTCAGAAGATGTTCCAGAAATACTTTTATCACACGACCTGCCCACTGTGTGTCTTACCCTGATCCATTTCAAAGGCTCATGCAATTTTCTCCCCAAGTTACAATACAAAAGGGTCTGTCTGCATCAGACACCTCCCACTGTGCCGGGCTGTGTCTGTGCTGCACTCCCTGTACCAGTTAGGCATCACTGCACCTAAGTAGCTTTATCTCCCTCAGGCTGGGCACAGCTTTGCTTCATTTCCATTTGCAAAGGTGTTGGCTATATGCTGAAACATTACTCTTGCCTTCAAAAGAAAATGCTTAAATTCTCACCCTCATTCATGACCATATAGTTAACTACTTTACAGCAAAGTAGCGCTGGTCTGCATTCACGCCCATACTTCAAAGCTCATGGAGCCAATCTGGTGTACAGCAGCCATAGATCTGCCTCATTCTTCACATGCTGTGAGCACCCACTAAACATATTCGTACAAACCTTTGCTTTGCCACAGCGTTCCCTCATGACCTTGAAAAAAAGGGGTTTAGAACTTTCTTATGCTTAAAATTATGAGAATGAAAATCTCTCTTCCCTCATCTGTTTTTTCTTGCTTGAATTTGAATTATAGCAGAACAAATTTCATTATTCAGTAGTACATTGTATCACGATTAGGGTCTCTGCTGGAGCATAAAATATTTCTATTCTACATAATTTTCATTTAAGCAATCGTTCTTGCTCTTCAGTTGCCTTGGATGCTGGTCCTCTGTTTATGTGTGTAAGCATAAGTGCTTCATTTCATATTGCACAGACAGGCAACACTAAATTTCATAGTAATTTGAGTGTGTGTGTCTGTGTGTGCCCCCCGAACACAGAATCAACAACAGAAGTTACGTGTATTATCTGAGACTAATCTATTTATTGAACAGATGTTGGGAGGGAGGAAAGCAGTCTTTCTTCAAAGTGGCACTTTTAATTGTGACTCCAATATATTCTTACTTTACAAAGCCTTGGTAGAATTTTATTGACTTGATATGTTCTTTGCAAAATAAAGTTTCAAATGCATATAGAAATTATCATAACAAGCACCAGTGTGTGTTTCTATTTGAAATTGATCAGGTTTTGAATTATCTCAGCCATATATAACATTTTAGTGAAGTAAAAAAACTTTAATGGTGTGAGTTTGAGAAGCCAGTTTGTTCTGTTCTCCCCTTCTTCTCAAGCTCTTTAAAAAAAACTCCTTTCCTCCATTTGTCCTGGGTCTTATTTGGCTGAATGTTCTAATAGATTTGTTCTAATTCTGACATCTCATTTGGTCTTTGGAATGATCAGCACTGTCCATGCTGCACCAGGGGTCTACAGGAGGACAGGCTGCTTTAGCCACGTGGTCTTGGGGCTCTGACTGATGATACATTTCCATTTCTTATGTGCATTAAATCTATACCAAAATAACCTCAAAGTATATCTATTAGAAGATGACAGGTGTCTGTTTGTCCCTTCCTTGAAAGTTCACAGGCTACTATTAATGCTCTGAAAGGTGCTTTACAGTCTGCTTGGCCTGTGATTTCTGCAAGCACCATTATTCTAAAAGCATGAATTAGGGAACATCCAAATAATATATCTATAATATACTAAAAACATAGGTTGTAAGTGCCCAAGTGCCCATAATTATTCACTGTGTCTCCTCAGTTTCATTCTTTTTGGGAAAGGAGATTTGAGTCCTCCTCAATTCACTGAACTACTTTGTTCATTATAATAAACTACTGGTTTATTTGGATGTGTGCACAGGTGCATGCAGATGGCAGTTTTGAGCAGCGTGACTGAGTTTTGGGTTAGAGTTGCATGTGCAACTTCTTTTTCTTAAAACCTGTAGAGAATCTTTAGGTTTCGGATGGTTTAGAAAGTATCAAAATGCAGAGGAAAAAGTGAGCAAAAATGTGGATGGTCAGCAGCATTCCATGCCTAAATTAGCAGCTCAATCTATGTAATAACTATAGGGCAAAAAGTTGTACAGCAGAGGACCCCCACAGCCATGAAGTGACACAGCATATTGGATGAAGAAAAAGAAACAATTTCAACTTTATTAAGGTATTCAATATGCTACATACTGGGTAAAACTTTAAAAGAAAATGTTACTGATTGAAAAGAAATTATATGAAGAAGCTCTGTATTATCCCAGTGCTAACAACTTAAGCCAATGACTAGCCTGTAGTAGAAATATGGAAATTTTCAAGGACCTGAACCTGTCATAAAAAAAACAAGAGAAGAGGCAATTACTTTTCTAGATTTCTAGGATCTTAGTAAGGCTGTTTGATTTCTGCTGGGGAAAAAACTCCAAAAAATGGCCCTCTGAGAAATGCAAACTTACAGTAGCTGTTCTAAAGCACCAGAGTGGTTGCAGTGTTTTGTTGGTTTTTTTTTTTAATCTGCCTTGAATATACCTCAGAATGTTAGGGACAACCAAGATGGCAGGACCAGCATTTTTTTATCCATGTTCTGCCAGAGTTCAGGAGATACATGGGTGAATTCATGCAACATGCACTACTGTAATGAAAGCTGTAGTACTCATGAGGAGAAAGCAAATCCCTCACCAGGGTGTGGAATTCCTGTAGTGAGTGGGCAGCTGGCAGTACTTGTGGTGCCTGTCTGTGAGAATGTGATGCTGTGCACCTTTCTGGTCAGGTCTGCTGTCTGTGCTTGAATAGGCAGCATGAAGTGGTGCTGCTGCACAGCAGATGGGGTCCTGCAGCTGTCTCAGAAATCAGAAGGAGTTAAGGGCAAGAAAGGAAGCAAGGTAAGTCTGACTGGAGCAGAAGGAGATGGAAAGACAAGAGGGGACGACAGAAAGATAAATGGAATGAGAACTTGGAGATCTTTTCTTGCTGTAATTTTATTTCATCAACTTTAAACTTTATTAAAAAGTAGGAAAATTGCTTACAGATTGTGCTTGTGTGTACATGGCAGGTAAGGGACTTAGGTAGTAAGAAAAGTAGTGTGCTAAGGATGATGCTGGGGGCTGCAGCACATAAAGACTTGGCAGTGGGGTACATTTGAGAAAACATATTCAGATGTGATGTGCTTGTGCCATGATAGCTGGAGGAAGAGAAAGTACTTTTTAAGTTTTATTTATATTGCATGACCTCTTTTGAAAACTCTTTAGTGCCTCAGGCTTGGTTTCCTTAACATGTAGACTTGTACATTTCTGCATGGGAACCTTGAAGATTCTTTCATTTCCTTACTTTCTTATTTTTCCTCATTTTTTTATCATCCCCATTACTCTCTACTGTATGGCCAAGGTGCCCTCTTCTAACTCTATATGCTTAAATGCCCACTACAGTCTTCCTACAATCCTTTCACACAGCTCACATATGGGAGCTGAACACAGGGCAGGACTGTATCTTAAGGGGGAAAAATAAATGTAGTGAGGGTTGAAGCTTTTCCTAAAATCATTCTCTAAACACTAAGCAAATGAATAAAAACCCAGCCATAGGCATGTGGTCTGTAATGGGAGTCAAATGTGGTCAGATATGGCTAGGCAGGCTAGCCCTCTCCTTTAGACATTTTTTCTCACTTTTTAACAGCCTGGAAGTGGAATCTGTCTTTTAACCAGAAACCTGTGTTAGAAATGATCATTTAAAAGCAATGTCATCTGCAGGAAAAACCCACAACAGATTAGTTATTGGGGAGACTGAGTGTGGCTTTTAGGAGTTCTACTTTGAAAAGAAGTGAAAGTTAAGGAGGGGAAGTGCCAAAAAGCTAAGTTTTTCTTCCTGACTTCCATTATGGCTGCCATTTTATCCTATTTTAAGAGTTTTCCCCTTTCTGGGTTGTCAGCACCTGTATTCTGTCAGTACTTGACAGTAGGATTTTATTCAGTAAGAATAAATATTCCATAATTAGCTGGAATATCAGTCTCATAATGACAGGTATAAAGATGTTTTATTTGATAAGACTTTGTGCCCAGATGAAAAAAAATGACAAAATGTGCTAAGAATGCTTAAAATCTGAAATCTAAATTTACCAATCTGATTATTTTACCATGATTAGGGTATTTTGACTTAGTATCCTTTGACAGTTCTGGTGTTTGCATCACTAGTCAAAGATGAAGATGTGCTCGAACCAGGGTTTTTGTTGCTGGCATTTTGAAGAGATATTTGAAAGAAATGTTTGCATATGATTCCCTCATGGAATCTCATGTTTGCAACTGTATTATTTTGCCCTGCTACTCGATGGTTTTACCTGGAACAGTGTTCCTAATACAGTAGAAATCAGCTGACAGTCATGCTTAAGGAGAGAGACTCCTTGATGTATTTTATTCCTTGATGTAATGTGCCTAAAAGTTTCCATTCCCAAGTTTTAGTTTATTTTAAAGCATTTGCATGCTTTATTACTTATTTATATGCTTTACTTTTATTTGTTCATCTTAATACAATAATTAAATGTTGTGGTCAAGATTTCCCTTAAAAACTGTTGTGGCGTTTTTTTGTGATTTTCGTTCTGTTCTGACCAATTTCCTCGCTTGAAAAGCCATCCACAGCTTTTGTTCCACAAAGATTCCTTACAGAATTCATTTTTTATGCATGTTAATACATGGATTCCAATTGCACATGCATAAATTACATATAGACTTGGAATAAAGAATCAGAAAATAAATTACTAATCCAGTAATAGTTGCAGACTTTACAAGTACATTCATGCTATTAATGGTTATAGTGTCAAGTGCAAAGGGAGTAATTGCAAATTAAACCCTAGAGCAAGACAGGAATGAGCCTCACCTTGCAAAAGGGAGCGAATTAGAAGATTTGCTGGGTTATTCTCATGGGGTTGATAACTCCCCTTTGCTAGGACATCGTTCCTTCTGCAGGAAACATCTCCTTTCCACATCTCTGAATCTCACGTGTTTTACAACACTCCCATCTACTCTGTAATTAAGAGCTTCTCATTTAATTTAGTTTTGTCATCTAGGAAGGTTCTTGGAAATAATAACTTCTACTTTACTCAAACTTCTCAAGTCTTCTTTCCACCGATGCTGTATATGCAGCAGGTGTGCAGTGATAATTTTTATCACCGGAGAGTAGAAGAATACCCCCCAAGACAGATTGAGTAGTTATCACTGTAATCATACATCAAGTGTTTAGTTGTTGATTGTAGGATATTCTGAAGTAATAACTTAATTAGAAAAGTAAAATTTAAGCTTTAGTTTTACTACTTTTGTATTATTTTATTACTCTTTTTCTAGTGCACTAATCTGAGTTTCAAAAAAAATCAGTTCAAAATGTCTTGGGAATCATTTACAGTTTCATAATGCTTTGGTTTTGCCTAGGAGAAAACAAACATTGCTTTCAGATAAACGTAAAAGCAGCAGCTGTTTTCCTCCAGAACTTTTATTTCCATAATAATTGCCTTTGGATATAATTTTACAAGAAGAAGCATATAATATGTGGAAATATTTAAGAATAGGTTTACAAAAATTCTATTACTGTAAATACAAAGACTGGGTTTCACGCCTCAGTAACTGCTGCAGAGGTCTTACATGTTAGGGGGAAAAAAAGGAAAAGAAAGTTCTAGGAAGCAGCCTAGCTTCCCAGTGCCAGCTTGGCCATCTTGGGAACAATTCTGGCATCCAGTTTGATTTTTTTCAGCGTTTTCTGGACTATTAATTTGATGAAAGGCCTGATCTGATTTCTTAGTTTTCCCTGAGCATCTTTGCAGGAGCTTGAAGGCTACTTCTGTGAACAGGAGCTCCAATAATACTGGTAGTGCTTGCCTCCTTTTGGGCTTCGTGCCTTGACTTAATGGTTGGGTATTTAAATAACTCAGCCCCTGGATGGGAATATCTTGTCTCTCGTTAGAACAGCAGACATCTTTGCAATCTCCATTACACAAATTTAGATTGAGAGTTTGCACTGGCTAAAACCAGTGCAATGAGCCCTGGTGTTTTTTGAAGGTGTCTGTATCCTGCTGTGTGACTGGGATGAACTGTTGAATCTTCCTAGCCAAAACAGCCCACCCTGTGATGTTAGTGTTGGTGGCTTAACAAGTTACCATGGGAATGCTGAAGGGAACATTGAGCTTATCATCCTCACTCTGTTTCTTTCACTAGCCCCTGGCCCAGGTGGCATACGTCCAAGAAACCAAAAATCTACCTGCTCCAAAGGGGTTGTGCTCTCTCCTGGGCTCTGCCCAGTTTGTCACACCTGTGTAGTGGAAAGAAAGAGTCTGCAGTAACAACATGATGGGAGGAGAGCCCTGCACTATCAAATGGTGCTCTTGGCTTCGCAGTACATGGGAAAATAAATGCTGTTTAAGACTCTAAAAGTGAAGAAGTTGAGCGATGTTATGTGAAAGATTTTTTGGGGGGTAGTGTGTGCCCCTGTGAGTGACATGTAGTTTCTGTGCTGCTGCACTTCTCTTGGATGAAAGGATTTGTATAACTCTGAGAGGCAATCCTTACATTTAACAAAGCTGGTTCTCATATCTTTCATGATTCACGTCTCACTTCAAACCATCTGTCTTTCCGTCTCAACAAAAAGGTGAGTCTTTACAATAAATTTACCAGTCACCCTGCCTGCTTTCTTCCTTTTTCGTTCCTGCTTGAAATCACACTAATTTGGTTTCTTCCAACACCAGTGGCTTCCTAATCTTTGGGTTTTGCAATGAATCACCCTTCCATCTTCTGGTTTCCCACTCTTCCTACTCCACAGCATCCCTGTTAGCTAGTTTTTGATTCATGAGTTGTGTGAGAGTGATGCAAATGGAAGTAAGAGGAAATTAACTTCAGGTAGTGATGGATTTTCATGTTGCAACTTAATATATTTAGATTTGCATAATACCTGGTTGTATTTCTTAAAAGCTGGCTTTAGACATGGTTCTAAGTGGAGTGTGTGAAGTCTCCTCAGGAATGGTGTCTCAGATTTTCAGTTCTGACTTGTTGACAGCTTCTGATCAACAGAATAACTAACATTTGATGCACCCCTTCCTATCCTGAGTACTTCTTTCATCCAAATTGGTGTTGTTTTAGCATCTCACTCAGTATTCAGTGCAAGACCTTGATGAGCTAAGAGAATGCTACCAGGAGCCCGTGTGAGAAATGGAGCTGGAATGTGAGGAGGATGCCTGTCTGCTGGTGAAGGGCTCAACCGGCAGACCAGACCAGTGAGCAGCTGTGCAGCACCTGTCTGCAGGATGTACAAGGATTTGCCCCCAGAGGTGCCTCTTCCTTTCCCTCTGTATATGGAGTCTGTAGGTGGCTGGCTTGGACCAGATCCCTCCTTTTTAGGTGGCAAAGCTGAGTGCCTATCCCCAGAATCATGTCTGTCCAGAAGCAGTGTGCTGCAACAGGGATTGATGCCAAACTTTTCCCAGACTGCATCCTGGCCAGCCATGGGAGTAGGGCTGCTCAGGGAATCCTGCTTGGGGTACCAGGAGCAGGAAGAGCATGCTCTCACAGAGATATTTTCCTGTGATTTTAAATTCAGCTTCCTTCACAGGTACAAAATGCAGTCTTTCCAAAGCAAGCTGTGTCAGGGCTGTTTCATAACCAACAGGGGAAAATCGTTAAAGGGTATAAAAAGCTGGAATTATTGATTAAGTAGCATGGAGGGCAAAGCATAACCTCTCTTTTGCTCATAAAAATACTGTGATTTTTCTCAGTTGTGGAGTAACTTAAGTGCATCTTAAAGCTAGCTGCTAAGGAATTTTTTCCTTATGAAAACTTAACAGCTCAGTTTTTTACAGGTATATTCACATAGTAATAGTATGACATTAAAACAGTTAGCAATTACAACTGTATATTTTGTAAATTTTCACATATATAGAAGTAATATGTTAAAACTGGTGACTAAACACGCTCTTCACTTTCCTGTTCTGGTTCCCATGCATTACACCTGTTTTTCACAAGGGCAGCTTTTTATTTCAGTCAGCGAAGCTAACGATGCATAGCAAAGGACATTGTTAGAATTCATTGAATTTTAAAATGATGCATGACATGCTGACAGTTGTAATTCATTCTTTGGCACAGATCCCTGATGCTTTTATTCCTGTAAGAAGGGGTACTATTTTTCTAGTTTTAGGAGGAAGATTATAGGAAACATTCTAAATTGAGAAAGGTAGAAAAGGGAAAGAAGGTGGTCATTCTTCAGTATATATTGAAGAATATCCTTTGTGGAACTGTTTGGGGTTTTTTTAATGTTTTAAATAACAGTTGTGCTGGTATTGGTCTTGGCTGGTACTCAGTTTTTGTAACTCAAAGGAAATAGATAAAATAATCACAAAATCACAGATAAAATCAAGAAAATGCCACAGGGCAAAAGTCTTCAAGTACAAAGCTGAGCAGATGTGACAGATGACTTATTTCTGTTACTGCACAAACTTTATTCCCTTTAAAAGTCTTAACCTCTGTTTCCTCTTTTTGCAGATGTCAGCTTTGCTCACAGTTTGCCTGAGAGGGTTACACAGGTGTCTCAGATTGCAAGCTGCAGCTCCTTCAGTGATGCCACCTTTTTCTTCTTGGTGTGTATCACTTCAGCAGCAGATAACCTGGAGAGAGGCATGTTAGGGACATCTGTATACCCACAACCAGAACAAACCAACTCCAGTGAAGGGTGGCTAGAAATCTGTCTGTGTATGCAAGCCCCTAAGGTCACAACTGAAAGAAAAAAAAACCCGAAAGGGTCAGTAATGATGATGTAAAACAAAAAGCCAAATCAAGCCTTTATAAAATACCTAAATTTGCAAAGGGTCTGTGTAATTGGGAGAGTTGTCACTGTCTGCTGTGACAGTCTATCAGGACTTGAATGATACTACATTTAGGATTTTGGTATAAATCATTCTCAGTAAGAAAGATAACCTCTGGTTTAACTGTATTCAGTGTGTATATTCTAAAATGTGGTGGAAAAATGGCTGATGCTTGACTGTTGATATTTTGTTGGTTCGATTGAATAATTCCTTGTAGTAGTAGGTAGCCACTGGCCATCCTCACATATTGTATTCTCAAAACCCAGTGCTTTATAGCGACTGGGAAAATATACTGATTTAGATTCTGCTTAATTTCTAAAGCAGAATTATACTGTCTTTTGGTACCACTTTAGCTTTTGATTTAATTGAAATCTTTAGGGATTTTCCCAAAATAATTTTCTAAATCTTATCCCTCATTAGTATCATGCATTTAGCCTGTGTTTCAGGACATAAAAATCCTGACTGTATGTGCATTTTTGCCTAAGTTACTGACCACTTCTCAGCGACCTAACAAACTTTACTGATAGACACTACAGCCCACCAGTGCTGCAGTGTTTTGGCTAATTAAAACGTGCTTTTAGTTACAGTGTTTGGAGCAAATCTCTGAGGCCTATATCATGTGCTTTTGGAAAAGCAGAATTTTTTTAAACTTGCTTCATGTGCTTTTGGAAGAGCAGAATTTTTTTAAACTTGCTTAACCATTTTTAGGATAACTCGTTGAGGATCTTTCAACAAAGGCAATTCACATGGCTTGCTTAATCTGAAGAGTAAGCTGATGTTTCCCAGTGCAAAGAAGATGTCTTAGTGCTGAGCAGGTCTTTCACCAGGCCCCTAGTTATCCTGCCAAGCCCAGCAGGGTCACTGGGAGGAATAAACAGCTTAAGAAAAGGAAGGATTAACCGCATTAACCTCAACAGCAGGGTTTTTAAGCTCCCATGGTACAAGTGCTGGGGCAGGCAGGCATTTTACCCCACTGCAGCCCACAGACTGCCCCATCACTGTTGCCAGTCCCTGACAATGCTTCTGCAGTTTCTGTAACAGTGGGGAAAATTAGCAATGATTCAGTTTGTTTTCTTAGAAATGCTTTTCAGGAGTATTTTCCAAGTAGCCAGTGCCACTCCCACACACTCTCTGGGCTCTATTCCATTGCAAGCATCTCTGCAGAATGCTGCACCACAGGTCATGTCACAGAACAAACCACCCTCCTCTCTTGCAGGCTGGCTTTAGCCCAGGCTGGTTCACAGTCCAGTCTGGATGGTTCAGGGGGAAGCAGAGAGGGGAAGCTAAGGGGAGTGCAGGCAGGCAACTTTCTGCAGGCGTGACTGGGCCCAGCAGGCAGGGACTGCGGTAAGCAGGTTAAGCCAGTCCCCAGGAGTTCCTATTGCTCCCACAGCATCCTCCTGGAGGAATTGGCTGCTCATGGCTTGGACTGGTTCACTGTTCACTTGGTAAAAAAACAGCTGGATGAGCAGACCCAGTGAGTGGTGGTGAATGGAGTTACATCCAGTTGGTCACTGCTGGTGTTCCCAGGGCTCAGCATTGGGGCCACACCTTGAATCCTGTGTGCAGTTCTGGCTCCCTCACTACAGGGACATTGATGTGCTGGAGCATGTCCAGAGAAGGGCAGTGGAGCTGATGTAGGGGGTGCATGTCCTATGAAGACCAGCTGAGGGAGCTGGGGTTGTTTAGCCTGGGGAAAAGGAGGCTAAAGGGAGACCTTATTGCTCTCTGAAATTATCTGGAAGGAGATTGCAGCCAGGTGCATGTCACTTCTCCAAAGGGACAAGTGATAGGATGAGAGGAAGTGGCCTGAAGTTGTGTCAGGGGAGATTTAGACTGGGTATTAAAAACAAAAACCTTTATAGAAAGGGTGGTCAGGCATTGGACCAGGCTGCCCAGAGGAGTCACAATGCCTGAAAGCATTCAGTATGCATGGGGATGTTGCACTTGGAGACATGGTTTAGTGGTAGACCTGGCAGTGCTTGGTTAATATATGGACTCAATGATCTTAGAGATCTTTTCCAACATAAACATTTCTGTGATTCTTTGTTATCTCAGGCATCTGATATGATTTTTCTCCTTACATTCAAGCTCGATGTCTTTAATTTCCTGATCATCTGGGCTGTGACAGACCTGAAAGAAAACTGAGCCTAAAATCGATGCACAGCTTGCTGGCTTCTAAGTGTTTATGTAATTTTCTGTGAGATACCCACAATGTTCAGCTCATGTCTAATTGATGCTGTTCCTGGGTGGAATACAATGTGCTTTTACAAGTCATAGGACCTTTGAAAATCATTTTAAGTAGCCTATTTGAGTCTTCCTGTATTTTCTCTGATAAAGGAAGTTGTTTGATGCGGTTTATTTTTATGGCAGTCAAGCCTCATGTTTAATTGGGCCCTTTTATGCTTCAGGGCTTTCTATTTGGCTCATGTGGTATTGGATTGTGTTGTGTTCGATGCTCCTTTGCTTCTTTGTATTCAGTATATAAAAAGCAGATATCTGAAATGCTGCTCACTAGATCCACCTGAAAATCTAAGGAGACATTGACAGGTTGCAGATTATTCCCTTCCTGCAAGCTATTTCTGTCTGTGCAAAACTGTGCATCCCTTTTTGGTAGTGGTACTATTGGCACTGTCAGTGGTTTTGGTAGTATTTGGCATTGTCAGTACAGGGATGCTAACATCACCACCAAGTGCAAGAATCAGAGCTGGGAAGAAGCAGTGGTGAAAAGGATCGGTCCAGTGGCTGTGGTAGCATTGTTTCATGTTCTGTGGGCCTTTTTGGACACCACTGCAATTTCTAGAACTGGAGCCAGAATAAAACTTTCATCAATAGTGCTGTCACACGTGATAAATGAAAAAGTAAAACAACAGAACATGGTCATAAACAGGGCTTGCGAGTCTCATCAGCAGAACATTAAAACCCAGCTCTTAAGTCGATTACAGCTGGTTTATGTTCTGGATTAAAACACGCACACACACACACACACACACACACACACACACACACACACGTAGGCTACAGCAAGTGCCAGAGCTTTGATACCCTCTTTGTCACAGCAGTGCCACTGATGACATGGTCACCCTGTTCAGTTGCAGAAGAGCTTCCTTGGGCCCTCTTCTATCTGTCTACTCACACCAGACACTGCAATACACATCCTTCTAAATTAGTTGGCAAAATGTTATTTTAAATTGTTTCTTCCAATCTGTCATTTCCCTATGCATCTAACAAAATATGGCCCTAACAGAAGGAGGGGTTTTATTATTCTTAAAATCACCAAAGCATTGCCTGGCATGAAAAAAGATGATGCTTTCATGGAAGTTGCATATTGTACTGACTGCTTTTTGTTACTTCCCATAGCAGCTAGGAAATACCACAAAGTGGATATACTTTTATTTTGCTTTTCCTTGTCATACATATACATACACACATTTACAGGAAGTCTGTTAGGATATCTGCCATGGTTCTCTGGCTGTCTTAAAGCATTGATAAACTATGGAAATAGTACATGATTTTCAGGGTCTCAAATTGCTTTTAAGATTGAGTTTACTTGAATCCTTCTTCTATAATTGAAAACTCTCTTTTGGACTTGGGTCAGTTGTGTCCAGAGGTACTGAGGCAAGTAAAAGATTTCGATGGATTGGGAGAAGTCGGAATCATGACAGTAGCAGGGGTGATGAACTTATTTTTGTGAGAGAATGAGTCTGCTGTAATCCTGGTCACAGACTCCTTTTGCCAGCTGCTTTTCGTGCTTTATCTTCTGAGCTGACATTTCACAGGAGATAGATGTATTGTATATATACACACACACATCCACGTGAGAGGGAAACAAAATCAAGTCAGGGAGATACAGACTCCTTAGAAGAGATTAGAGATTGGAAGGACACAAAGTAGGTACCGATACCATCTCTGGAGAAAGTGGTTAGATTTGAGAGGGATGAGGGAGATAATGCCCGTGTCTCAGAAATCTTTCTGTTGTGGCACTGCGTGGCACAGCAGCCTTATTTTAATGTCTCACCATGCCACATTAGCAGAAACCCATCTCAAATATCCAAGCAGGTGAGAAGGGACTTTATGTCCCTGCGTGCAGAGAGGTAGGCACAGCCAGCTTCTGTCTGTGTTTGGTCCTCAGTTGTCCTAGCTCCCCAGTGTAACTTCCAAAACATCCTTGGCTTCGTATTGTGGCATCACAGGCCATCTGCAGCAGAAGACAGCTTGAAATGTAGGCAGGTGGTTGGCTACATTTTCCAGCTCAGTGTTTCATTAGTCTTCTGGCCTCTGCAATGGAGAAAGTCTCGAAACCTTGGAAAGAAGAAAGATCTGAGAGGTGGGAGGGAAGGTTTCACTTCATGTTCCTGAAATTGTGGAACAACAAAAACACTCTTGCTGTACATGGAAGACTGTCAAGAAGCATTTCTGGACAGTGAAACATTTACATAACACAGGCAGCGGCAGATTTTACTTGAGTGCAATGATACATTTGTTTCTGTAAGATTTCTATCTGACTTAAAATTTGTAAGTGTCATGAAAACATCAGCTCAGCTTTCTCATCAGTGGTCACAACAGATAGGCAAATGTCAGGAAGTAGGAGAAAAATAGGAAACAAAACGGGGAATATTACTGTGCTACTGTACAGGTCCATGGTGTTTCTACAGTTTGTGTGTGGTATGCAGGTCTGATCCTCACAGCTCCAAAAAGAGGTAGCAGAACTGGGGGAGGCCTGGGGAGGTCAGCAGGGACAGTGAGCATGCAGAACTAGCCTCCTTAACCTGCAGGTGAGGTAATGGGATGGAAGGAAAGCATGATACAGGTCAGTTAGATCATGACAGAGATGGAGATGGTTGTTACCACGTCTTCCACTATGTGGGTTTTGAAATACCAGGTTTAGGTGGTGGGTGGACAACAAAAGAAAACTGTTCTACCCTGTGCACAATAGCTATGGACCTCTTTGCAACCAAATTCTGTTTATCTGAGTTCAGCAGGATGTTGGAGAGGCTAATTGTGGAGTAACCTTTTTACTCCATCCATTAACTCCACTAACTCAGCAATGAGGAGCCATTTACCAAATCTCTGATTCAGACAGTGCTGGAAGCTGGATATGTTTGCTTGCTCTGTCCCTGTATACTTCCCCATGCAACTCCTTCTGGCTGCTGCTGGTGCAAGTGGGCCTCTGATCTTACCCAGCACAGCTCCTTCTTGTATATTGTCATGGTTCTCAACACTTCAGGGCAGTGTAGGACCTCTCATTCCACACTGTAACCATTGGAACTGTCTCCATGAAAAATAAAAAAAAGAGTAAATGAAACCAAGGGGGTAAGCTAAATGTTGAGGTTATGTGATTTACAAAGTTCACTAACCCCACACAAATGGTGCCAGAATGAATGATGCCAGTGATGAATGCCAGAAGACTGTCAGGGTAGATTGGACTGCTGTCAGGTGCCTTGGAAAGTGGCCTGTTTGATTGCTGCAAGGAGCTATTAGAGAGGCAGCTGTGAGGAAGTTTAGTACAAACCAGAGCCCAAAGCAGTCTTACACCAAAGTGTTGTATTACAGAGGCTGTCACTGTAGTTTTAAAGGGCAAAAACCTGCTGTGACTTATTCTCCAGGCAAGCACATCAACTTGTAGTTGAAGAGATTTCTTTGTCCATGATTCAGTTTAACACGTGATGAAAACAGGTGATGAAATCGTGACTTACCAAATTGCTGTATCTCATATTTTTTAACTGATTGGAACGTATGCCCATACAAAAGCAAGGGCAGGAAGAAGAGGAAACAGGAACAGCTCCATGACATACAGCTGTGGTTTTGTGGAAGGAGGGGAGGATTAGTTTCAGAGATGCAATTCTGAGGTTGTCAAGGTTACAGGTACTTTTGTAGGTGAGTGGCTTGGGCATTCTCTGCTGAGAATTGGCATCAGCTGTTTCCTTCCAAGATTAAAAAAAAATAATAATTGTATTTTAATTAGATTGTTGCTTTTGTCAACACTGAAGCATAGCATATAAGTTGTTGGGAATTTTCCGCAGGACCAGCAAAATTACTAAAAAAAATTACAATAGCAGCATTTACACCAATAATATTTTGAAACTTTTTTAGTTTCTAAGTGTTTGTGAGATGAGAATCTCTTTATAATCACTCAATGAATTAACCACCCAGATCTGCCTTCTTAGTTCTTTAGATAGCAGTGAAAATGTTGCTTTTGTAAGCTAGGATTCACTGTTTCAGATGCAGGGAAGTCACGAGCTGCATGCCAGTCTGGTGCTCAGTGTGAGAACTGAGGATTTGCACTGAACTTGCTGCTCTGTGACTTTGCTGCAATGGCAGCAACTGTGCCTTAGCCCTGGGAAAGAAATCTGTGCTGATACCAGCATGGTATGGCTCAAGTGGAGTCTGACAGCACCAGTTGTATACTTTAAGAAAACAAACAATGTTGTAGAAGATTTCAAGCTGCACTCAGAACTGATACAGTATGTCATAATGAATTTTCTGCCAGATTTAAGAGTGATACAGCAAGATCTTCATCTGTGAAGAAGTGCAGCACCACTGACTGCCTTAGTGCTATGTAAGTGTACAGAGTTGGGGATGGGGCCAGGAGGTTTATACTGCAGAGCAAACCAGCCAGTGCTGCACTGAGCAAGTACCAGGTGCTGAAGTTGGGAAGAGTAGTGGTGTAGCCAAGAAGGAGCTCAGAAAGCAGGCCACCTCCTCTGTATACCAAGGAGAACAAATTCACTGCTCCTGCAGCAGCAGTACCTACTGAGAAGGCCCACCACTGCTGTGGGGTTGGAACAGCCCCAGTTTACTCTGGAAATGTTTTTCATGTGCTATGTCAGGTAATTTTGCAAACTTAAAAACTCAGAAAAGGCTTCCTTTTGAAAATCTTGCTTAACCAATATAAACTGCCCAGTTTTAAGTAAAACAATAGTTTCAGCAAGTGCCTTGCCATTGGGGCAGCTTGTCCACTCTGAATGTGGAGGACCCCCTCTTCAAAGGGAGACTGAGGAAAAGGCACTCAAGCTTTTAAAACCAGCCTTTGTGTGCCTGCCATGCCTCCTGGCCTTCCCACTGTCTGTTCAAAATCTTCAGTTCCTCATTTTCTCTACTGTCCGTTTAGAAGGCAAAGAGTCATTAGTGGCTTCATCATCACTGTCTCTCCCACTGGACTTGATTTCCCTTGTGGGTCTCTTCCAACTTAGAATATTCTGTGATTGTGTGAGAGGCAGGGGCCAGGGAAGGGCTGCTGGAGGCACAGGAGTAGCCACAGCAGCCCTTCACCAAGGGTCCCACCAGTGCTGTCCCACGTATACCCCATCACTGCAGGCTGGTCTCATCAGTCCACCCTGTAAGTCTGTGTTCTGTGTCTGCTCCTCAGAGGAAGAGGAAAGGGATGAGCATTCCCTGCTTGGTATGAAGGGAGCCACAGGACACCAAGAGCCAAGACAAATTCATACAGCTTCAAAACTGATGGAGGGTTTGGGGTGAAGCTCAGAGTTATTTTCCCTAGAAGTCTGAGAGTTTGGAGAAATAATAAGAGGAGAGTTGTGGAATTATTTTCCCTTGTTTGTACACTATATTGCACTGACATTTATGTGCTTGATGTTGCAGTAATCCAGTCAGTTCAGCCTTTTCATTCATGACCTTTTTTGTAACATTACTATCAATGTTGTGAGTGATATTTCAGAGAAAAAGGTGAGGGCAAGGATGCCAGCTGACTGTTGTCAGCTTAAGTACAATCTAAGATTTGCACTTACAGTAATGGTGGGTGCAAATGCAGAACCAGAAAATGGGCAATTTCCTAAGGAAAAGTTTCATGGTACTAAAACAACATTTGTTGCTGCCATTTATTTTTTCATGTCCCTTTTTCAGGTAGATTGTTATTGCTCTTCTGTAGATTTACCAAAGCAACAACTTAGCCCATATAATAGTTTAACAGTTGGGATCTAACTTGTTGAATTATTACATTAAATAACTTTCTGGTGTAAAAAGGACTCATCACACATGACATTCAAGTGTTGCTAATTGTGACTGGAGGCATTTACATTCTGAATCCAAGTGAATTATATTATGTGTCGCACCCTTTTTACTTCATTCCCCAGCTGGTTTTTATAACCAAGTATAACCTGTAACATTTGCTTTTCCAGGAATAAAATAAATCCTGTACAGGGGATTGAGATCACTTTTTCCTATGGTGCCTTTTAAATAGTGTTTAAATTTCAAGTGGTCTTGTAGCTTTCATACAAATTCTCCATGGAAAGTAGATTCTGCTTTTAATATTTTAACTCTTGATGTCATATAGCTTTGTAAATCATGGGGCTGTTACAGTCCAGCATTCAAAACATTCAGGTATCTTTATCTAAAGTGCAGGCGAACTCATTTTGGGATGAAACTTTATTAGGTGCAAGAAAAATACTGTATTTTACAGAAACAGAATTACACAGGTCAGCATTCAAATATTTTAAACAAAGTTCCACCGAGGACAGCATGGTTAACTCTGTTTTACTTTGGTTGAAACCCAGGGCACGTTTCAGTGTGCAGTGGGGACCCAGGAGCATTGCTTTCACCCCAAAAGTCCTCCTTCCAGTGTTTCCAGCTTAGTAATACTTTGCATGGACAGACAGAGGGACTGAAAACACAGAAGTATCACAGTAACATTAGGATAGTGAAGCAGGTGATTTTAGATGGGATATGCTGTATTTTCCTGCACTTCCTGCATCCAGATGGGCAGGAAGTCACCCAAAATTGTGGAAGAAGCCATATGTTGGAGATGATTGTCAACAGTCAATTCCAAAATTAGAATAGGCTGCCCAGGGAAGTGGTGGAATCACTCTGCTTGTAAATGTTCAAAAGGTATGTGGATGTGACACTTGGGGACATGGTTTCGTGGTGAACATGATGGTCCTGGGTTAACAGTTGGACTCAGTGACCTCAGAGGTGTTTTCCAACTTCAGTGATTCTACAGTCTCTGATTCTATGAAAACAAAGTATGGGCTTAAATATTCAGAGAATTAAGGAGTACAACTTGGGGACGCAAATTTCTGCAGGCCTTGCAGGTCTGTTCTAGAGGCAACTCTTCATTGAGGAAAAGCTTTCTTTATGGCCAGTTTGGCATCTAATTCTCAGCCTGTTGTGTGCACACAAAGGCATAGCCTGTTTCAATGAGGTTAAAACTGATTTGTGAACTATTTGGTTTGTGCTTTAAAATGTGCAGCCCAGGAGGTGGGCTACATTTCTGTAGAAGAAGAAGCCATGCTCTTTGGTGCAGGTCTTGGAGTAAATCCTCAGCAATGGAAGACTGAGCCCATCTGGGATATATTTACTTGTATGGCAAACAGGCTGGCAGTCAACAAGTGTTTTGTGCATCCACAGCCTTTAAGAATTTCAGCAGCTCCAGGTCAGTGTATCCTGGCCCTTCCTACAAATCCTGCCCTGGTGACAGTGGTGTCAAAGTGCTGTGAAGTGGCCAGGCAGTGCCTGAGCAGCTGCTGTGTGTCCTTATTGAATGGAAGGGCCGAGTTCCACTTGGGGCATGACAATGGATAGATACATGGTTGGAAGGTTTAATGCTGCTCTGCAAGTGTATGTGGATTTTCAGGGCAGAAATAGACTTCTTTTTTGACAGAAATATAGATAATACAGCCCTCCCAGCCTTCTGCTTTTTGAAAGAACCAGATTGGTCTTCTGAACCCTGTGCTGGTGGGTTTTTCTCCTGCCTCATCCTTGGAAATGAAATTATTTCATACTAGGAAATGAGGTGTTTGTAGACTTACTGACTTACATAAAATGGAATACTTCATTTTATACATGAGAACTGTCCTCATTCAGAAGAGGCTGAAGCTATTCCACTCTGCTGGAAATAGACTATTTTCTCATGAAAGGGAAGATAAACTAATGTGATACTATGGTTACTACAGAAACTAAAATGCTTGCTTCCAGTGGGAAAAAAAGTAATAAAATGTGTAAGCAGCTCTCCAGTAGCTTACAAGTAGCACTGTTGAATTATTAACAGCTGGCATTTTCTCTGGCTTCAGTCTGTGTTCATCTGCACCATCAGGGTGTGCCCAGGTCTCTGCACAGTTGCATGCTGCACAGAGAGGTTTTATTGCACCTCCCTGCACCAGGGGCACGGACAGTCCGTACCAGAAACATCCAGCCGCTTTGACAGGCAGGGTCCTTGCGTTCCTTGCTGCTTTTATGCCTTGTGCATGTTGCTCATGTTTGTTTAATGTGCCAAGAGTCACTCACGTTGCGATAGGTTTTCCGTGCCCAGGTCTAGGACCATGCTAGGCTGGATTGCAGTGTGCTGCTGGTGTCACTTCTTGAACTCTCTCCTTCTTTCAGGCCCGAACTGCTTTGCAGAAACCCTTGTCATTCCAGCAGGCCGGGAGGTGAAGACTGACGAATGCACTATATGTCACTGTACTTACGAAGAAGGCACTTGGAGGATTGAACGGCAAGCGATGTGCACTAGACACGAATGCAAGCAAATATAGGAAATCTACAAATCTACGGACTTTTTGTGGCTTTTATAAAATATCCCACAGCAGTGAGCACCCGAGATGACCCAGGGAAATCCAAATGAGAAGATTCTGGCAAGGAGCAAGGAATAAAATACTGATATTTTGTTTTTCAAAGTAATATAATACTGCAAGGCAAAGAAGTGCATATATTTAAAACATTTGGACATAAGAATACCTGTCTTAAATGTGTTATTTTCACAGTGAGTACACTAAAATACACTATAAAATATTCTATGTATTTCTATAATACCATTATAGAGCTTAAAAATAAATGTTTTATATAGACAATACAGATTGAAGTACTGGGTTATTGCCTCTCCTCTTGTATACATGCACCATAGATAAAACATTACATTTCTGTTCCAGTTTCACTGTATGAGGATTTTCTTGTGTGGTTTTTGGTTTTGTTTTGGGTTTGGGATTTTTTTGCTGTCACTTATTTTGAGTTTATTGGGGCAGGCAAGAGATAGCACATGACAAAACTTTGACATTCTCAGTTTTGGGGAAAAAAAGAGAAGAACAGGCTTTTAGAGAACATGAGTTCATTTATGAACACACATGAGCTGTAATGTAGAGGTGGGTCAGCTTCATATCTTAGTTTTACTTGTGCTCCTGTCTCCTGCTCCACAGCCGAGATAACTTGGAGCACTGGGTAATACAAAACCAGTCTCTCATAGCTGCTGCTATAAAAATTTATTCAGATGAATTCAATTCTTAATATGCACTTCAGACATAAAATTAATCAGCAGGACAAGTATCTCTGTTACAGAATATGGCATCACCAAGCTGGTGGAAGTGATGGTAAGTAACCACCATGAGCATCATGGATGTGATGCATAATGGATATGGAGAAGTGCAGCTTGGAAGGGCTATAGCAGCCAAACAAGCCTTCACTGATGTTGCTCCACATTGCTAAATTGTGGGTAGGAGAGCTGGTTAGTAGCTGCACCATTCCCTAGACCCTGCTCTTGCCACCTTGTTGGAACCCAGTTCAACTCTGACACTGTATTGAAGTGAAAGGTTTAAAACTCCATCTTTGAATCCATCAGAGGATTTCTAGCACATAATCTGACCCTGACTGCATGGGAGGTGAATTACATCTCCCTGCTTCAGCAACCAACAACCTTTGCTTAAATTCATTTCAGTTTTAATTTAGTTTGTCACCAAATCCAACAATATGTTGCCTTTGGATACCTGTTAAGGCAATGGCTCAAGAAATATGGATTTACTTTTAAGCTTTTGCTGGAGGGAAGATTCGATGAATCAGTATCTGAAACCAGAAGACTATTCCTTAAATTCCCACTTACCCTTCACTAATTTCTCCTATGGTTTAACCTGGTTACCAGCTTTGCATGCATACAAAGTATGACTTTCTACTGCTTCTGAACACTAAGGGCCTTTTGCCAGTGACTTCAGTGGATCCCAGTTAACACCTCACGTCCTTATTTTGAGCATATTTATGTCACTGTGAGTTATCTGGGAGTGAAGGATGTATGTTTTGTCTAGTATTTGTGATAAAGTACACCAATCCATTTCATAAGAATCAGTAGTCATATGACAGAGAGCTAGCTCCTAAGTCAGTCAGAGCCATGCCTCATGGCCATGTGGGCTTCTGCTTACTGAAATCAAGTGTCTGCAAAGCTCTGAGAGAGTGCCATGAGTGCCAGTGGTCTTCCATGCATGACTTCTCAGGACAAGTGGAGGTACCCATGTAGGAAGCAGCCATGAAACTTGTGCAGAGAAGGTGAACTTGCAACTCAGCGTGGGATTGCCTTTCCAACTAGGCTGCTTGGTGTCTCTATTAGACACAAGTGTTTTCAGTGAGCTGTGAGAAGTTTATTATTTGTGTCATTCAATCTATGGCCATAATGAGTATGTTTTTGGAAATCTCACCTCAGACTAGTCACACTTTGCTTCTCCTTCACTGAAGGTTCTTGTTAAGCTTTATATACCATTTCCTAGGCAAATTTCTGTTCTTTTAGGCAATTCTCTTTGTTGAAGTAGTGAGTCCAAAGTTAAAGGGTTAGTTTCTAGTGTAGCTTTTATAAATATTTTCTACTGCACATTTTTTCAAAAATAATTTTTCTTTCAGTCCTGGTACCAACATATTAATGTCATTTTTACTGTAGTAATAAGATGGTCCTTTCAATTGTGGAACTTCCCAGGAGTGTTCATCTTGACATCCAGCACTGTGAGTGATTTCTCAATGAGATTATATTTTAAGTTATATATATATTTTTTTTTGAGAAGCAACCTTGAGATATTTTTAGTTTTTTGGGGGTTTTTTAATGGAGTGATGTAGAAGTTATACTGAGTTTTTGACCTTTATGCTTAGATCACTGGCCACATCCAGCTTTGGCCTGTAATAGTACGACGTGAGAGCTCTTTGGTTATCCCTGAGATGGGGAAATGGGCTGAGTGACTCTTTCTGGGCAGATCTCACCAGTGATGCCCAGCTGGCACACAGTGTGCTGTGGGGTAACCCCAGCAGGGAGCTAAGCACCACACAGCCACTCGCTCCCCAAATGCCCACCCAGGTGGAATGGGGAAAAAGAAAGGAAGAGTAAAAGCAAGAGAACTAATGGGTCAAGTGGAAATAGTTCAATAAAGAGAGAAGGGAGGGAAGAAAGAAGAAACAAAAACTGTGGCAGTGGCCATCACTCACCACCTCCCATGGGCAGGCCAGTGGACAGATAGTTCCTGAGCAAAAGATAGCCAGGTTTACCTCAGCCTTGCTCCCCTCCATTTTACTGCTGAGCAGAGCACTCTGTGGCATGGGACATCTCTCTGGTTACTCTGTTCAGGTCACCTGCTGGTTGTCAGCCCTCCCAAGCTCCTACGCACCCCGTTCTACTGGCAGGGGATGAGTGAGAAGCAGAGAAGACCTTGGCACTGTGCCCACCCTGTTCAGCAATGGCCAAAACAGATTCATATGTTTCAGCATTGGCTTTGGTCACTAGTCTAAACCACAGCACTCTACTGCCTGTCATGGAGAGCACATACGTGCCTGTCAACTCCAGCATGCAGTGATTCCACCAGCACAGGCACAGAGGCAAACACACCAAAAGACCCCAAAAGCCAGACTCCAACCAAGACTGCACGAAGCAGCACCTGGGCCTTTGGCAGCACAGTTGGGGAGCTGAGATTTGCAGCCTGCTGTGTAATGTCACTTCATGCAGATAGGCTTAAAATTTTGTTGTTATTGGAGTTGATAATAAAAATAGGGAAAGTAAAATATTTTAAGTTAGCCATTATGGAATGCATTTGGGAACCATTTGCCTTTGAACTAATTTAATCTCAAAGCAATAAAAAAACCTACCCCAGAACTGCTGTGGTGGCCACGTGTACTAATCTAAATGTTACACTTTGGTTATGTAATGTACCTGTTCATATGTAACATTAAAAAATAAGAGAAAAGCCATCTGCTTCGTTTCCAGGGAGCTAAACTCCAGAGACTATTGTCCTTCCTACTGAAGCTTAGATACTCAGCTGGTTTTTTGCTTCAGTGCAAACAGGATTATGCATCCTGCACATGAGGAGTTCTTCAGCTTTGCAGGTGGGTTGTTTCTATTAAAGCAGTATTTCCAGACACACTGATAACTCATGAATTATTTTGTATTTGAAGGTCGGTTGCTTGGATAATGAATATTCTTCTCAGATGTTCTTGTGTAGCTGCATTGGCATGAATATGAGATTTCTGCTTCTGCTTCACTTGCTTCTGCTTATTTCCCAGTTGAAATCAAGATAATCCATTTCTGTAGGAGTGCATTATACATGAATTTGTCTTCCAACCTGTGTAAGCAGGTGCCTGAAGAGATTACATTCTAGATGGTTTCAGGTAATTATGGAATTGCACAGTTAATGTGTAGCAGGATTCTCTATACTACTCATTTAAGCAACAAAAATGGAAGAGCTGATACTCACTCAAATATTATATGAGATTTAAAAGGCAGAAGGGGAAAAAGAGGAAATAGGGGAGACATGAGCTGAGAATTACAATAGGAATGTTCAAAAAAAATCATAATTTTCAAAGAATATGATAAATGAAAAAAGTATTTGGGTACAAATTGAAGTACAGGAAATTCTAGTTGGCAATGAAAAAAATCATACAGTAAAGGTGAATGAATACTGGAGGATGCTGCCCAGAGATGTTTTGGAGTCTCCATCTTTGAGGATGGCCAAATTCCAACTGGGCATGGCTCTGAACAGCCTACTGTAGCTGAACTTGCATTCAGCAAATATTGGATGGGATGATGTCTCCAGGGGTGCAAAATAAAAAAAACAGGTTCTAATGACATTGAATTAAAGTCTTTAATACATACAAGGAAGAAAAAGATAAGATGAATGGTTCCCTCACTTTGAAGACATATGGGGAACTGTACTGCTGTACTTGTAAAGTATTTGATGTTACTTTTGACAGTAATTTTAATACCTAAGTTATCATAGCTCTGTGATACATAGGAGGCTTTTAAAAGCACACATTATTTAAGAATCTAATGTAATCCAATTAAATGCTCCATTTAGTCTCCTTATCAGGGAATGAGTTTTCTTCACAGCCGGTGTTAACATGGGTTTTCTCTCTGCAAAAATACAACTTCCTGCTGCAGTAAAAACCAAACTCAAACTGGGCAGACAGTATTGAACTGAATGTCACAGACTATTTTCCCGACTATCCGAGAATTCAAATTTTTCATCACTTTTTGGTTAAAGGAAGTACTACTTTAGAAAGTACATAACTTGTTCCGTTTTGAGATGACAGCCACTCCTTGCCAGAATCCTTTTTCCTTTGAAAATGTATTTAGGCTCAACCACACTGAAAATGAAAATTTGCAGTCTCTTGAAATGTCAGGTTAAACAACTTCTATATCAGGCAAAAAATAAACACAATTATGTTTTGTTGGTTTTTATTTTTCTTACGTCTTTATTTATTTGTTTGTTTGTTTATTGGATATATCTAAAATAAATGCAGGAAACCTCCAAACTAGTGTGTCACTCACTAGTTACAGAGAAGTGGAAATAACGATATGGAATATTAAATTATCAGTAATAGGAAAAAATTCGTTTCTCAGCTAAATCAGCATAAAACGAGTATTTCAGAATCTCAGGTTAATTCTGTTAACTGAGATCAGGATTTCTTCCACAGGTAGGAATAATAAAGTCTCTGTACTTGACTACAGTCAGTGAATGAGAGGGAACATTCACAAATCTTGATGTAAAGTGCCTTTGTTCATAGTAGGCAGAATTAAAGACAAACCTTTATAATAATTTAATTTGCTTTTTCCCGTAAGTTCCAAAGGGTGTGCAAACTTTGTGAAATAAAGTGAATTTCACCTATCAGGAGGACCAAATCCCACAATTTCTGTACTCTGCTAAAATCCATAAATGGATGCTCGGAGAAGAAATTCAATATTGTGGTGTGTGTAATACCCTAGGGAAAAATACATTAGCTTTATTATTCTATAAATGCCTTTAATTGATGGAATCATCTGCCAACCAGAGCTTTCCATTTCTGATATAAAGGAAGGCAAAGTATAAAAATGTCTATATGCTGTTTAACCTAAATGGTTTGGGGAAATATCCTCAAATAGCTGCATCCATTTCGGAGGGTAATTCTCACATTAATTTGCTATCCATACCTCAGTAAGGTCCATGTGCTGTAGTACTTTAGTTACAGTTTTGTTTAACAAAACCAAAGTTTGTATTTTCACAAAAGCAATACTGCATATTATGCTTTCTCGTTAGCCACTGCTAATTCTAATGAATGCTAACTAATTTAGTTCTGTTGTGAGTGAGAAATCATGGAGATAACACAGACATGCAGTGCTTGTTCCTGATGTAACAACCCAGTGGTTTGTTTAATTCTGGTTACCACAAGAGAATAAGGAATCAGTGACCTTTAGTCATTTTAAGGATTACAGTAAAAGGGAGTTCAATGTCTTAACTGCCAAACATTTTGTAAGGTTCTTTCCCAGCTATTTATTTTCAAAGGGCATTTCATAAAAGACGGTATTTTTTATATTCTGCTAGTTATGCCATTTGTACTAATGTTTGATCAGTTAACAGTGTAATTCTGTGGAATTCTAATAATGCATGCTTTCCATTTTCTTTCAAGTGCCTTAGTTGTGTATGTTTATAGTTACTTTCAAATGTACTGTTTCCAGTTTGGTATCCTTCAAATCAAATTATATTTGGAGCTTCAGACTCTGTCACATTAACAAAATATTAATGGGAATCGAATAGAATAGTATCTTAAGATAATACATCATATTGAGCCAAATTATTTCTTGGATGTAGGACAGTATTTCTTTTTAGTCCTTTTTTTCAGAGTGGAGTTTCTGAAGACACATATTTACATCTGTGGGCCATATCTGTGCTTGAAAAAACAAATACCTGCAAACCGCATTTTCCAGGTATGACAAAGAGGTGAAAATGGTGTCATGGTTTCACCCAGCCAGAAACCAAGGCCTGTGCAGCCACTTGCTCACTGCCCCACCAGCAAGACTGGGGAGAGGATCGGAAGAGTAAAAGCTGGAAAACTCATGGGTTGAGTCAAAGGCACTTTAAAAGGGAAAGCAAAAGCCACACACACAAGCAAAGCAAAACAAGGAATTCATTCACTGCTTCCCATGGGCGGGCAGGTGCTCAGCCATCTCCAGGAGAGAGGGGCCCCATCACCCATAATGGTTACTTGAGAACACAAACACCATCACTCCAGATGTTCCTACTTCTTCCTTCTTTCCCCCATCTTTATATACTGACCATGATGTCATATAGTCTGGAATATCCCTTTGGTCAGTTGGGGTCACCTGTCCTGGCTGTGTTTCCTTCCAGCTTCCTCACCAGCATGGCAATGTAAGAAGCAGAAAAGGCCTTGGCTCTGTGTGAGCCCTGCTCAGCAATAACAGAAACAACTCTTTATCATCAACACTTCAGCACAAATCCAAAACACAGGCCCATAACAGCCACTGTGAAGAAAATTATTTCTACCCCAGCCAAAACCAGCACAAATGACATTCACATCTAGCTCATTGTTACACATGAACAAGATGGAAAAAAAGAGTTAAGTGGAAGATGATTATAAACCCTGTGATATTTTTTAAAAACTACGTAATTTGTGAATACAAAACAAATAGGATTTCAAACAAGATTCTACTAGCGAATACCGTCCTTAAACAAGGTACCTGGTGAATGATGATGACAAGGAATGTATTGAGTCAACCACTTAGTAATTCTGAGCAGTCTTACAAATGTAAAGAAGATGAGTCAAGAAAAATATCAGCTACTTGTCTAATAGTATTAACATAGCAGATATTCTGAAGACCTTAAAAATTAAGTAGTCCTAAGTGGTATGACCTAAAACATTTTACCAATATGATGATAAATCATTATTTCTTAAAAAGTATGCTATTTATGTGAACAAAACAAACTGTAAACATTTTGAAAATATTCGTATTTTCAAATATGATTTTTTCTCCCATTAACATACATAAGACCTATTGCAAGAGTGAAAAGCCCTCAGATGTTAGTTTTGTTACTCTGTATGTCAATTCACCGTCACACTGAAGACAGTGAATTCCATTACTGCAGATAACTATGGCCAAAAAAAAAGAAAAAAATGTGGAATTTCAGCAACATTAATAAATAATATTTGCATTCAAAATGTTCAGAACTCATCTTTATTTGAAATAGGTTTCTTCAGCATTCTGAGTTGATGATGAGAAAGTTGTATATATTTTATACATCATCCATTTCTTAAACCATATTTTCTTCACTTTTTACTCCATTTACATATGGAGGATATGTCCATCAATTACATTTTAACATGGTCTATATGCAGTAGCATTTTAAATACACCTCTATAGCTCCTTGTATAAGTACTACAAGACAAAATAAAGCTGAAATTTATGCTCCCGGTTATTACTAAGAAATAGTGCAAAAATAATACGTCAAACCAGAAATCAATATATGATGCAGAACAAGTGTTCTGAATGAGATCTTTTTCTCCGGTTGGCTCATGTTATGCCATTTGACAAAATCACCTGAAGAATGACTTCACTGCAGAAGACTAACTCAGCATTGTGCTCTTGGCAGAAAAAAGCAGGATTTGAACTATTTGGTTATGACTGTCCTGAATCACACCTCGATTTGGCAATGGTAGCCTTTCTTTGGGATAGACAGCATTAATTAACAGCATTAGCATTCAGTATGCAAAGATAATTAAGGCCTTCTTCCCTTTTGCAGAGTTGGCATTTTCCTTGTCACTGGGTTCTGCCTGTCTCAATGTTGACATCACAGTCACTGCTGCACAAAGCTCCAGCAGGATTTTCAGTATTTGGTTTGGTTTATCTTTGTTTGTTGAGGCTGGCAGGATTCCGTGGATTCCCAGGGGCTGTTACTAACTCACCAAGCATTTTTTGCCACTGCTGTTGATGGAAAGGGTTTTAGAGGTTATGAAATGTAAGAGAGAATGAGTCCTCTGCAGGTGATGTCAGAACCATGCCTTTTACTGTACCTTAGTACAGGCCAACCAAGATGGCTTCATTGGAAAGAGAAAGTTTTACAGGTAACTAAAGGTATTTTCCAACCTTTCTGTCTGGAAAATCCATCATCTTGTGCACCAGAGGAATAATTCTTCTCTTTTTTATTGAAGATTATAGGTACATTTCTAGCAAATCCTTCAGAATTTTCAGTTTATTTAATTGTAGGAAAGTGGACTTTTCTTACAATGGGATGAAAACTTTATTTCTCAGAAGTGCCATCTGCTTGCTATCTATCAGAAAGCATCAAAAACAGAAAGCAATCTGAAGTAAGGACCAGTAGCATACTTAGCCAGCTACTGGAAACTTTCTCTAACTGTGAAATTGTTTCAATCTTTTCACTAATGGAAAACTCCTATTTCTCTATAGTTACTTTGAAATAATAAAAATCTTAACAAAATACTCTTTACAGTGTATTTTACATACTTGCCTCGTCACACCTCACAAACCAAAATGAACACATCCTAATTTGTTCTTGCATCCTGTAAACTAAATAGTATCTTTCACTTTCTTCTGATTTTTAGGACTGTTTCAATATTCTTTGAATGATGCTTTTTTCCTTTTGAACTTTCAAGTTACTATATTTCTGCAATATAAATAATCACCATATACTGAGAAAGAGCTGAAGAAAACCAAATTAGAACTGACAATTCAGTATCTAGTCTACTAAAAATACCACAGAAATCAAGCTCTGCAGAATAAAAATATTTCATTAATTTACTACAGCATCCCATATCAAATTGACTCTCCAGAGAAGGCCTAAGAAACATATGACATTTTGTACTGTATTAATCTCACATCTGCATATGATTAATATATATTTATATATATATATTTATAAAGCATACAAATTATATTTAAAAGTTTTGATTACATGAAAGTGACTCCATTGCTTATGTTAAGTAAAACTTAATGGTGGATCAAGCACGTTGCCAAAATATTTAATTAACTTATTCTGAAATAACATTCTTTATTTAACATAAAACAGGATTTTAAAAGCAGAAGAGCATTAAAATTAATGCAAAATTATATGAAATAATTTCTCAGATGTTTGTGCTTATCAATTCTGTTTATTCAAGACTGCTTTGCAGAAGGCTAAATGGAATTACTAATCATCATTATGTCTTTAAGACATTGTCTCTACAAAATTGCTCAGTAAAGGGTTGGCCTGAGGCTTATCTAGTGCTGGATGAAAAAAACTTTGATATGTTTTACCACCTGTGCTTTCTGCCAAAAAGATTTCTCAATACCCAGGTACAGCACACAATGGCTAATTGGGATAACACATTTAACTAATGCAGAAAGAAATTTAGAATAAAAAACAGGAGTAGAAGTTGAGACAATAGTTCAATATTTCCTGCCATGATACTAGAAAAGCAGAGGTGGAAAAACAAATCAAGATATTGTTTGATACTGAAGAATATGAGCATGGAGAAGAAAACGAATGCAAGTTCTGATACAAAGATTGAGATTGGCAGATGATGCAGTAAGTGAAAGGGGTTTATGTGTAGTGCACAGATTATGTGATGGCAGTGTGAAATAAATGATGCATTGCACAGCAGAGCACTGCACAACAGTATGCAGGAGCAGAACTACTGAAACACCACGTGGAAAGAGATATTCTAAAAATAATGGAGGAAAGAGAACAGGTGTAACTGAACATCAACCTATTTTGCTGTATTGAGAAGTAAAAATAGAGCAGCCTTGGTTATGAAACCTGCAGAGACTATGCAATTCTTCCACGCTCTTGGGTCTACTCCATAACCTCTTTCATTCTGCCATATCCTTATCAAGACATGGAGACTAGAAACAGATGCACTATTCAAATTTTAATGTACTTAAGAAAGTCTGAGTGACATCTGTTTCCATGTTCCAAAATAGAACTGACCCACAGATGATGAGGTTTTCGATGTGTCCGTGGTGATAGCCTATGACTGGTAAGAATTGTACTAAAAGCTTTTCAGAAAAGGGAAAAATAATCCAAGAAATCACAGACCAGCTGATCAGACTTGTAAAATATGTAAAGACTTCATGAATGAATGCTGAAAACCATGCAGGTAAGTGTAAAGCAATACAATCCAATGTGTTTTTTTAAATTAAGATAAATGTAATCAATTTGAAGGTGCCTGATATGGCAGCACATACAAATGTAATTAACTAAAAAAAGACAATGTTTAAAATGAAATTTTAAAAAGATTGCTGAATGATCCTAAAAGGGAAATGAGAGTTAGAGAGAAATTGCTAAAGGGTTTACTCAGGAGCTTGCACTTAGACAGACTTATTAAATATTTCCACTAATAAAATTATCAAAAAAGTCCCAGTGGACAATGCTGACAATAAAAGTGTGAGAAGCCATGAATAAAGACAATGTCTAAATAGGCAGGAAGAAACAGAAGAATGAGAGTGGCCTGTATGTTTGTTTGATTAAAGAGGACTGTGAGCACAAACAGTCACAATGGAAAGGGGAAGTGTGTGCTGTGACATCTTTTACAAAAGAGGTTCTTTGGACCAAGAGAAAAGAACTAATGACATAAAAAGCACTGGTAAATGCTCATATGAAATACTATGTTATAATCTAGTGACCCCTGAGTAAGGATACTAAAATCAAACATGACATGTAGGATACAGGTTTGCTTTCCCGTGGTGAGGATGTGCAGTACATTTTTATTTCCTTGGGAGTTTGTGTAGCCTTCTGGGGGTTTTAAAGATTATGGAGGATACATCTCTCAGGTATAACTGAAGCTCATATCTTGCCTTGAAGGTAGAATGATAAGCAGAGGATGATAAGCAATGTGATTTGGATTCTGGGGAAGGAAATTCCTGATTTTACCAAGACATCAGCCAGGGAAATGACTGTATTTTTGAGCTTGCTGACCCTCAAACTATGGGACAACCTCAGCTATGGGAAGTAGTAGTCAGTCAAGTTTCAGGGCTGACAGTTTCAGATTCTTGTGTTCTTCAGATGTGCAGGCTTGCCAAAGCCTCTGCCAAAGCTGTGTCTGTTGCAGTCCCTGCTGAACAGGGATCAGCTCCTTGGGCTGACGCTGGCGCAGGGCTCTGTAATGCTTCTGTCTACTGCAGGAGGTAATGCAGCATGGAAGATAAGAAAACAGTATTGTTTTTTCTACTTATGTTAAATAGCCACCAGAGCTAATATGAAAGTTGCCGTTTGAAGAAGAAAGAAATACAAATTAGTTTAGTCTCAAGTAAATTATTCTGAGGAAAGCCTAAAACAAAACTGCAGTCCATGCAAAGCAAGTGATCCTAAAAAACCCCTTGCTTTTCTAAACTTGATTTTCAAATTTAGATTTACTTTGCAAATTTATACAGAGTAATTATTATACCTATTATCCTTACTATACTTACATTTGGAACGGAGCATTTGAATTTGTAATTAGATGAAAGCATTACATTATCATGACCCCCTTTATAAATTTAAGAACAAAAATAATTACCTTGTTTGTCTTGCTGTGAAAGAGCCCTTGAAACATACCTTGTCAGATTACAGATTTTATATCCTAATTACAAAAAACCACCATTGCTACTTAGAGTTCTGAAATCAATCTGATTAGTTTTAATTTGAATCAGGCCATAGAAATTTAGGGTCTGGCTTGAAATCTAAATCAACAAGGTCTTATTAAACTTCTAGCTAAGTACTGACCTGACTAGTGCTTGTTACCTTGACAGACTTGTCCCAAAACAGTCTGGCATAATAATCTTGTGAAGTTAAATATCAAACTGCTGAGTCCAAACAGAGCAAAAAGCATTGCAGTATTAAGTACTTCATATGATAAATTAATTTGCCACTTGAAACAACAGTATGGATGTATTAGAGCATTCATTCCATAGATATCCCCTGGATACTCCTGGGACAGTAGCAATCAACTCATACCATTTGCAGAGTATCTTCAGTGTGGTGTATTACAGGGAATAAATCAGGACTTTCCCTTCTGACTTCAGGCACTTCCACAATGAAAACATCTCCATACAGTGTTTTGCCTAAATAGAAGCATACAGGTTTTTTCAGAATCTTTGATTTAAAGAGGTCAGAATACAAGAAAAGACAAAAACAATCTAGGTATGAGTTACGCTTAAGATGTAAAGAATGTACCACTGAATCTTTGGGCTGTAGCTAAATGGAAACAGGACAAGTGATATTCTTGGATATGTTTGGTTTAGTTTACATAAACCTTGATCAGTTAGTTCAATGTCTTTGAAATTGTTCAGGATTATACAAATAGAACTTTCAAAGCTAATCTATGGCAACTCTGCCTACATTAGAGAGCTGTAGCCCACCCTCAGTAAACTTGCAGCTTCCCCATCTGCATAAATACTATTGTTTATGTCCACTCATAGTTCAGAAATACTTCCCATCTTTATTAGCTATTTCTGTTCAATAAAGAGAAAATGCCAAAAGTCTCTTGAAGCCAAGTTAAATGAAGATTATGGTGATGGTCATGATGATGATGATGATGACAATGATTAATCAAATATAATCATGAAAGACTAATGCCCTTACTCAAAAATATTTGTACAAATACAATCCTAGATAGGAAAAACATTAATTTCAATCAGAACAGAATCTGCAGCACAGAATCACAGAAATGTTAGGATGCAAAGGAGCTCTATTCCATCACACCCATTCCATCTCCCTAGCTAAAAACAGTGTTTGTTTTTAAAAATGCTTTATTTTGTCATGAATTTTGGACTATTTTTATACCCTATTTCCCATTTGAATATTAAATATTTTAAGTCATAGCAGTTAAATTTGAAAATGTGACTTCTAACTGGTTAAAATACATTGAATATAGAACAAACAAACAAAAAAATTAGCAATCTGACAAAATCTAACATTAAAAGTTGTCAGTGCTTCATATCCACACAGTGCTTTATTTGTATAAAGGGTCTAGTTATATAAAGAGAAAGCTAAGAGGAAAAAGCCAAAAAAAATCTTTATAATGCTTACAAGGTTCAGTACACACACAAATTGGCAAAACCAAATTCATTCATTCTCTCTTAACTTCATCCCTTTGTATCGAAAAGCTGCACTTTGGTCATGAGCTTTCCCTACAAATTTAGACTTTCTCAGTGGACAAGGTTGAAGCTGCTTAATGACTACAATGTCATTTTAGAGTCCCTCACCTCTCTGTTGGAATCCCAAGGCACAAAAGGTATACAAGAGTATACTTTTTTCTTGGTATTTCCCCATACTTCCCCTTTGTCCTTTCCCCTCTAAGAATCTTTGAATTAACAGTTAACTTGGTAAGCAGGACTCTAGCTTGTGGTTCTTGAGTGTAACAGCCAAATGCCCTCGAGCAGCTAAACTTCTGCCCAGTCAATAATAAAATCACTTTGAAGTGATGGAAAGGCACTCCCATTGCAGAACAGCATGTTGGTTATTTATCAGATAGCACACATGCAAAGTTTCCTGGTTGGCTTCCTGCTTTTCATACCCTTAATATAGATTGATAATGTGATCTGCCTCACCCCTAAGGGCAATAGAATATTAGCAATTGTTACTGATAAAATTCTGTATCCACTAGGACTTTTCTATCGATTTAATAATTTACTAAACAAAGTAAGTTTCATTTTTTTAGTGCTGTTATTCTTTATTGTGAGAGTAGCTTATTATGTTAGGTTCTGTTTTATTCCTCCATCTACAGTACTTTGCTTAGTCTCTGAGGTGCATCACAAGCACTCTGCTGATATAGGCTGATTTTTTTTCTCTGTCTAAGGAAGCAACTGTAGCAAAACATAATCTGATTATAGAAGAACAAAGTCAGTGAAATAATTTATTTTTTTATTTACTTTGAGATTCTAGTCAGCTTTTATGCAAGTATTTAGGAAATTTATCCCTCGAATAAATATCACGCAGCTACATCTAATTTTCAGTATACTTAAATATTTCATGGGAACTGTCATTTATTTGCAAATTCTAATGTCAACGAACTGTATAATTCTGGACCCTTCCCAGATTTATATAATCAGAATTGGTTAAAAAAAATAAGCTACTGCCTCTTAACTTCCCTGCTGTTGTGGTTTTATGAAGATTCAGCTTTATAAAACAGTCGTACAGGAACCATAACAGTTCCAGCTCCTGGCTATTTCTGTTATGGACTCGAGTTTTCCCTCAAGAACAATCAATCAGGTTAATATTTGGGGCTTTTAAAAACTTTCACTGCTCCAACCTCCTACACAAACCTATCAGTTCTTCAGCCTCCTGCACTCAACCCTTTGCATTCTCCCTGGAATGTCTCTGACACATAGGAACAAAGGGAGATTTCAAGTACAGACTGAAGAAGCAGCATAATTACATTTTAGTAATCCATTTGCATGGGTCCACACTCCTTATCAGCTGACTAGTACCAACATGGTGTGGTCAAGACCTGGGGAATTATTAACGAACTGGAATGCTTTCCAGGACTGACATTAGAGTAAGCTGCCATATTAAGAATTAAATAAACCATTAGTATTTGAATTTAACTCTTTCTACTACAAGCTTTACCTACCTCTGTCATGGAAGTTATTCTGAAACACCAAATGCTATGTAGAAATCAAAATACTTTCTAAGACTTGAAGCTACTTAAGACTGTAGTTTACAACTGGCTCATATCAAAGTTTACATTCATCAAAATCTCTCACTGAAGGATTTCTCCTACTAACATTCCAATATTCTATAAACCATGCACATTGGCCAAATCTCATTTATGTAGTCTCAATAACTTTAGAATTAACCTTAACTAACTACACATGAGAGGAAATAGATTTTTCAGGTACATCAGCGCCATCCACTACAAATACAGTTTTCAGAGAAACACAACAAACTAAAGAGTTCATTGCTTTAATTTAAAAAAGTGAAACATAATTGGTACACTTTGTTCAGAAAGAGATCTTTTCAAATTGCCTGTTTTGATAGACTAATCTAATACAACATAGGGAAACAATGGCTTTTTAGGACCAAAATCATTAGAAGCAGTAAGTCCAAGAAAATACTGCAGATGTTCTTACATACATTCAGCTCAACAATTATAAGTAGCACCTCCTTGGGGTTTAGATATCTCTTTTACACAAAGCACTTCAATGAACTGATTGTATATTGGAACTCTGTTATAGGTTCTTTCAGAACTCACAGCATAAATGTAACTTTTTTTTTTTCCACGTAGCTTCAGTGTTTAGAATGAAGGGTTTAAGAACAGATCTCAGGGGGAAAAAAAAATCCCTTTTGGATTGACATGGCACTGAGATTTCTGACTTCCACACTTAATGCCTTTAGTGAAAATCTGGTAATGAAGATGTTTTATAAAAGCAAATTCATGTTGAAGCAAAAATCTATTTTTAACAACTTTATCAAAGGAGAATGAGTAATTAAGACACTGAAGGGTCTTCATTTATGTATAAACGCATTCATATTCAAACATCTAAATACCTGGATATCAAGTATAAAGTTTTATAATTATTACAGTGCACAATCACACTCCTTAAAAATCCTTAAATATCCTGTAATTTGGTGACATATTCCCAAGACACCTAATCACTCGCTATAAATCAAGCCAACTCAATATTTGTGGCAACTCAGTTTTACCCAAGTCTCCTTTAGGCTCCTTTTGTTTTAAAAAAATGATTATGAAACCTCTCTCTTTGACTGTTGCCACTTAAAGAAGGAAATGTATTTAGGTTCATCTCATTCAACTTTATTTCTTGAAAATCAGACATTAAAGCCTTAGTCTGTCATTTGGAAGCTGGTTGTAAAGGCCAAGGCACATCCATGGAGTGACTTATACATCTGCTGTATGTGGCTGGATGAAGGTTATTGGGACAGTTAAAGAATCCACTGTATCACTTTCCTTCCTGTGTTACTGTGCAACAAGGGACATTATAATGGTTTATGATTCAAAATTAAAAACATCTTGATCTATCCACAGCTATAGAAAGTTCTAAAGCTATTTGAAATAATGTCAAATATGCACTTTTGAGTAGATCAACTATCCTTTTGTTATTGACATGAATTTCACATTCAATACTTGGAAGCACTTTTACAATCAAGAGACTTTATTATTAAATCTTTATGATATTTTCTGCATGTAAGCAGTAAATACTGTTAAAAATAAAAATTCTGATCATGCTTTTAAAGCAAGGCAGTTTTTTACCTGAAGATGTAAAATGCTGTAGACCTCCTCTCTGCATTTTTACGATGGCAACTTGACTTAATTAATAGACTCTCACAAAGTTCAGAAACAACATTCCTTAGTATCAGAAGCAATACTTCCTCAGAAGTGTTATGGGAACTGTTGTGGGGGGCTGTTTAATACCAGGCTATGAACTAATGGTAATTTTTAGAATCAGAATAAGCTTCAAGAAAAAATGTGAAAGATGATGACGAGCAAACATAAAATCAAAAGAAGAAAAGTATTTGCATATTTGAAAATAAAATTTCCTATTTAAATCCTCAATGTATAAGCAACACTTATTTTGCACCCATACAGAATTTTAAATGATAAAATTGCATATGCTGGGCCAGTTGGAAACACTAAAGAGATTTTTACAATTCAGCATTCTTATTTACATCCGTAAGTAAGCTTTACTCTTTATTATTGTAACTTTTTAATATAGTTTTTAAACTAACAGAAGATTACATTAAGATAATCAGGAATATGAACTCTAATGTTAAGAAGTGTACAAAATATGCTTTAGTATGTGACACAATATTTCATCTCATATATTTTGGCCAGTTATAGTACATAGTTTTAGTTGACTATCACAAAAGTATTTTCAAGGGTGTACAAACTAAATTCTCTTCCACAAAGATCAAGAAGATTAACTACTAGATCTAGTAATAGATGAACAGGAATTCCTTCTCTGTGAGCAGAAGCAACTGAAAGAGTTTCTGAGTAGGCAAGAAATTTACTTTTATGGATGGATCAATGTCTTGGGTTATGGATCCAAAAATGTGTATTCTATTCCATCTGTAGAGAGCAGCTGGGGAGATGATTTTTCTTTTATCTCTTGTAACTCCAGGGGAAGGCGGGGGGGATGCCTTCTGATAATGGGCCAGCAGGTTAAAACCAGGTGGAGCAGTGTTCCTTATCTCTCCCATAAGCCATCTTTCCTCCAGGGGGATATCTTCTGTTAATGGGCCATTAAGGCTCACCACATGACTGAAAACATTACATCATCCCATTGTGAGATGCTCCATCCAGTGGGAGGAGCCTACCATTCCTACCTAGATAAAACTGAGACTCAGGAACACCAGGACAGCCTGTTTTCCTGGATTCCACTGGAAGACCACTGGACCCTTTTTGTACGGGATCATCTCTACTCCTACAGGGTGTCAGGTCATATTCCTGACTCTGTCAGGGTCTCTAGGATTTTTGTTCATTTGCTTGTCTTTCTGTACTACTACATATGAATTTTTAATATTCCTAGTAAAGAACTGTTATTCCTGTTCTCAAATCTTTGCCTGAAAACCCTTAATTGCAAAATTATAATTTAGAGGGAGGGGGATTTACATTCTCCATTCCAAGAAAACTCCAGCTTTCCCTGCCGGATACCTGTCTTCCCAAACCAAGACAATCAGCTATTTCTCTGTGAAGATAAATGCACATCTGAGCATCTTTTACAAATAATCAAATGTACCAGGTACATGTTTCTAGTTATTTCATGATAACATCTCTACTTATCAAAGCTGAAGATCAACTGAGAATAGGAAAAAAGATAATATTCTAAATAGAAAATAGGAATAAAGAAAGAAGAAGAGGTACCATGGTATACTATCAAAAAAAATGAGAAGGGGTGGCAAGGAAGAAAGAAGAAATAGAAACTAAATCAGCTAAAAGGAGAAACAGAACACCAAAAATACAGTACCAAATTAAGGCAGTTCATTAGAACCTCTATCTGAAATATGTGGCTGCATTTTTTTTTTTTTTTTTGTATATATTTAAACTGTCTTCTGTCAAAACTCTTTCAAAGAAACCTTTTCCTTTCCTGTTCTGTCAAGGAAGCCAGGTGCTAAAAGTCATTGTTATTCTGAATGAAGGCTGCACGACCAAATTTTAAACTTCCTCAGAGGTTAACTGAAGTTACTGGGCTGTACTGTGGTTCTAAATGAGCACTGGTATGCATTGTAAATTCAAGAATAGATGTAATTCCTGCTGAGGACAATAGGAGCTCTTGCCTACATCTCCACAAGAACAAAATATCCTTTAAAGAAAAAAGAAGAGCTAGTAATTAATAAATAATGTTGTCTTTGCAGTCTTTCACTTTATCAAAGACTTTTTACCTCCTGACAGAAGAAAGTGTAATCAGAGCAGGAAAAAAATAAGCTACAAGTATTATATCATTAAATTATATGTTCTTTCAAAACACAATCAGGTAATAATCAAGACATTAACGTATGTGAAATAAATTCATATGGCTGTGCTAAAATTAATCTCCTAAAGAATAACTGTTTAAAATTATAGTATTTTAATGTTAGTAAGGATGACTGCCTATTAAGTTTGTTACATTTAGTTCCTTTTCTTTTTTTTTTTTTTTTTTCAAGAACTGTATCATAAGTTTCTCAGTCAGCCAATGAGCATCACTTATGTCTCTGTAATTGGCATTAAATGAACAGCCTGGTAGTGACTACTATTACAAACTATTTCACAGAGAAACAGAATGTTCTTATGTCTGCATATTAAATTATAAATAAGTACATTTATTTTAAATTACCAAGACATATTTTAGAAAGTAAAACTTCTACAAGGCAACACCATTCCACTTACTTGGACTGATAACTCAATATAAGCAAAGTAGTTTGTTATGAGGGTTTTATCATATTTCACTGCTGGTAGTTTATAAATAATGGGAAAAAAATGCAAACTCCACTCAAAAGTTTTACTGGAAAAAAAGGAAAAAGTGTGTAAATAATCCCTTTTTATACCTCTGTATAGTCAAACAGACTAACAACCTTTCAGTCTTCAGAACTGCATGATGAACTAGCTGGTGGTGGTGTTTAACATGCAGTAAACCTCAAAGTAAGCAAGACAGGAAGTTTATGTTAAGCCACTACTGCACAATGGACCTTCAAAAATTATATTTCTATGCCAAAATAAGAAATGTGTTTAATGTTGTAAAATAATCCTTCTGAAGAGAAAGCTATGCATTGTTATGGTGGCTAAAGTCTTAACACAACTCCTAGTTCAAGGCAAAGCAGAAGTAGGCTCTACTTCAAAGGACAGATCATGAGCATGACTCTTCAACTAAGTTTTTAAATTGAAAAGGAAGCACTACTAAAGGTCTGGGTTGAGCACTGACCATGAGCCAGAGTCATCCCATGCATTCTGCATGTGGGTGACTTGATGACAGTTGATGGGTCCTTTCCTCAAAAGTATTCAGGCAGTAACAAGAAAGGCTTTAATAATAATCATATGCAGTCCATCTTGCTGCTGAAAAAAGCCTATATTAGACTACATTAGAGTCAATTGTAATAGATTTTAAGGTAAAATTCTCAGTTTGATAAAATATTTTGAGAAAAAATATTTTGTTTCCATTTTCAGGCCAAAAATTCCCTAAGAATTTTAGCAGTCTAAATAATTCAGCGCTTTTATGTAGAAAATGGAACCTTAGATAATTAGTGTGGTGCAAAAGCAGAATATTTTTCGACTAAAAAAAAAATCAATGGAATAGCTGTATTACACACATCTTAGGGCTTTTACTTCAGACCAGTCCTAATCTGGTTTTACAGGCTGAGCACAGATTTTTTGAAGCAAACCTCTCCAGTAAGCTTCATCCAGAATGAATCCAGTTTGTGCACTTGAAATACCAGACAATGATACAAACAAAATGTGGTAAGTGGGTACAATCAAGCAATTCACTTCAAAGTCACACTCCTATTCAAAACAACATGCTGCTGTAGATGCATGCTGGTTTTCTTGGTTTGTGATTTTAAGAAAGATAGTGAGGAATAAAAATAACACAATTGAAGTACATCTCTTTACAGTCTTTCCAGGAGGATACAGGACAACTTTCTTCCACAAGAAACTGTTTAAGCTTTTAATTAATTTTGTTATATAGATTACTGT
>VYXD01013154.1:1148279-1229871 GCA_013397195.1 Hylia prasina | reverse complement strand
TTTTTTTTTTTAGAATATAACACAAACTTCAGGCTTCAGATTCTGTGAACATAACAAGTTAGATGAAGTTGGAATACCTTCAGTAGAAGAAAGCAATATTTTGAAGTAAACAGTCCTACAGACAAGTGAAAGAGTACAGAGAATGTTGTTATTGTTACAGTAATCATAGAAAATTATTATCTTGGTTTCGTGAAAATTATGAGGAAGAATCCAAAGAAATATTAAATTAAAAAAAAAAAAAATCTGTGGGATGATAATAAGCATACATCACTCAGTCCAGAACTGTAATTAATCAAAACACTTAAAATAATTTAAAACCATTCAGTAACAAGGGATTTGATAAAGAAGACCCTTTTCTTTTAAAAATATTTTCACTGAATTTGTTACTTGATATTTAAAAAACCCAGTGGAAATAAAACCTATCCCACTATTTTTAAGCTGTTTTGTCTCGGTGCCACACTTAAAAACTCTTTAAGAGTTGAACTAGGAAGAAAGAACAATGACATTAATACAACTACTTAATTTATAAGAAAAAACAATCAGCATACTTTAGGTTAAAATACAGTCTTTAAAAGTTGTTTTCTTCAATGGGTATTCAGTTAATATCTGCTTAATATCTTTACAACCATGACTCATTACAGCAACAAAAAACAATGTCAAAGACCTAATACCAAAAAAGCATCCTTATTCTAAATAGAACTTAGGTTTAAATTTTGTTTTAAATATAAACATTTTAAAAAAGGCCTGTCACATTTTAAATTAAGGCTGTCCACAATGAGGAAAAGGGGAATAAACACTGTCCAAAATGTGGATAAAATTCAACTGCCCTGTTACAACACCCTCAGTCAGCAGGTCAATCCATACATACATCAACCACCAATGAGCAGTGAACTTGAGTTTTGTCATGACTGTGACCTTCTTAATTTCTTCATGAGATGAAATATAAAGTATTTTATTTCTGCTGTAATTTGCTTTATTTTAAATAGAAATGAAAAACGTTCATAGAGATTGCAGAGATTTGCAAGAATTTCAAGGCTTCCAGAAGAAAAATGAAGTTTTGTTCAGGTGGCACTTTAGTGCAAGTCAGATCTGAGGTTCTCTTGACAGAGTCTTCCGAGGTACAGAACTGAAGCCAGCAGGAAGGTAAGGACAGCTTTTAGCCATTCAGCATTTTGTGTTCTTTGTCTCCACCTTCTGCTTGGAAAGAATGTGAGTTGCAGGGAGGCAACTTTTGTAAGCATGTGTAGGCATGTTCTAATTCATTTGGAGAAATCTGGGGGGAAAAAGTAAATAACAATAAAGAAGAAATTCTCAAATATAAAAGGCAACAATAAAATACTGAACATATCACCAGTAGTAATTATTTTATAAAGGCAAGCTAAATAGTTATGTGACTAGAAGTCAGTGCTTGTTGCTAACTTAGATTCTCAAAAACTAAAAGCAATAATAAATAGTCACATGAACTGGTTATAGATTGAGGTATTTGCTGGGGACAAGAAGAAACATGGGGTCGAATCACAACTTTGGATTTATCTTGATTTAAGCAATATTTAAGCAATGATGGGTAATAATGAAGTCATCCTTTCTGTTACAAAAAAATTGCCATTGTACTTCTCTAGAGTGTTGTTATGGTAAACAGAATCAAGGCAGATGCTCTGGCTCGAAGGACAAGACAATCAGGGTAAGTTAAAAGGACTGTCTGTACTTGTCAGAATGTCAGCAGAGTATGCCACTGAAGGTACCTAGAAAGTAGGAAGAAATAAAACTTCACTTGAGAAGGAAAGAAAAAAAAGAGACAGAAGATACTGATAAGAGTATCTCATAGGTGGTGTATTTCTGTGAATAACAGTTTAATTTACTTCACAATACATTTTTATGTACCACTTTCACAAGTTTGTTTGAGGAGCAAAATTTTTTAAATAACTTCATTTTCCCCAAAGACTTCCTGGAATAATTAGAGGGTTTTTATTGAAAAATAAAATGGATTCAAATTTCTTCACTGTAATATTTAAGTCTTTTAGAACTCTGCAGCACTGGTAGAAACAAAATTAATGTTTCGTTAAAATCCACCTCCCAAAAGAACGTGAACAGATTCCCCATTGACAAAAATAAGCATATGTTCTCATTTTGATAAAAGCATACTAATTTCTAACAAATAACAAAGCTTACCTGAAAAACAGCCTGTTTTAAAATTCCATCTGCCATTATTTTCTGTCATGGTCCATAATATTTTATGAACTGTCAAATTGATTTATGTATCATAATTGAAAGGGGAAAACATAATCCGCCAAAAGCAAGCAAATTAACAAAAGAAAAACTGAAAACAGTGATAGTAACAAGAGAGCATTCAAAGTTTATCAAAATGCAATGAAATAAATGTATCTAGAAATGTTAGGCTCTGCAAACTGACAAGGTATGAGAAGATGTACATTACATAACTTGTAGGAGGTTTTGGTACTACTTGATGCAAAAAGAAATATTTTTTTACAATAACACATTAAACCCGAAGATGGAGCTCTTGAACTGTTTATTTAAAAAGAACAAGAAAAAGTCAAAGCAATACAGTTACCAAAGGAAGATACTGTAGAACTTCTGGATTTACTTTCCTAGTATCTTCAATAGCATTGCATGCTACATTGTGAGAAAGTCAATTTAAATGCTCTTTCATGTCCACACATATTTCACTTGCATAGCAGCCATTTCACTCCACAAATCTTCCTGTCCACTGATGAATTACAATTCTCAAACACTCCTTTCCTCACATTTGAGACAATCTTTCAAAATTTTTTCAAAACTTTTTTTTAGATTTCTTACTAGAATTCCTTTGGAATTGAAATGGTACTTGCTGCAGCAGTGTCTGGTACAAATGATTTTCCCATTCCTTCTCTCCATTTAAAGAGTGAGTGTGACCAGGCTAAAGACACACATTCCATAGGGGACAAAAAATAATTAAGAAGTCAGTAAGCCCCACAGAAAGAACCACAGAAAATGAAGTACAAGGAAACTGCTTTAACCACATTTTAAAGTCATTAAATATATTAGTCCACCTCTTCTGTCTGAACTCACCTTAACAAGCAGTGGGAAAAATCCTTTGTTTCAATACTTTCTGCGAAAAAATAAATGTATTTCTGAATTAACTCCCTAATTAAGTTTCTTTAAATCAGCCAAATACACTAGAAATACATAGGGTCTGATTCCTCATTGGCTTGTACTTTTTATAGGCATTATACCAAGTATGAACAACAGTTCCTTTTGCAGAGGAACACAGATGAAGAAAAACAGTTTACATCACTATCAGACACATAGAAGTTTGGGGCAATTCACCCCCAAGTCCAGGGTAGTTCAAACCTCCCAGTTTTGTATGACCATGCCCTCAAAAGGTATATTTAACATATAAAGTATCTGTTGTTGGAAGATTCCTTGCTCAGCTGTAAAATCAGACTGAGTTAATTCAACAGCTTTGCTATAATTTATGACAGGGAAACAGGCCAAAAGAGCCTGCAGTGAGTTAAATTCAAGTGTAGAATGCTAACATCCTGTTCAATGCATTTAAAATCTGCTTGGGCAGCAGTACAGATACTACTTAAACACGGAGAAATTGAGCTCCTGTATTTCTAAGGAGCTCTGCATATTGGAGAAGAGTCTCAGTTCAAGATGAGAAAAAGTAGGCGGACTGTTCCCACACTGGAAAACAAACCTTCCTGCTCCAGCCTGAGGAGGAAGTTACAACAGCCTCAGGTAAAGAGTGCTCTTTCCACTTTTGTCCACAGGAGGAACCAGGGTATATGAGACTAAATTAACATTATTCCTATGTCCATTGAGTTGAAAGGAAATGCCATTCATCTCCTTAAAGTTTCACATCAAGTACATCCTACTATTTCATAAAATATTTTTTTCTGAATCTTTCAGCCTTAAAATCAGCATTAGAGTTGCAAAATCTTCACAATAATTTATCAGAAAATTAAATTTAATCTAAATCTTGCATTCGCAGGAAACAGTTTAGAATGAGCCTTGAATAATTAAACAGTCAATTTATTAATTAATAAAGTGCTGTATCATTATAATGTTCAATTGGCATAGTTTCAATTAATTTATGTAGAAATGAAAATTCTATAAAGTGATAGAAAAAGATTTAAGTCATGGTAACTGCTAAAGGTTTATTCAAAGTAATTATATTTTGAGATAGTTTTTGTGAAGAGATTTCTGTACCAAAAGATTATATAATAGCAATTCTATTTACTTTATTTTTTTCAATCATGCTAATAGTCAAGTGGTTTTCTAGATCCAAGTATTTTAATGACAGCTGGCATTTCTAAACTGCCTATTCATGGTAAGTGCTGTGCAGAAATATTACCATTTCTATTACTTGTGGTTTTAATGTCATACAGGACAAAGAATTTGTTTCTAATCTGTCTCATTTAAGTGTAACTGTTTAGACAAAAAGCCTGCAAGATATAAACTATATTTTGTTTTGCAAGTAGATCTTTATATTTTTCTTTCTGACAACTACACCACTTGTGTTTCCTAAGTTCAAAATGAAACTTCTTTATCATATAGCATGCCAAAGTTAAAAATACAGTATCTCTTCAGTAAGATGGAAACTTCCTTCAGATGGCTCAAAAAACTCAAATGTAATTAAGACACTTCAAGAAACATTTTTCACATTGTCCTTAAAAAGTTTAATTAGTCAGTAAGGGTAAAATATAGTGCCCAAACTGTCAACATTAGTAAATAAAAACAAAACAAGAAAACAAAACAACAAACAAACAAAACAAAAAAAAAACCCAACCCCCCCAAAAAAACCAAATAAACAAACCAAAATGTTCTTTACATCAGTCTGAAACTCAGATTGTGCTAATAACACTCCAATGCAATAAAATGGAAGTGTCTTTTTTTGGGCAGACAATGTCTATTATGCCAACTAAAACAAAAGACAGGAGAAATACTCTGATGTTTTAGTGACTATGTACTAAAATACTGCATATGGGCTTCCCTTTTTTGTCAGAGAGTAGAACTTTGAAATTCACCATTGATCACAACCAGACCATAAAATAAGAAGATCCAGCACGTATGTACAATAATTAAATAACCTAGTTTAGTACTACCAGCAAGCTGAAGCAATTTACTATTTTAAAATTTCAAAACCTCACTAGGAAGCAGAGACTGTTACCCCCACCCTGGCATTCAACTTCTTCGGCACATGGGAAAGTGAAACACCCCTCTCTCCAGCACTCTCTGCTCATTTTTGTGGAGGGAAAAAAATCAAATTAGATAATCATTTTGCTTTCCTGCATCCATCTTGCAAATTCATACATGGAAAGGAAGTTCAATCCCACTGGGCGAGTGTAGAGGGGTAAAGTGCTGGCATGTGTAAAACAAACCCCACAGGGGAAAGCTCCTGTGTTATGGAACAGCATGTCCCAGACAGCAACACAAAACCAGCACCCCCCAAAGAGGGTGCTCCCAGGTAAGCAGCGACAGGACCAGAGCAAATGGCCTCAGGCGGCACCGGGGTACAGTTTAGACTGGATGACAGGAAAAATGTCTCCACTGAAAGCGCTGTCACGCTTTGGAACAGGTTTTGTGGGTTACCTGCAGGAGGGTGGGCAGGAGGAGCAGGAGGAGGAGGTGGATAAGGACAAGGAGGAGGAGGAGGAGGGAGGGGAGGTGCCTCGCGCCCCGCCAGGCTCCTCAGGGCTCCCGCTCCTGCCCTTCCCTGGAGCGGCCCGGGCGGAGGCGGCGGTGGGGCTTTCCCGGCCGCAGCGCCCGGCTCTGCGCTTGCACCTCTGGCGAAAGCACAGAAGGGAGGGGAGCAGAGGCTTTCACATCCTCAAACCCCGGGGAAACATCTGCTACTGCCGCCGCCGCCGCGGTGCCGTCCGAAATCGTCCCGCCGCTGGGTTAGTTAGATAACACCAACCCATCCCTGCTCCAGGGCAGCTCCTCGGAAGCTGCCGGGCTTGGGCAGCGCGGACTGCGCCCGGCCGGAGGCACGGGGAACCGGCCTCATGCTCCCTGCAGCTCCTCCTTAAAAAAATAGGAACCAAGGAAGTTCTGGCTGCAGAGCCTAAGAATTAAAGTGCTAAACCAGACACTCTCTGGGCATCCATAAACTCTACTGCTTCGTCGTCATTGCACTGCCACAAGAAGACAATTGAAGTGTCTGGAATCCGCGGGCATTTGCATGCTTCTGTGGCATTCGAGTATTTAGAATCTGTGCTGCACTAGAGAAGGGATTTTCTGAAAGATGGCGGGAAGGAGAAGAGGGGTGAGACACGATGAATTCTCTGGGGAGCAAATAAAGTCTGACAGAAAAATATCATTTTATTGGAAGGTTTGGTATATTGTTACTTTTCCTGTGAATGAAAGCAGTTGTTTATGTCTAAGAATCAAGAATGATCCACAGGAATCCTGAAGCAAAGTAAAAGGCAGACGTAGCAGAGAGGACTAGCCTGGATACAAAATGAATTCATCCATGTGCTTCTTTGGGCATGGATCACTTCAGAATGTTGACAGTAGAAATAATTCAGTCTTCCGTGGCAAATTCACTTACTGGGATAAACAGGATAGAATCCCTGTCAATAAAATCCAAGACAGTTTAAATTGCAATTCTACAAGATGAATGCAACAAGAGTCATCCTTGTGATGTCTTCCATCCTGTGCCTTACCTGGATCCCATGTCTTTACCTCTCCTGTCATCTCATTCTAAAGCTTTCCAGGAGGAGGTAGGAAGGTCAGAAGGAAAAAGTCAATCCTCACCACTGAATGTAATTTCTAGTTTGAAACATTATATTTGATATAGAAATTACTGAGAGTCAGTAAATAAGGACATCAGTATGGCATTTTAAAGGCTTGTTACTGGTAGAAGTCAAATTTTGGAAGTTTTTTTAATTTTTCACTCAGGTAAATGTAGAGTTATGATAGAAAGTGGACACAGGATGTATCAGACAGAGTTCTGTGTCTTCAGTGTGTTGGCTTAGCCTTACTGTGACTACACTGCACATAAAACTTTCTCAGCTCTCACTACAATTTGTTAGGTGTGTCCCCTTGAAGGACTACATTACAGTGGCAGGCATGAACTAAGTTTCACACCAGGAGAAATTTCATTAAGAGGTGCTTTCCATCATTACCAAGCAACAGAAAAGATCTGAGCATGCAATGGCCCTATTCTTTCTGTACCATACTTGATAAATCTCTTTTCAGGAAAGAATTCAGTACTTAAACACTGCCATGATCTTCTATGCACTTTTTTTTTCTTTTCTTTTTTCTTTTCTTTTTTCTTTTTTTTTTTTTTTTTTTTTTTTTTTTTTTTTTTTTTTTTCTCTTTCTTTTTTTCTTTCTGGAGAATGAGCTCTACTTTTACTGTGATTTATTGGCTGGGACTTCAGGAGCAAGTTGCATCTTTTAAGTTTACTGCCACACAAGGACAATAGAAGGGAATGACTGTTTTCTGATGGACCTGAAAGGCAGGCAAGTGCCTTTGAAAAGTATTCAACTGCCTTGTCAGTTGAACCAGTCTACAAGATGATCACCAATGTATCCAAGTCTGTTGAAGAAGATGTGTAGTCCTGTTATGAGGGGTCTTGAGAGTAATCACGGTTTTGCAAGCTTTGAAAACAGTAATTATTTCTATCTATTAAATTAAATTCTATCTATTCACTTCTGCAGTAGGGGCAAATTACCCTTTATTCCCACACCAGGATGTTGTGCCTTTAATAGATCCATGCTCAGGTTTTGTGAGTCCAGCAGCAGGTGCTGAACAGCAGCCCAGTGTTGGAAGAGCTATTGAATCCCTGGCAGACTACAGCAATAGGAAACCTCACCAGCATCCCCATCACAGGTGAGAGAGCCCAGCCTGACCACAGGAGACCTCCTGGAGGAATCCAGCCAGAACAGAAGGTGGAAGTTCAGAATATAACTCAGAGGTAAACTATTTTTTTTTAATCATCAAAGGAAATGGTGGTGCTTAACAAATACATAAAATGAGTTTCTGAACTCCATTCCCCAGGGTCCTAAAGAAACAGTCTTATAAAATACATTTGTCCTGGATATTTGAACTGAATATAACAACTGCAGTAGAGTGTTTGTATGATTCATTGTTCCTGCTGTAGCAAAGATGCACCAGTCAGCAAATTCTAATGAGAATTCTAATGCTAAAAACCCCAAAATAAGTTTGCAGGTAATTAATGGGTTTTTTAAAAAATCTATTTAAGTAAAATGTGAAGTTATTTACCATAGTTCTAATGAACACCTACTTTAGTGCAAACCAAGAAACCCAACTCACTCCAAAGCCAGGAAATCCCCTGGATATTTCTGTGTATTATAGTATTTCCTGACAAGTTGCAGTGCAACACATTTAGAGACCTGTTCCAGTGTCTAGTTGATCAGACAACAGAAGTTCTTGGAGACTGCCATCATATATTGGTCAAAGTACCACATTACTCTCCTATTTTATATCAGTGTCTTACACATAAATTTGAGTCTGATAATTTTGTAGTGATTGTAGCATGAAAATGGGAATTTATTCCTTATGACATAATGTAAAATTGGCTCGATGCTTTCAGAATTTTTTAAATTGTGGAAAGCAAAAATACCTGCCCAGGGCTTATAAGGATAGACATAATTAACAATAAGCAATATGCTTGAAGTTACTTTCAGTGACTTGCATAGAGAAATGCTCATTACAGCTAGAACAAAATTTTATGGTGTCTCATGCTACATGCTCATAGATGAGGGGAGGCATTTCTTAAAGTATGACAGAGAAATGTAAATAAAGTCCTAGTTCCATTTTGCAATGGAGTAGTGCAGTTAAACAGTGCACAGTTAAACTGTGCAGTTAAGCAGGGCAGTTACTGCACAATTAGCAATACTTTATACATTTTATGGTCACCAAAAGGTCTCTAAGTGCCATAAATTCTGGCAGTGGTTTTGGTTCCCGGTTTCTGTCTTCAAACTTTGCATTTTAAATCACTTCTTGCTTACTGCAGCCATATAAAAAAACTGTAAGGAACCCAAAAAACCACAAGGGATAAAAAATAAACTACATAATTTTCCTCTTTTTTTTTTTGCCCATACCATGTAATTTTCACTCTTATTTCTCATTTACTGTTTTCTTCATTTACATATGAAAATTAGACCTCAGACATCAGTCAGAAATGTTCAGATTTTTTTTTTTTCTGCAAGCCTCTGGAAAAGTGAAGGGGAAAGAAAATTTGAGATAAGCAATTTTATCTGCCCATTAATTTTCCCAATGCAAAGAAAAGCAGGCAGAGAGAGACATACTCTGGTACATAGAGACACACCTGAAATGAACACAGACAACATCTGAAACTGAATGCCATCAAGTAAGTAATCCGGGTTAGAGTCAAGAAAGTGCTCTGAAATGGACAGTAGTTCCAGGAAACAGATAGAAACTGTCTGATGGCTTTCTGGTGTTATTTTTTCAGGAAAATTCACTATTACACTAAAATGCTGACCCTGCTGAAGTTGTCAGGAAAAGTCAAACTGAACTCAGGGACAAACCTTGAAACAGATATAGTGCAGCATAAATTTCTTAAGGAAGTAGTGTAAGTGTTCTTCCAAACCTAGTATGTATTTACAAGTTTTCCTGTGATGCTGAGGTATTAGCTACAAATGTGTAAATACTGATATAAAAAGTAGATGAGTTTTTAGATACTATTTTTAATGAGACTGTATAAACAAATTCCAGATTTTAGCTATATGATTCAGAGCCCAACTACCAGCCCCCAGGCATATGAGGTAAGTTACTAACCTTTCTTGATACCAGTCCCAAGGCATTCCACAGCTAAGTCATTTGGGGAAGTTGTGCTGAAAGAGAGATCAATCAGGCGTTTTGCAAGCAAATTCTACAGTCACTTTCTCCACTGTGTCTGGGACATTAAAAAAAGAGAGAGAAGCAGCCTTTGAGACAGATGAGCTGTGGTATATAAAACATCTGCAACAGACAGGAGCTTCTCTATTGTGAGATGTAGCACTATGGCTTTGGCAGCCCACAACTTTGAACTTCTCTAGCAGTCTTTTGCATCTGCTGAGCAAAGCAAACTCTCTGAAGCTCTGTAATAAGCAAATGAGAGAAGCTGATGACAAAGGTCACTCTTAGACTGAAGCATCAGAGAAAGGACGACAGATAAGGAGCTCTTCTCCACCTATTCTCAGTCTGTACAGGAGGTGCTCCATGCTAGAAGACCAGGCCTTGAGAGTGTTTGCCTGTGGAGTTATCTCTCATTGATATAACAAAATTTTCTCCCCTTTTCTCTGTGGTCTCAAGTTTTCTTTGCAGCGGTTAGGAGGAGGATGACCTCAGAATTTGACCATACAGATGTATTTGTACTGCGGACCTGGTGATGAAGTCCCTCTGCCCAGTTTGTAAATATTATTCTATTTGTCGGCCTTAACACAGAGATTATGGAGATTGCAGAATGAACCAGGTTATTTAAGTCTGATAAAGAGCAGAGATGATTTCTTGCCCGTGCTGGAAACTAACACATTGAAGACCCAGTTTTCTCCAAAGCTGGGAAATGGGAAATAGGAAATACTGTAGAGTTAATTTACAGACTTGGTAGCCACCATTTTTGAAAGAAATAAGTAGTTTACTCATGCTGCTACTGGAATTTTGCATTTCTCAGAAAGCCCACATAGTCCAGCATTTCATCCAAGACTGGATAATTAGTAAAGTCATCATTCTTCCTCCAAATATTTGTCTATCATGCAATGATTTCTTGATCAGGGATTCATGACCAGGAGATTGTGTGTTTTAGTTAATAGTCATGGATTCACTGATTTGTCTTCATGAATATATACATTTACTTTTTAAGCACATCACTTACATTCCAACTCCCTACCTACAGCTAATTTGTGAGTATGTTAGGGCAAAATGTCCTAGGCCCAGAGGGGTTATCTGAAGGTTTCTCTACCAGTGGTCTCTGTCCACCTGGAAAACTGATCATTTGTCCCTTCCTTCTATCTGTGATCTTCTAACCAATTATTCATCCATATGAAGATCTTATGTTTCTTCTACTGTTTCTTTAAGAGGCTCAGTTGAAGAATTTCAAGTAGAATTTACTGAAATAGTTGTGGTCACATTATATTAATTTCCCTGTGACCTTTGCATAGGAAGAGTTCCTTTCCCAGTGGTTCCTCTGCGGAAGCAATAAGCATTTTCTCCAGAATAATCATTTTTCTGGAGAAGTAATCATCCAGGAGTAATGCAGTATTAAGCAGCACATTGAGTGAGCGGTATTTCAAAGTAGGATTCCAGCCTCCTCAACATTTCAAATATTGATAGAAAATTACCTTTGCCAGTACTTAGGTACTTAGTGAGTTAAAACTTTTGACTGCCTGAAGAAATAGGAAGTTTAATCAGAGGCAACAAAATGTAAAGTAAAGTGAAAAGAATTGTGCAACTTGAAAAACAACAAATGAACTAATTACAAACATTCAGTCCTTGACACAAATTAGATGTCTGGACAATCATGAGCCAATTAAGTTCAACAAGGGGAAGTGATGTAATCTGCACTCTGGTTGTACGAACAGACTGGGGAATGAGATGCTGGAAAGCAGTGCCATTGAAAGGGACCTGGGGGTCATGGTCAATGGCAAGTTGAACATGAGCCAGCAGTGCCCGGGCAGCCAGGAGAGCCAAGTGTATCCTGGGGGCACCAGGTACAGCATCACAGCTGGGCAAGGGAGGGGATTGTCCTGCTCTGCTCTGGGCCGGGGCAGCCTCACCTCAAGTGCTGTGTGCAGGTTTGGGAGGTACAATATAAAAAAGACATTGAGCTCTTAGAGAGTGTCCAAAGGAGGCCAGCCAAGATGGTGAAGGCTCCAGAGAGGAAGACATGTGAGGAGCAGCTGAGGTCACTTGTTCTGTTCAGTCTGAGGAGACTGAGGGGAGACCTCACTGCAGTTACAGCTTCCTCATGAGGGGAAGAGAAGGGGCAGCACTGATCTCTGCTCTGTGGTGACCAGTGACAGGACCTGAGAGAATGGTCTGAAGCTGAGTCAAGGGAGGTTTAGGCTGGATATTAGAAAAAGATTCTTCTTCCAGAGCATGGTTGGACACTGGAACAGGCTCCCCAGGGAAGTGGTCACAGCACCAAGCATGAGAGAGTTCAAGGATGATTTGGACAACACTCTCAGGCACATACTGTGACTCTTGGGAATGGTACTGTGCAGGGCCAGGAGTTGGACTGGATGATCCTTGAGGGTCCCTTCAACTCAGATTATTTTGTGATTTTGTGAAAAATGGTCCTATGGCATAATCAAAAATATCTGTGCTGTTAAATACCCATAAAACAATGAAATGTGTAATAACATACTGCCTAATAAGCTAATAGGTCATCTGGAAATAATGTAAAAAAATTGAAATAATCTCTTTAGGCTGAGTGCCATTTAATGAAACAACTGTGGTTTCACTAAGGGTTAGATCCTGCCTACTGTTACATATTTCACTTTGCATTTGCTTTTCACTTGCCCAATAGCAGAATGATTCTTTGTTGATTCAACAACTTAGGTTTTTTTCTGACATTTATTTTGCCATGCAGGTCCTCTCTAATATAAACTGGTGGGGTTTATGCTTAGTTACAAGTAGTTTTCAGCAAGTCATTTGTAGCCTCTTCTTTCAAAAGACTAAAAGAGAGACAAGAAGTAAAGGTTATATTTATCTTCTGTATATAAAGAAAAATAGAATAATTAACCAAAGAATCAAGTGAAAGAATCTGGAAGAGTTATTTGAAAATCTTTTATTTGGCAGTAACTGTTGCTGGGCCCACTAAAGTCAATACTCCTAAATCTAAAATATAAGGGGTCAAAAACAATGCACAGTGTCTACAAGTCAAATACTAACAGTGTGCTACCATTTCTTTTTAGAACAGTTTTTGCTCTACCTTAACAAATCTCACATTGCATTTGTTTACTTGTGATTATTACCTGTTACAATTATTATTTTTAATAAACTAAATTTCAGTCTTGCAATTGGTTCTGATTGCTGTCTGAAAAAAAATAAGTCAAATTAATTAGCTAATGTTGCATACAATAAGCATGTAATTATGATTTTAGGTTGATGGAGGCTTCTGGGACAGATTTCAAATGGGATCTTTTACCTCTCCACAGAGATCTGGTGATTTGTAAATTTCAGTTTTTGTGAATATTGGAGTTGTCTGAACAGTCCTTTTATGAAGTCTGTGGACAGTTAATTATCTTAGAAGACTAAATTCAGCAGCATTCTGTAGCTGGAGAAGGTATTCAGTTAATACCTATATAAAAAATATGTTCTGCCTGCTTCTCCTGTGAGAGAGCTAAATATAAAAAGCAGAACAGAAGAAACCTGTAAAAGGAATGATTGTCATGATTTCATACATCTGATGTTTGCATTAAGACATGACATTTATGAAAACACCATGGTAATCATACCCACACACAAGCTCAAGGGGTTTTTTGCTGTCCGTCCAAAACAATCACTTCTGCCCTGGCGTCTTTTATTTACTCAGTATTTCACCTATTGAAATTTATCTCAGAGTGAAGCATTTTAGATGAGTCCCGTTAAAGGTCATAGAAGTCTTAAAAGGGGTCAAATAAGAGCTAAGTTGAGACAAAGAAAGAAAATTGGTCAAAGTATGATAGAAAAATAAGAATGTGTCTCCTTTCCAGACCGTGGGCCAGAAGGTTTGCTGAGGCAAACTCAATGGATAAGTGAGTTACTGGCAGAGTCAGGCATGCAGTGGGAGAGACAAGTACCTCAGCAGGGTGGAAGAAAAGCACAATAGATAGATAGATAGATAGATAGATAGATAGATAGATAGATAGATAGATAGATAGATAGATAGATAGAGAACCCTATCATGATTTCTTGAATGACGCTCTTTCAAAGCAATATAGTTGTGGACAGTGACAGTTGCTTGCAGGATCACACCAAGAGAGAAATTCAGACCTGATGTTAAATTTTCCTGTGTTCTCAAGAACTCAATGAAATAAGTGTTGCTGGAAGGGAAGTAGTTAATTTTTAAAGAAAAGGATATTTTTGTTATGTCCTGTGAAATTTACTGAAGTCCTAGTATCAGAAGAGGCTGAAAGTTAAGATTCTGCCTGCTGAGCTGGTTCATTTAGCATATACGCCAAACTAATCATTTGCCACAATCTTTTACCAAATTCAAATGAGCGCTGCATTATTCCAAGAGCAAAACTTTTACTTGTCACCACCTGTCTTTTGAGACCTCATAAGTATTCTATCATAATGTTCTGTCTGGTGAAAAAAAAAGTGATTGTTCCATTTTGTCTTTAAAAGTATAAGCCAAATCTCTCAAACCTGTCATATCCCTTTGTATATGTAAGTACAGTGTCCCTGGGTTGTTTAAACTTTTGTTATTTTTGATTAAGTCCAAGCAGTCCCTCTCTCATTTTCTGAAACAAGAGTTGTAGCTGGACTATGTTATATAATCTTAAGGCATTTTATTATGTCAAAGGAGAGTGTATGTCGACTCTCCTTTGCCTGTGGGTATCTCCAACTTTTTACTTGTAAACTAGAAATCAAAATCTGCTATGTCCACTTTGTAAGAGTATCCCAGTCTGATCATAAGAATAGCCAAAAGGATGAGAGATGACAAGTTTCTATCTTATTTCCATTTTTTTCCCAAGCCTCTCTGCACATATGTATTAGAGTTGTCATTTGTTATGTGCTGCAAGTTCAGCAGATGATTGTTTTCATCTTGGGATATGTCAAGCACACAGGGCCGTTCATCTCTGTGTTTTTTCTAGTGCACCATTTTAATAAATAACTAGAAGTTTGGAGGATGCAGTGTATGGTTCAGCTGCCTCCACCAGCTGTCTTATGAATAATGTACGTATCTTTGATTTACTTTCTATCTGCTGTGTTGTTGCAGTAAATTTTGAAGACAGTGCTGGTGTAGACTTAGTCCCACTTAACCATGTGCAAACTTCAAAGCCTCACTACACAAGCACTGCACACTATGTTTCACTTCTTATCATGATTTTGATACTGTCTCTTGAGTTCTTGTTACCTGGGAAAAGGGAAAAAACTGTTAAAAATCTGGTCTTGGATGAAAAAATGGAAACGTTTATTTTCAAACTATATCATACTTTCATACTTCAAATGTTTCCTGTTCTTTAGTACTAATGGTCTGTTGCATGTTTGATGAGTAGTATGATTTGAATATTGCCATGTCAAAAGTGTGTGATTGTTAACCTTAGTCACTAGATGGCCTTTGAGTGTGCAAAAGCTCTCTGAGTGCTATTGGAAAACTATACTTTTAACTAGATCATTAACTTTGAAGGTTTTCACTTTAAGCCATTCCTAAACCTGTTTCTAGTAGCTTGAGCTGATATTAAGTGGTTATTTGCAAACTTTTGAGAAAGGAAAATGGTAAAAGTAACAGCTTAATGATAAGAATTAAAATAATAATAAAACAAAAGAGGAACCAAACCGTTCTTTTTGCTTAAACAGAATTTCTCTTTGCATCAGCCTTTCCCGTGTGCCCTAGGGATAGTCTTCCTCAGCTCACAATTTTGAGTGAAGTACAGAAAGGATACTTCACTGATAAAGCAGAGGGTCAGAAGCTGTGGAAATATTGCCGTCCCTGTTCTGAAGAAAAGAATTGATGACGGGTGTTACATCAGAGTATGTGCTAAACACTCCTGGTTGTTGGGAACTGCCTTGTGAGTAGCTGGAATTTCTGAGCTACAACTTAGATCTGTTCTTTACATGCATTTGAGGGTGAATGTATATCCTTTTGCAGTGCATCACATGCTGTTGTTACCTGTGTGGGGAACATCACATCATTCTTCACACAGCAGCAGGTTCACAGGTAAAGTGAGGTGCTAATCATTGTAAGGTCATCACATTTGACCCATATTACTGCAAACAAGCCTATTAATCCCAGGCTTTTTATGACATAATGCACCATTCTGATTATTTTATCTCGCCTTCTGCACAAGTCATCTGGTTTCTCAGAGTCTGCATCTAACTTTTCTGCTTGAATTGCAACAAAAATAATATAAAATAGTTATTGAGAAATGAATGTTCTTTCAAAGTACAGCACATACAGAATACAACATAGCGCTGAACAGAGATGTCTGAGTTGCAGTGAAGTTATAGAGTTGTTAGTTCTGCTAGGTCGTACTGGTGTTACAGTGGAGTTTTGAAGAAGAGAAGCAGATGTGTGCACTCTGCTGCAGGCAGACATCCTATCTGGGACTATTTGCATCACATGGTATCATGGAGGATTTGTAAGTTTGAGCAACTGGTTCTGTATTGCCTTCTCTGGAATGCTGCATCTCATTTTTCTGGTTTTTAGTGAGTGAGGCTATGGATTTCATTGATTTCTGGCAACAAGGAGACCAAGATCTCTGATACTTAGACAATTCTGACATCTCAAAGCTCAAAAAAACTCAGTTATGAAAAACTTCCATCTGGAAAATTTTAGTGAGTTTTTCACACTTATTATCTGTCCACAACTGTCAGACATCAAGATTGCTATGGTTTTGAGCAGACAAAAGAAGAAAGTCAGAAGGCATAAAACTTCGCCTATAATTTATTTTTCTCACTTTGTGTGTTTGCCAGTAGTTTTGGAAAGATGTGTAAAGGCCGTTAAACTTGACCAAAATCCTTGAAAAGCCAGATATATACTTTGGATTAAGAAGCCTAAATGCAATTTATAAGTATAAAGTGTAAAGTTCTCTTAGTCACTTTCACTCTCACAGAGTAGCAGCAGCGCTTCCTGCTTGCAGCACTTGGGCAACAGCATCAGTGCCCGGGCATTACTCCAGAGTGAGACACTGTTCTTCCCCAAACCATGCAAGAAAGTGGTTGCCATTCAAATTATTAGCAAAGCTGAAAGTAACTAAGAGTCATCTGTCATGTAGCTGCAGAGACAAACAGGAAGAGTGGTGAACCTGGGCATGTTTTTTATGTTAGCCTTGCACCCACCCTCTCTTCCTTTTGGCAGAACAGGAAACCATCTTCTGTTTTTCTTCTTTTTTCTTAAGGAATTAGAAAAAGTTAGAAGTTTTGACCTGTGCTGTAGTTGAGCCTAAAAGCCCCTAATACAAGATCAGTGTTGTGAAGAGCTGCTGGGCATATATCCAGAACTGTAGATAATATTCTGAAGTCCTTACCATGCAATTTGGAAGTTTTACAGATGTAAATCTAGGTGCAACGTGATAAGGTCATTCACCAAATTCCCATTGTGAATCTGTAACACAGTTAGGAATGAAACTTCACATATCCTGAGCCCAAGCATGTGCTTTTTTTTTTTAACTGAACTCTCATCTTTAGGCTTTTAAAATAGTGCTGTGCTCAAACTTGGTTTCATATAGCAATAATTAGGACAAAGTGATGGTCATAGTTCTTAAAAATTAGGCTGAAATAAAAATGAAAATTTAGGAATCATAATCATGTGTTATCCAGCTTTCCTCAGTGGTTCAGATATGGAATAACTGTGGGAGCTTTCAGCACATGTAAAAAGCCATGTCATAAATGTTGTGTTTCATCTAGAAGTGCTAAATTTATGAATATGAACTTATTAATAACGGTGTGTGTAATCTGGTGGCAGTCTAGAACGGTCAGTGAAAATTGCCCAAAGAGATCTATGGATGTGCTATTTGGGTCAGACTCTTCATCTTTGGACTTGACCAAAAATCCTGGATCATAATTTAGTTCTCATTCTCTTCCAGGCTTTCATTAAAACCTGCCTCTGGGGAAAGTCATAAATGGCATAGTCTCTTGAGGTCTGTTCTAGCCCTGGAATGTAGCATCGTCCTTAATATCCATGGTTTGTATATTCACTCCTGAATTTGCTTTAGAATGAACTTGTTGCTCTTTTTCATCCCAGGTATGTTGCAAAGTATGTCAAAAAGCTGGAATCTTCTACCACTTCTTTTCCAAGGGTAACATAGAAATAAGGTTTTCTTTAAAAAGTGACAGTCAAAAAATTAGGAAGCTTTCGTGGAAGAACATTCTGAAAATCTCTCTCTGACGCAGTCCTCTTTCATCAAGAGACCTCATAAAATTTTTCATAAAACTTATAATCTCATTGTACAGCTCAGTGCTTCATTGAGTGGACTAACATTGTCAGAACACATATAGTGTAGACTTGAAACTTATCTTTTTATCCCACTAATGAACAAGGTTCCAAGTTGAATGCATTGATTTTTTTTGTATTTTCAATGTATGTTGCTTGTGTGATATTTTCAAATATACTGGATAATAGTTACCCAGTGGCTCAAGTGGCTCAAGTTGCTTTTGTGGTATTTTGAAATGTACCAAATTTTGTGCATACTTTTCTTTTTCTTTATTTTTTTTTCTCCCTACCTTCTCTACTTGTCTGCCAGCTATAAACTCTCTTGTATTTGCATTCTTGTTTTTTAAAACCCATGAATATAAATTCTGTTGGAATCAGTGAGTTCAAGGTTTCCTAAACAGGGATAGGATTGAGAATTTGTTCACATATTTTGCAGGACTGAGACCTCTGGGATTTCTTTTACAAGATTTTAAACTCTGAATTGATTGTGTCTGTTTTCCTTGGTTATTTTTCCTTTGTTTCTTAGTGGTTTAATTATTAATTATTTCCTTGCAATATTCATTTATTTGTGGAAGATGAATACAGATTTTGGCTTTATATGTCACATAAGTGCCCATATGTTAGGTAGGTATGAGTATGTTTTGTGCAGCTAGCCAGGCTTTCAAAAATAGCTCAGCAACCACACATGAAAACCAGAATTCTGAAAGAGCTCACATTCTGGGTGCACGTTGATCGCTAAGCTCCTGCGAAAATCTGACCACAAACACCACAATCAGATCTCCTGTGTCTAACTGCTGCTCCAACCCACATACATACCAAGGAAGACGAGGACAGTCCAAATACTGGAAAAACATTGTGTTTTCAGAGGAAATTTTGAAGCAGAGCTACACTGACTTCCAGGAAGGCCCAGACTGATAAATTCTCTGAGCATTTTTGAGAGTTGCCATGTTATTAAAAAGTGAAAATAAGTAATGACCCAAATGATTGTTTCTTGTTATTAATAACTACTTTGAAATATTGTCTTTCTTATTTAGAAGTGCATTTTGAATGCAACAATTTTGAAAACTGTAGAGAAACTGCTTTTATTGGATCATACAGGTTTCCAACATAATCATCCATTGTTCTTTTCTTCTTAAAAATCTTTATATATATATTTTATTTTGTATAATTCTACTTCGCCTCTAGCCACCAGCTCTTTTCCTCTGTTGACTTCTTCCCCAGTCAGCTACTGAAACAAGGTTATGCTCTATGTGGTATTTTAGATTCTGCAGGTGTTTTAAGGGTCAATGGAAAAAAGCCTCCTACGCTGGTGATGGGGATTTCCTCTAGCATTCAGGGGCTGGGCTCTGGTCTGACAAGCACAAATAACTCTTTTCCCTGGTACTGTTAGAGCTCCCTTACACCTTTAGTGAGCTGTCAGAAGTTAATGCAGTAATAGTGTAGCACATTTAGTGCATTCCAGCATATGCAGCAACAGTTCATATCAATCCAGGTTTATTTCCTATATCTGACTTGTGCTTTTCTGTTTAGCGTGTCTTATGTTATGACACAACTTCCTGATTCACTACAGTGCCGTTTGGAATCTGCCTCTTGACATTTGACAAAAGCATTTAGGACAGTGATTATGTTTTCTTCTTCCACAGTAAAAGCCTCCGCCTCCTCAATGAAGTAAAAAAATGTGGCAGCCATCAGGTTTTCAAAACTTTCTACTCATTCCTCAGCTCCTAATCCACAGTAGAGGGCAGTGCTTACACAACTCATGTGCATTCTCACCAATTGTTAGTTACATAGTAGCACTTCTGACATATCAATTAATGCATTGCCAGAAGACTGGTAGAACAGGTTACAGTATTGGTTTTTGACAGGTACAGACTGACAAGGCTGAAGTGAACTGTCCAGTGCCAGTGGCATTGTGTGCATGAGGAAGACAACAGGATCTGATCAAAAGCACTTGATAGAAACAGGAAACATGCAGCTGCTAGGAAGACAAAGTCCTAAGTGTTTCTGCAGTTCTTGCACAAAGATCTTCTCTGAAACTACCCTTTATTCATAGTTTCTCAAGCACATTGAGCAAAATGCTACTATCACATCAGTATATCTGTAGTGACTACACATATTTCTTCAGTGTAGTCATTTTCCAACTGACTGTGTGCATGCATCCCTTGGAAATTCAAGTTATCAGAAACCTCACAGGCCACAATTAGCTGGGAACAGGACCCTCCTCTGTCTTGCACCTTGCACAGTCATTTCCAAGGTCTGCTGCAGAGCTTTCTCACAAAGTATTCTTTCTTCAGAAACTGACAGCCTGTCTACCATGTATGCCTACTTAGTGGTTCTCCAGTTTGACTCATTCAGGGGGTTGTGGAGGGAAGTGTGTGTTGAAATATCCTACTTTGGCATTTTACAAATGAGATTTTATTGCTGGCTTGAAATGCTTTATTGTGTCTGAAAAATATTACCCCATACTACAAAGGGGGACCGAAAAATTTGAAAGCAGAATAAAATTGTTTGAAATTGTAGAAACATTTGAGTTGTCATTTTGATGGTTTTATCTTTTCAGGAACCCAAAACCCATTTTTAAGTACCAATTCCCTATTCAGCTTGATGGCTCAGGGAGATGGGTGTGAAATTAAACCCAGAAGTCTGTCAGTCCTATTCTCCACTCTGCATTAAAGTATTTTGTTTTGTCTTCACAAGTAATCTTAGGTATATTCCTTAACAACACGAGGGAGTGTATGAATTTCTTGACACGGGATCATGCCTGAGACATTTTTACCACAGGTTGTTCTGTTTGGCAAATAGGATGACAGAGGCAAAAAGGGTGTAGAAGGGCAAAAGTGTGTTACATGCCAGTCTTCCTGGAAGAGAATTTGGGGTGGAAACCAGCTGTGAGCCCTATACGCTGTGAGTGAGATCTGAGAGGCCTATTTTATAATAGCAATAACCAAAAGAGTTATAATGACTTCATATGGTGTTTGATTTCTATTGCATTTATACAGGAGTGTCTATAAGAAAGAGTAAGATGTTAGGAACTTTTTGCTTGAAAGTGTTGAGGTAAGAATCTACCAGGTATCTCACTAGATGGAATTTTCGCACAAAGAACTCGGATACCTCGGTTGCTCAAGCTGAAATGCTAGACCTAATGTTTTCAAGAATTACAGATTATTTGGGGGAAATCTAGATTTCACTCTCATATAAACAGGTGATGTGGAATTTACGTGGCAAACCTGGGCATCCAATACCCTGGCGGCACCCTAGACCGTCACTTCCAGCTGCTGCTTCTGAACAATATGTATCCCCTGTGAGTCCTGTGTTATGGGGAATTATCTCAGATACTTTACGGTGTCTCAAATAGCTCTAAATATCAGTATGGAGGGCCTACTAAATTAAGTCCACACTGATCTTCGTGATCATTGCCAGGAAATAAAAATCTACAAAGATGTCCCAAGATGGTGAGGCTTCATCTCAAATCTGCTGTCCCATTCTGGGTCCCTCACTACAAGAGGACATTGAGGTGCTGGAGCATGTCCAGAGAAGTGCAACAGAGTTGGTGAAGAGTCTGGAGCACCAAATCTTGTGAGGAGCAGCTGAGGGAGCTGGAGTTGTTTAACCTGGAGAAAAGGAGGCTTAGGGGGAACTTTATCTCTCTCTACAGCTACCCAAAAGCCAGCTGGGGGTCAATATCTTCTCCCAGGTAACAAGCAATAGGACAAGAAAAAACGGTTGCCCAGGGAAGTGGTGGAGTCACCATCCCTGAAGATATTTGAAAGTAATGTAGATGTGGCACTTGGGGACATGGTTTAGTGGGGGACTTGGCATTCCTGGGTTAACAGTGAACTTGATGATCTCAGAGGTCCTTTCCAAACTTAGTGATTCTGTGATTCTATGGACATACAAAGCAGAGGCACCCCAATGCAGAGGCACTCAGAATCACTACAATTCCCTTGAAAAATCTTAGTGCCTGCACAGATTCAACTGTCAACACTATGTATTTGTTACTCTTGGTACTAAGAGCTGCTAGGATGATAACAAGGAAGTGTATGAACAAAAAAGATGTCATGGTTACAGAAAGAAAGCTTGATGACGGCAGCATAACCACAGACGAGTTTTGTGTGTTGCCCAGTGGTAGGCTGGCACTTAGTTGTTTTCTTCAGCAGCAACAACATGGGTTAGCAGCTCGTCAGAGAAAGCACACAAGAGCTAGATGGCATGATCCAAAAAAACAAAAACACAAAGGGGTACTTTTTTAACCTCAGTTTCTTCTGCTTTATTATCTACATAACCGCAGCGCAGTTTTGCATCTTTGCAGGTTCCCAGGAGAGCAGCTGCTTTACTGTAGTGTAATCTTGCTTACTTTCCTGGTACCTTTAGTTTCTCTCTGTTCAGCTTTCTTCTTCTACAGATCCTCATTCATCCTACATATTATGAATGTACCAACTTCTGTCAGTTGTTTCTAACAGACAGTCTAGAACAGATCTTCATCTTGGGTCATTTCTCAAATCAACTTTTGGGTCACCTTTACCAGTTTGTGATGCTTTTGTATTTTCTTCTACTTTTGCAAGTTTCAAAGGTGAGAAGATTTTACCAATCAGATGCCTCACAGTTGTATAGTTGTTATGTTATTTAACATCAAATAGGCTTATAAAATGCTGCAAGCTAATATAGTACTTCTTGTCATCTACTTCTCTTTGTGATGCCCGTCACTTCCAAGGAAATCACTGAAATTTCATGACATGTGACAGATGTATCTCGGTATGTAGCCCATCACCAGGGTAATAAGACTGAGTTCACAGTTTGACTGATCCCTTCAGATCAGGTATATTTTCAGTTTTGGATGAATTAATGTGCTTACAGTCACAACCACCCAATATCCATTGTGTCCTTGGTGGGATCCTGATAGTGAGAATTTTCTATAAAGTCACCTAATGTGCACATAACCTACCAGTTGTCTACTTTGACATGAAAAAGCAAATTTGAATGCAACCCATTTTGGCCAATTCTGAAAACATGTTCTACTACTGTAAAAGATTTTCAAGCCACTTGTTGCCCCTGCACAACTGCTGTCAAGACAGAGAGCAAATTTTTTCCTTACCTAACTAACTACTTAGTGATTCCCTACAGGCAACATCTTCCCAAGTGCTGCAAAACCTCTGTACTCGTTCTACAAAGCCACCTTCACCGGAGAGTCAAAGACTGGAGCATGGCCCAGGGAGTGTGGCAGAGTTTGAAGGTATGGGTTAGTGCAAGGTTACTCCAAACTGAGACAGAGAATTGGGTTGCCCTCCTGTTAACTATGGGTGCAAGGACTACAACACACACCACCAATGCTCCCATGCCAAATACAGTTGACTCAGAGTCCTGTGTTATAACTCTGGTAGGTAGATACAGCAATTTGTCATTACCTTTGTTGTTCTGGTGAGGAATTTCAGAACCAAGTTTCTCACTACAAAAGTCAGATACACGAAGTCTGATAAGCTGTATCTCTCACATGTGTTCATTTTTGCATCCTGTGCTGAACTTAGTTGTGGAGAAGGAGTTCATCAGCTGCATTATACCAGTAACTCGATGTACTTTATCATTAAAGAAACTGTTTATTTTTACACAGAGTACAGGGGAAATGAAGAATACCTCAGAAATTATTTGAAAGGAGGCACTGCTATCAGTTATATGGTGTGAAGACCCACAAAAGACTAGCAGAGGCAAGGTGTATAATCCCAAATATTTAGTTGATTCAGCAAATGAAACAGCTTGTTGTGAGTCTTTACCTCCGTGTGTGGGCAGTCTGGATGTAGATGCATAATTTATGTGTGTCCTGTGTATAATTGTATAATTCAACAGTGTCCTACTTCAAGATTTCAGTACAGAACAATATTGACAATATTCTCTGAAAAAGGTTGAGTTGCAAAAATGGTAATATATTGGAGGGTTATATTATTGTATTTGTAATACTCATGGATTATTTCTCCTAATTCATATTAATACCTATTTGTTCTTTAGTTTTGTCTATCTCTGCTTCATCTTGCAACTATCAAAATTTTCTTTCTGCTGCTTCAGATAAGTATAGGTTTTTTTATTCCATGTCTTTAAGGAGCTCTGCTTTTCCTTTTCACATTAAAACAGCATCAGAATTAATAAAAGGCTTTCCTTTTCCAAGATGTGGTGCATACTGTCTTAGTTCACTGGTGAACTCACACTAGAATTTAAGTTGGTGTTTAAGCAGTACTGTTAATACTATGTCTTAATAAATTCTAAGGGAAATTTAAAGAACCTTAGAATAATTTGGGAAATCATTTATGTTTTAGTCCATGAGAAATCACACCTGTTGGCTTAAAGTCTGCTACGTAAATTCCATATTTGAAGTTAGAAATTAAATATGAACTAAATCTGTATCACATTTTTAAAGAATATCTCCTCGCTTTTTGTCCTCTATGCAAACTCTGTGACTTCATTTCTTCTTTGTGATTAAATGTTGTTTCTAATCATGAATACCATATAGGTACTAAACCTAAACAGCCTGAAGAAAAAAAAAATTCTCTCAAGAGCTCACCTTTACAATGTCTCACCAGACATTTTGGCCCAGATCATCAGCTAGATCATCATAAAATTGTTTCCCTAACCTTAAAGAAGCTATGACAGTTTATACATTCTAAGGACTGTTTTATTATTAAGAGATTTTACTCTATCTATCTTTGATAAACCCTACCCATTCTAGAACTAATCTATAAGTCATATTTCAAGCCTATAGTCATTTAATTTGCCCTTTCTCCCATCCCCCTTTTAACTGTTTCCTTTAACACTCCAAATATTCCTGGATACACTGGCAAGGTTCATTGGTCAGCAACTCACCCAGCAAATTCTAATCTTCCATCAACAGCCCCATCAGTAATTGCAGGAATGCATGGATAGGTATGAGGTATATTTCTCAGCTCGTTCAGAAAAATTACAGGGAAAATTGTAATTGCATTTACTTAGTTAAAGAACAATTAAATGTTACACATGACATTCTATTGGCTTAGAAAATACAGAACAATTGGGGTTGGATCCCACTACATTATTGGCATGCTAATCTACAGTCCTTTTGAGGTTTTAGAATTTTTCTGGAACATTGTACATTATGTGTTGGAAAGGTGACTTTTTTTTTAATAACAAATGATTTGTTTTTTTCCAAGAGGCCCATGAAGGTCAAAGTTATCAATTCTCAGAAGAAAACTGTGTGGAGTTTCTCAGCTGGCCTTGGCAGACTTATGAAACAGGTATTGGCTGTGAAAAAAATGGTTGTTAAAAATGGGTGGGTTCAAATCAGTGAGAAGCAAAGTCATGCCATGCCACTATGCTGATGTAGCCTGGGACCCTGTGACTGTGAAATCATCATAGCTCCCCATCACTATCATGGCTGCCTCATGAGGTGGATTAGTAATCTTTATTTTCTCGTTGTCTTCCATACAAGGCTGGTTAAAACTGTAGGCCAATATAAGTATTTAGATGTCTTAACTTGTTGATTTCAAAAGATCTGCATGCTTCAAAATTGCTGAAAAATCCCTTTCCTTTTGTTAGCATGAAGAGCTTCTGATGATGGCAAAGAAATAACTTAGCCTTTCTCCCTAATAATTTAGTAACTATTTGTTTCTGCTTTCTCCTTTATGATTTTGTGCTTTAGATGCTGCTTTCTTGTTATCTATAGTGATCTAGGATATGGTGACACTTTTCCAAGTTTCCATATTTTCCTGAGAAATTTATCTTCTAATTAGACTTTTAATTTGCCTTAGGATTCACAACACATCACACTTTTTTTCAGCACTGTCAGTGAAAAGTATCCAGAAAAGGCTCGAGGAGATTTACAGAGCTGCATGGCTTTTAAAGAGTTTCACTGTTTCAATCAGTGCCCTGACTTACTTTTCTGCTGCTTTCCATCCAGTCACCTCTGCTCTGTCGCTATAGGACACCAAATGAACGACACGCACACAGTCAAGTTGTCAGGGCAAAAGGAGAGGGATTTATTTTTCTACTTTGGTTTATGTAGATTTTTGACAATGACCATGGATTGGAGGATGAGGTTGCCACCTCTCCAACCGCACTGGTCAAACTAGAAGTCCATCAATTGTCCCTCCCCAAGAGAGGAATGCTAAACAAGAAGGACAGTTACAATTAAATTACTTTGTTTACATGAAAAATCTGTGAGAAACTCCGCTACAAAAAAGCAAACATCAGAAGGCTGAAAAAGATCAGGGCAACACTGCTCTTTTTCTCTTGTGATTATACTTGGAAAATAGGTAGTCACCTGTAGTTATGGGCTGCTGTTGACAGGGAATGGAAAGATGCAACAAAGTCTTGAGTCTCCATAATCTGATAAAGCTGAACTCAAAGCAGCCTCATACAACTCTAAATTGCTTGTAAATGTCACAGACAAATAAAAAAGGCAAATGCACCTTAGCAAAGATCACTGAGAGACTTCATTCAGGTACCAGAATTCAAGAGCAAAAATTACAGGCACCGCTGTAATCTGAAGAAAATACATCAGTTACTTCCTTTTACTTTACACAGATGTTACTCTGGGTGTAGTTCACAGTGGAGAATTTGTCTTCATTTTTAGTGTATAGCAAGAACAGGGTTCTCATTCTGTGATTATGGATACTTTCCAAAATGAGGATAGAATTTCCTGACCTTTTTGAAGAAGGTGGTTTAGGAATACACTAGCAAGCATAATCATATGTAGAGATTGCAAAGCAGATTTTTCCACTCTTTACCTGAGCTATATGGTACATTTCCTGGAGGAGATACAATTGCAAAATTGTGGTAGGTCATGGTCCTACTAGTGGAGTAAGCTAGTGTTCACTGAGCTAAGATGGAACATCCTAGTCCTTCATGAAATTGCTATATAAAACTATGACAGATGCTGATAATCTCCCCTCAGCATTAGTTACTGATGCCCATAAAAGAGATATGCTTAACATTTGATTCCTTCCCTTTATAAAATAAATTATAAGAATTCCTGCTGATTTCAGGGGTCACAGGTCAAGCTAGACTATAATGGAGAGGTGAAGAGAAGAGAGATTATTCCTGTAATTTGGGGTCAGACAATTTGCTTCCATGTGCTTCTGATGTAGGATGTGATCTCATCCTTACCATTTTTAAAATGGTGGCCCCTTTCTTTGTCTCTTTGCTCATTCTCAAGCAATGATTGTAATATTTTCTCAGAAAGTAGCAAGTGATTGCATGTAGTGGATGTTTTTTAAGTGCTGTCTACAGCATATGGTCAGTGTCCTGAAGACAACTATAGGTATCAAATGGAGTCTCTCGTGTACTGCTAACCTGCTCTAATAAATATTCCTGTCAAAAGTATCAGCACTATCAGATAGACCAGGTAGCATGCAACCATTTCTGCATGGTATTTCTATTGCATGGTGCTCCCATAGGATGTGCATCAAAATCCTGAACACCAGTGTCAAGCGTTCTGAAGTCAACAGGATTGTATAGGAAATGAAACAGTAGAAATATGGTTTTCTCATCTTTGAATATGAATAGTGTTTTTATATGTCAGGCTTTGTTGATGTATTTTTAATCTATTTTTATTTTCAGGTAATCCCAAAGTGAAGACAGAAAATTATATTCTAAAGTCCCCTAGTGCAGTTAAATTCTTGCAGATTTGCTTAGCTCTTGCATAGGGAGGAATGGTTTATGTGTTGCTTTGTCTTGTGTCCATTGCTACCTGGAAAATGCAAATCCAATTGCATCTCAAGTTGCATGGAAACCCATTGGTTTCACCATAGTTTATCTAAGATACTGCTAGATTTTTGTCTGGTTATTGAGAGAATAACTTTCTTGATTATTGAGATAATTGAGAAGCAACTTTCAGCAAGTTGCTTTGAAGACTTCAAAAGCTATCTCTAGGTCAAAAAATGTGGAGAGTGTGTGAACATAAATGTCTGTGGTCAGTTTTGTGTCAGCCATAAGAACTGGGCATCTAAAGCAGAGGTGACAGTGCCAACAAAGTATTTTTAGAAGGCTTGAAAGCCAGTTCTCCAGCATGACCTTCAGGCACCACAGGGTCTTATGTGCTTGAAAGCATTTGGTGTGGTCATGGCAGGTCTGCACATGTACTGTGCAGGTTAGTTATGAAACAGCTGTGTCTGTGAGTAAGTGTGTATGTGTGTATATGTTTGTCTGTGTCTGTGTATCTGTGTGTGTCTGTGTGTGTTCAAGAAAGGTTGCAGAAGCTCTTCAGGAAGATTTACCACCATTGATCTTAAGGGGGCTGATTCTAATACTATGGAATATTGCAAATTATTAATATTCTCTGTGGCCAATGGAAATAAATGTTTTTGAAGAAAGCAGTGAGAGTGATAACGAGAGAATGTTTAGGAATATGAGAGCATATTTTAAAAGTCCTATTTTCCCTGTCTTTTTGTGACTGCAGATACATAGCAAAACATGGAAGTTGACTTAGTAGAAACACCTAGGACTTTTTCTCAACTCCAGTTGATCCTCAGATTTCTTTCAAAGCAGAATAAAATCTATTACAATTTAGAGAATGCCAGTCCTTTTTATCTGGTTAACTGAGAGCCTCAGTGTCTGACAGTGAGGAGGAAGGAAGTGTATGAAGATGTGCAGACATTTTAAATACAGAACAAAAAAAAAATAATACAGAAGTGGGTGTTTGTGGTAGTCCTTACTGCATTATTCTCATATTTATGACTTACTAACATTGACAGTTAAAACCATGTTAAGGACAAGAAGAGACAAAATTCAAATCCTTGAAACTTGTTGTCTGTACTAGATTGCCTTGTTAATAAGCTTCAAAATGATTCTGTAGCTGTTCCATACATTGACCTAAACATTTTGGGTACACACACACAAGTGTGGACACACATATGTGAATGTACTATTAACTATGAAATCATGACATGCCAGCAGCCCTTCTCAAGCTGTTCTGAGTGTGCCTTGCAAAGATGGTTAAATGTCACAGAATGAGATTTTAACCTTTGCCTGTACTGGTTTTTGTGTGTAGTGAATAAAAGGACCCAAGTTAAGTTCCCTGGTTTGGAGGCTAATTAAGAATGTGTGCCTTACACCCATGCCTAAAGTCTTTTATTATTAATCTGAATATGGAAAATCTAAACATGGAAGATGGAGGACTTCTACTTAAGCATTTATCTTGGTACTGTTTATTTTCTGATGTTGGTGTAGACAACATGAGGAAGGAGCATGTCAGAGAAAGAGATGATCAAATGCAAATTTGTCAGTCAGGAAGTTCTACTGTGCTCCAGGGGCCAAAATAGTGCAAATAGTTGTTCTAATTCAGAGAGCCTTGCAGATTCCTCAGAATTTTCTGTCCTGAGGTCTGTGGTATTATGTGAATAATCTATATTCCTTCTCTGTTACCTCTAATGTCTGCTTTTCTCCAGTACAGGCTTCCTCAGGCTTTTAAGGTACATACGTGTGTCAAAACTTTTGTAAGAAGAAGCTTTTTCACAGCCACTTAAGTGCTTTTGGTGAAGGATTACAAAGTGCACCAATGGTGAAAGACCCTTTCAAGAGTAGACTGAAGACTTATTGGAAATACTGAAAGGTAGGGAGAACAAACCACAGAGCCAAAAGACACAAAATCTGCAGAAAGAACTAACATCCCTTAACAAAGGGATTAGATCCTCAGCAACAAAAATGAGAACCAAGCATCCAAATCCCTGACACTGCTGTGCAAATCTCAGTCAGAGAGGATATACAAGCCCCTCAGGAGTGTGAGATGACAGCTAAGCAAGGCATAAGGGTATACCATTTCCCCTAATAAGACTGTAGAAAGTTGTTTGTTCTGAAGTGGGGCAGAAAGATACCAGTTCTTGAAATGTCTGACTTACACAGAAACTTCTACACTTCTTGCTTTCTGTATTTTTCTCACACACAAATCACCAGTCACAGATTTTTAAAAGTGATGCTTTCATCTAATCACTTTCTGTATATGCATTAAATTTATACCTAGCATGTACATATGCAAAATAAAGCATAAGTTGAGGTGGAGGAAGGCTGCAGCTTGCTTTTGCCTTTTGTTCTCCATTTGGACCTACACATGTATACAAGCCAGTGAATTTTTTTAGATGAAAACATAGCCACTTTTGCAAATTTGGCTTATTATGCCCTATCAAATTATTATGTACCATGTAAAAATATTTGCAGATTTGTTACTGGTTACAAAGGCTGTGTTGTTCTATGCTTGAGAAGGATTCCAATTAAATCTTTCAGAGCCCCAGTTGTGTAGTGCAAAGACCGATGTGACATTAGTTACATGTAGGAACTGTCTTTGAGCAATGCAGTGCATTATCACTGCTTTATCTTGAACAGAAACTTAAGTTCCGTTCAAACTAGGTGATGAAAATAGATTACATTTTAAACCAGCATTGCTGGGCTGAGAACACTGACTGCAAAGACAGATGCCATTGCTCAAGTAAGTTCAGATTGGTTGTTTTAGATGTAAAAAACACTTTACACATGGCACAATTAATGCACAATAATCTACGAATGTGGGAGCTATATTTAAAATGGGTGGGTTCTCAGTTGCATAACTTAGCACAGTTTTCTCTGACTTTATGGATTGACTAAAAGCCAGAACCTCTGGCTTTAATGAGGGGAAGTTGTGTCTTAGAAATCCTCTAAAGAAATTCAAATTGAAAAAAAAATATTTTTTTTTTACATTTCCTCATACTGATAGATCAAGCTGAGGACATTTATTAACAAAAAAAAAGCCCCAAATCTAAACAATGAGGAGGAAAAGTATTTTTAAAGTTGGTTTCTAGTTACTTTCAGTTTCTCTGAACATTTCAGTAAAGAATAAAAATCTCTAGGACTTAAAGACCAAGTTCAAGGGAAATGCTTGCATCCCAACTATAAAGAAAACCTTCATTTCACCTAAAATAAACTACTACAATAATAATCATGTTTTCAAACATTTCTTTCCCATTAAGAAGGTCTCATGATTATAAAAAAAAATCTATTTTTTCCCTAAAATTAAAAGACAGTATTTCCTGAAATCTCAAGGAAGGAAAATTTTCATGTAGAAGAACTAAACAAAATAGTAATTACAAAATAAGTACGTGACACACTCAATATAAGGTCTAGCCCAATTCTACGGGATGCAATAGCATTGCTCTTGATAGTAAGGACAGAAGGAGATTCTTGCCATCATGTCCATCCTGTAACTAGTACCACTTCATTTAATCTGAACCCTTCTATATTCCTGAGATTTGTGGTATGATGATCTGGTTATTGCTATTTTATAATTTTACAACACTTCCACACTGCCCTAAAGAAAATTAACCCACACATCCTCCCCTACCCCGAATATCCTTTCACTTGATGCTGTAGCATATGATATAAAGTATATGTTGGAAAGTTTATGAAAGGCAGTTTTAATTAAATAGTCTCTTTTCCCTCAAGTGGAAACCAGTGAACAAATACTTTAGTTCATGGGGCAACTTTTGCTTTCCCTCTGTTAAATGCCTTGCTGAATCATAGGTGGTGCTAAACTGTACATGGGGTTCATAAAGCAGTCAAATTCCAAGCCACTAGAAATGATTTTTGGAACTGTTCCTTTGAGAACAGATCCAAAAATCGACAGCTAGATGAACAGGAACAGAGTTGGCTTCCGGTGTGTAGTAAAACCACTGAAAAACAATGCTGCTGTGAGAGAAATGGTTTCCTGGGTAGAATTTAGCTGGTTTTCCTTCTACAATCATCTAAACCCTCCTGAAAGTAAAGCCTTCTAAAGCAGAGGGTTTATTTACACCATGCACAAATCATTGCATTTGCATCTTGTTTCACAGAATTTCTCTTTAGAACCAGCAGGCTTTGGAATTTAAACGATTTGAAGTCGTTTTGTGTAAAGTACTTGTTAGTATAGTGACCATGCTTTTAATATGATCACTTCAATGTGCACAGTAAATAATCATGTCTTAAACTATTCTATTTCTTTTTAAATATTGCTAAATAGTATCTATATATATTTTGTATGCATAGCAACTAAACCCTTTCAGATATATTTATGCATTATGCTGAGTGGATTGATCATAAAGAAGGATTTTGATATGGGAAAATACGTACAATGGAGCAATTATCATAACCCAAGTAAAGTTCATATTTTTCAGACTAGATTCTTTTTCCTCTATGCTCCTTTCAGAAATACACATTTTAAAAAATTAGTTTCCTTTGGTTTGTTTGTTATTTCATTCCTAATGCTTCTCGTCTGCCATCTAGTAAAGGTCATAGAAATATTAATGTACTTCCAAAGCAAGAGGACCAAAAAGCTTTGCTTTCAACATAGCTTAGAGTATGGGGATGCAAATTGCAAAAAATCAGTGGCCTGTATCTTCTCACAGAATTATTTAGTAATGAATATACCAAGTGAAAGAGAAATGTCTGTTGGGTAAACAATACACATAAACAACTTCATGGTAGGAAAATCATATAAAAGGCAGTGGTGATCCTGGTTTGAAATCTTGAAAATGACTGGAGAAAATAAGGTACTTATAGAGAAGTCAGAAACAAAAAACATTAAATAACTGGAAACTTTAGTTTGTTTTACTGCAAATGGAAGCTTCTCTTATTTTATAAAATGCAAATAAAACCAGAAAAGCATCATGAACAAGTAGAGNAGTATGGTTCACTTGGCAAAGTGTGGCAAAGCAGAGGAGAAAAAATGTGTAATTGGGGTATTCTCTTTCATTGGTGGCTAAAATCTCCTTGTTTCAGGTCTCAGCATCTCCTAGCCCTTGCTGTCTTTTCTGCCACCCCAGCAATGTGGGATTCAAGAGGCCTGACTTACACTTTAGAACAGCACTCTATGTTTTCCCCAGTGTTCAGGAATACAAAGCAGCCCCTGCAAAGGACATATCAAGCCATCCCAGAGGAGATTGCTCCCAAAACACTGACTTGAGTGCTGAGGCTGCTTATCACCTCCTGCGTGTTCATTTTCCCTTAGAACATGTAACTGCTGGCTTTGCAGTAAGGACTGAAGACACCCCTTCTTGTGGAAATACCAGTGTGTGACATTTAATGGCAGTAAGTCTGTGCCTCATATCTTCTCTGAAAAACACCAGCTCTGACAGCATCCTTAGAAAATAGTCTGTAAAGGCTGAGAAGGGAAATAAGTGCCCAAACCATCCCTCATTTACAAAATGTGATTTTCACTAGGGCTTCTCAGAGAAATGTAGTTGCTTATGGAACCAGACAAAAAAATTGCAGCTGCTCTGTGCTCTGTTACTTGGTCTAGAAATGAGCATATCCAGTAAGTTTATCACAAAACTTCAACTTCAGAGCATCACTAATTCAGCAGCTGGTCACAGTGGAGGTCATAAGAGGTGCTCCTGCTTATACTGGCAGTATCTGTCTTAAATATAGACAATTTGCAGCCATTAAAAAGAAAATAATCAGGTTCCATCTTTAGCTAAAAGGCATTGTATGGTTCCTTGTTATCCTGTATGAAACAAATCTGTATATGTAAATTACATGTACACTCATTATCTTAGGATTTTGTCATGAACTCCAGCATTCTGAGAATTGGAATGACAGGTGTCTCTCAGCTCAGTTTAAGAACAGCTTACACCTTGCTGTATCCTGTAGAGTAAACCTTCTCATTGATATTTATGACCTCTAAACACCCCATAGAACACTTGCTCTATATCCCCTAAGCTAGTTACCTGTTTTGTTGCTAGTATGAAATATAACATTCAAATATTGCAGTTATTCAATAAAGTAAGAATGCATTTATTAAATCCATGCATTTCCTTCAACAAGGAGTTTCTTTGAGTATTCAGTGAGTTCATGTCTTTTAGGTTAAAAAAGATTATTAGACTTTCTCAAAAACTGAACCAAGTTTCTTACAGTATCTTTTATATTTTTGAACAAAGAATGTCCAGAGTATTCTGCATGAAGTAAAGGTAAAGCTCTCAGCAGAAAAAAAAAATCATTCCAGCTTTCTGTCATGGTCATTTCACTGGTGACAGCCAGTCAATTCAGAATAAAAAGTCTGCCCAAGATCAGAAAGAAGTCCGGTCCAGTTAACCAGGTACAGACCTAATTTCCAATTTATTTACATCATGCTCTCATTTCTCTTAACTTTCGTCTGCTACACACACACTCCTTTAGTATGGGATAAGAGAGCCTTGCTTTGTAAAAATGTAAGGAAATCAAGGAGGAAAAGGGATAGACAAAACTTAAGTGCATCTATTATTGAAAATAAAATGTGAGCTTCTTTTCCTACTGGCTCCAAGTTGCTCTTGATATTTCTCTAATTCTAGCCCTAACCTGAAGAGCTATTACTGTGAAATCTCAGAACTTCCTAGGCTCATTTACATTTTTTTTTTCTGACAGCCTTGCATGGAACAATTAAATAATTTGGGTAAGCAGTCACCCCAATCAGAATATTTTCCAGTTAATTAACAGATCAGATATCAGTGAAGAAAAGCATATAATTGTATTAGCCACTATCAGTTTGAGAGAGTAACTATGCTAGTGTGTACACATCTCAAATAATGACACAGCCAGCAGGCTTTAGATCAAATTAATTTACATTTAAAATAATTAAAGAATAACGGAGAAATGATTGAAATTACTGACGATTTTGTAGAAGGCAAGCCACAACACAAATGCAAGTGATTAAGAAGAAAAGCTTTAATGACAGTGTCCAATGACTTCAGTGCTATGTAAATTAGGCTGAAGCTTTCCAATGGCTAAAAATTCAGTGTTTGGAAAGAAATATATGCCTAAACTAGAAATCAGATGGGATTTAATTATTCAAATAAAAAATTGAGGTTAATTCTTCTCCCCACAATATACATCAAGGTGCACAACTGCCAGTACATCCTGAGGCTGCCCCTTTGGCCTGAAAGTTGCCTAAACACTGAGTCTGTGACCATACTGGTGAATTAAAATACCTCAAGAGCCCTTTGATGGCACTTGGATCAAGGAATAGCCATTACCTATGCTGTTAACAAGACTCCAAAACAAATGTGCAACAGATAAGAGGAATTGATAGTTTCTCTGTATTTTGAAATTTATGTCTGAGACATTTTTGGGTGTGTGAAGAAGAATGCTGTTCAGCATGGAGCAAAAATATGCCAAACACCAGGATAAAAATTTATTAGTATAGCTAGTTCTGCTGTATAGCCAGGAACAGTCTCCAGTGGTGTTTAGTTGGCACATACAGATAAAATGGCAGGAATTTGCTTCAGAGCTTGCATAGTTACCTGATAATGTATGTACATAAGCCAGATGAAGTTCCAGAAATGAACAGCATTAAAAAAACTGTTTCCCCAAGCAGCCTGTCCCCTGAGAATTAGGATAGGTCCTTGGGAAAAGAAATATGGATAGAACTCACAACTCTGATGGGAATAAGGTGGCCATAATCCTCAGAAAAGAATCATGGCATCAGGAAAAAAAAAAAAAAAAAGAAAATTGGTCTGGAGATGAGCTCTGGAGCATCTGTATAAACTCCAGATTCAATCCAAATGAGACCAATGGTAAAGGCAAAATATTTTGCTCAGGGCCTTGTCCAACTGGCTTATGAAACTTCTCCAAGAATGGAGGCTCCAAACCTCTCTGGACAACAGGTTCCAATGCTTCCCAGTTCTCTTTTTGAGCTTATTCCCCTTGTAGTGCCTTTGATCCTGTTTGTGACCATTGTCTCCTGTCACTTGGCATTGAACCCCACAGAGACCTCTGGCATTGTCTAATCTGTAACTACACCCTCCCATCTGATTCCTTTCCTTCAGGGGAAAGTAACCCAATTCCCAAATCCTTAGATGATGTAGTGCAGACCCAGAACCATCTCTGTGGCCCTCCTCTGGATGCCCCTGTTTGTCAGTAGTCACCTCCCCTATCTCCAGGTATCGTATGGTTTATCCAGCCTACTCGAATCCTTTAAGCTATGAGACTAATGAACTTCCATACCACATAAAGGAGATGTGAGAAGGGGGAGAGAAGAAGGGAAAGTAATTTCCCAGATTCTTTTTTATTAGAAAGATATCTTGTAGATGTTTTTTGTTGTAAAGGCTATACTCCTAGTAAAAAAAAAATAGTGTTTTATACAGACACAGTAAATCTGATAATGCACATATGTCTGTGTGTGTATATTTATGTATAGATATGTATGTGTGTATCTTAACTGTCTGGGTTAAAGTGGCTATGCACCAAGTGCTTCAGACAGCCCAGCTTCAGGTTTTCACCTGTACCTGCCATTCCTGCCTCTCTTTAGACACCCCTCCCCACATTCCTTTTGTTTAAATTAGGGATGTGGCTTTCCCTATCAGAGGAGGTTACCTCAAAATTTGACCTTCCACTACCTTCAAGGAACTTGGGCTCTTTCTGTTTCGGCCCCAAGTGGCTGCTCATTATAAGAGAATTTACTTACACACTGATTTTTGCACTGTTCTGAGAGCAGTATGGTATTTTGCAACCCTAAACTTTTCTTAGAGGCAGTTCTGTAGCGTGGATGAGTTTTTTTAGCACAGACAGGGTGTCAGTTGACATGCAACAACTAACCTGCCTCCATATAACACTTGCTGGCAGAGTGCTATGAATTTCCTTTATATCAGCTACTCTTCACTCTAATTTACCTTTCAAGTGGGCTAATGAAATGCATTGCTACAGTCCATCTGTCTTTAAAAATAAAAAAAACCAACTCACTACCCCAATTCTGCAGTTCAGAATAGCAGAGAAAAAGAATCTAATATGACAGAGACAGGCTCCCATCATATTCGTAAAACTTTCCTAGGAAGGAAATCCTGTCAATTTTCAAAAGTTCCTCGCCTATCCAGACATTTCATTTAGACCTGTGTTTTTGTGTATAATAAATTGCTTCTAGTTGGCTGAAAATCATTTTTAGCTCTTATCTCTGTGATCGGTTACCCCTGCCGTTCTTTAATGGCCTTCACCTCATTATGCAACTAGTCATTAAAAGCTTAGTATCCAGTACAATGGTAGCTTATGTAAAGTGATCTATGAGAGCTTTATATAGGCTTACCAGCCGCAGCCTTAATTTTACTCATTCGTCTTAATTTTTTGTAATCATTTTTTGTAAAAAGGGTATAATGTCAGGCATGCTTCCCTGCGACTGACAGATCCAATCTAGCAGATAATTACCATAAGGAAATTGATGTTTTAGTGTGCAGGGGAGAATTTAATTTACTCAGACATCCTACAGCACAATACATTCCAAAAGATATGAGGATTTAAGTTTTTAAGAAATTAAATTTCACTATTTAACATGATTACTTATGTTGAACATCATTAACTAGCTTTTTTTTTTTAACTGTTTGATATAATTACAAGAGCAGTTATGTGGTCTAAAATCCAAAGTCATCTTTAAATAAGGGTTAAGGATCCATGAAGTACAGAAAAAAAGGTTGCATTCTTTCTCTCTGCCTCTCCAAGACCAGCCTTCCAGCAGCAGCATTAAAAAAAATCTAAAGAGATTAACTGAGCTAATGTATGAACTATAGAGCTTTTTCCAATGATGTTTTAATAGATACTTTATTATCAGCCCATTCCACCTCAACTCCAGCAGTCAGGATACTCTTTAGTCCTATTCACAAATACAAATTCCTTATAATGTTTCAAAATGATAGAACCATGAAAGAGTTGTGGATATCCCAATTAAACAAGGTGATTAATTTATGTTTAATTTGGGGCATTTGGTTACTTTAATTGAAACTCATGTGCTTTAGAATTAGATTAATTTAATTAATATCTGTAAAGCTGTTTACCCTTCATGAGAAAGCATTATTTCTAACATACAGCATGTCTATCTTGCAAGCAGGACACACAAAGCACAACCAGGAAGACCCAAAAGGTTGAGTCTTTTTAAATTTTTTTTCTTTAATCTTGAAAAGCTTTCTCATATGAAATCCAGAAGTTTTGCTCGTTCACTAAACTCTGTATTAGTAATACTTGAACCAGTTAATTAGAGCAATGGAATTTTATATGTTTTCTCTTTTTCTTATTTGTTTGTTTGAAGTTTTGCTAAATATTTTAAGACAACTTTTCTGTGTTTCATTTTGTTGTGAGGTTGTACATTCAGACAACAAAAAATACAAAATTGTCAAGGGTGTGTGACAAATACTTGTAAGATGCCAAATCAGTCAACAGAATTTGAATAGCGTGTGCACAACTGTTGTACAAACAGAGATAATGCTGATTTAAAATATTCTCTTATGACACTCTTTTCATTCTGGATTGAAATGCCCTCTCCAAAGAGAGGAAGCTCCTATCACATGATCTCCTAGGAAATATGCTGGTCAGAACCTTGACTGACACCCTACTAGGGGCACAGTCGAGACAAGGGATCTTCTCTTCCTCCTGAAATGGGGGAAAAGTCATGGGCTCCTAACCACCCTTGGTCTGGTGGCATGGTAGAGAGAACTTCTGCTCAGATAACATTTTCTCTTATTCTTTATTATGTAAATAAAAGACACTAAAGCCAAAGAAAGAATTAATTTAGTATGGATAGAATAAGACCAACCATTGGTGCTTCAGATAATCTACTTGAAAACAACTTCTGTCTGCCTTTTCTCAAGACAGATTTGTAAAAGACATGCTTTTCATTTTTGCAGAAGAGAAGCTAAGAAACTGAAAATAGAAGGAGGGAATTATGTGACTCAGTATTATTTCTAAAATTAAATGTAAAACTGTGCCATTTTTAGTTACAACCAGAGATACACAATGTAAAAAGGAAAGAGCATAATGTCAGTAATGACATCAGTCCTAACTGCAAATCAGTTGTTTTTAAGAAGAACTGTGCTCATAAGAATGCCCCAGAATGCAGAAAAGAGCCAGTCAATAACACCAGAAGCACAGCAGATACGATGACTCTGAAAGGACTGCATGTCACAGAAGTCAACATGTCTCCAGGTCATGGCTTACCTGGGGGTGACAGCAAGGAAGCAAGAGGGAGCAGCAGTGGCTATGGAAAACATTGCCTGCTGGCATGCTGTCTTGAGAAATTCCTTTTCCAAGTGATTAGATGCACTGATAACATAAAATATTTTCTCGGTTTTTAACCGTGATCAAGTTTCTGTTAGCAAAATCCTTCTACAGAATTTCTTAGGAAATTAAAACGGAAAAACAATAGTTTAAAAGGAATTATTTCACTTTCTGAAGCTTGCCAAAGATTCACCAGCTTGTATAAAAATTCCTTCCTCTGAGAAAACAAAGAAAAGATCTTGCCTGGCAGATATTTGCCTGAGCTTGGCTTGTCTGTGATTAAGGCGGGGCCTTGGCATCTGAGGAGATGAGCAGCTGAGGAAGCTACATTTATCATCTGTGCCAACACAACAAGGCCTTCCTCCCATAGGTGTTTGCAGTCTTTAAGAAATCACAGTCCAAAACCTTTCAAAATAAGTAGAGGAAAAATTATAAAATTCAGTGGGCCCTCAGTCAGTGACCCTGACAGTACTTTCTGAACCATTGCCTACCTTAAGCAGTCTAGACAGGAACTCGGCCGGTGCGTGACAGACATCCCAGCTGTGCCTTTGCCAGGCACTGCATCTCCTCCCCTCACAACACCTGATTCCCAGTAGGCACCTTGAAAACTTACATATACAGTATCTGTATGGAGAACAGTGCACACTTGTACATAATTGTGCACATTTTTATTATATGTATGTATAAACAAGTATATAAATGGATACGTAGTGTCAAAAGTATGTACTTTGTACACTATATATATACAAAAGCATATAAATCCACTTGTTTACTAAAGCATGAAGACGCATGGTGCTGTCAAGTCCAATCCAGCAGCCTTTGAGGACAGGCAATATTCTGCTCTTTTACAAGACTCTTTTTATAATGGCTTTTTACACCATCCTTAGAGCTGTGAAAAAGCAATGAATTTTTTTTTATTCTGTTTTGAGGTGAGGTTTGTTTGGTTTTTTTTTTACACAGACAAGTGTGTTTTCTTTTTCCCTTATTCTCAGAAGACAGTTTTACCTCATAATTTAAAAAAATGCTCTACCTTCATGCAGAGGTCAGGCATGGAAATTTTTACCCTGAAGGGTAAAATTTGCACGAGCATTTTAGGTGGGTGATGAAGAAAAGTGGGTTAGAGTGGAAATTATTGTACAACATTTACAGAGACACATAGGGGGATACTGCTTCTGTCATAGATTAGTTTATTAATGAGAGCATGTAAGGTATGCCGTATCCTCCTGGCATCTAGCAAAAACCCTAACTTCCATTGAAACATCATCAGAGACCATTTTTTTAAACTGGGAGGTGCTCTTGTCTTTTTCTTCTTCCTTTTTATTTGTTCTTGTTTTTCCTAAAGAATGAGCAGTTTGATGTCACTGTTTTTAGTCAGAGAAGGAAAGATGACATCCCCTACACCTGTGCAGATCTGGGACCAGACCACCAGAGATTTCCCTTGGAGATCTAAGCCTCACCTCTCTGCCGGAGGTCTTTGAAGACCTGAGGTGTTTTGAAGACATCAGGATATAGTTCAAAAACAATCTCACAAAATAAAAACATGTGATCCAGGATTCTCTTTGGCTAAAGCTACATGTGACTGAGCCTGTCACTGCACATTGCAGGCAGCCATGGACATGTCTGAAGGGAGCACTGTTTTACATGGCAAATGAATTTTATATGGAGATTTGGAAACTACGGGAGAGTTACCTCTCACTCAGGAGAGAAGGGCAGACAGTATCTCATCTTGCTTTTTTATAAGGAGACAACAAATATGCTTACTCTAGGATAAGCGCCTGGAAATGGCAGGCCCCCCTCCTGCCATGCTGCAGCCATGCATCCCACCCCACAGGGCCATGTTTCCTGGGAGCTGTTGGGACAAGCACACAGCCCTGACAGTGGCATTTCACCACCTCTGGGGCCGTACCCGCCTGGGCACCGCGGCCCTGCCTGGCCTCTCCCGCTCTCCTGGGGGGCAGCCATTTTGCAGCGGTGACCAACCCTGTGCTGATAATTCTTTTCCCTCCTCAGGGAGTTCCTGTAACGTGATGTCAGATCACTGATGGCTCTTCATGGGCGCGGCCCATCCCTGCACCCACAGGCCAGGGCTGCATTGTAGGCACCCAGGCAGCCCCGGCCGCCTCCAGGCCCTCGGTGACCTTGCCCTGTGGGGCAGCAGGTGAGCCCCAGCTGGTCCATGCTGAGGTGCGGTGCCTCTGGAAAGCAGTGGGCCACAGGCTCCATCCCAAGCAGCACAGCTCTCTCAGCTGCCCAAAGGTAGGTGCTTAATATTGTTTTCATTTTGTGTTTTGTTTTAAAGTATGGGCTTGTGGAAAGCTTGCTTGAAAGTTTCTATTAAGTTAGTCTTAAAAAAAAAAATACCCTGTAACGATTTTTCCTTAAGGCTTTCTCCGAGTTAAATTAATTGCAATTCTGGTTTTCTTGTCATTAAGTAAACGAGTTTGATTAAATAATTATGTTTTATTACAGGTGAGGATGTCTAATACAGTAGAGGGTGGGTTGAGTTTTTCTCTTTGGCTGTGAACTGTGTTTGTTCCCTGGAGCCTCCCACAGCAGTCTCGACCAGGAAGTGTCGGGCAGCGCCGCCATTTTCCAGAGGCGCAGCAGTTGCTGGGCCTCATTCTGTGGATAATTACACTTGCGCTTAACTTAATGACGATAGAAGTTTCTGTTAATTGCTTTTCCCAGTCAATATGTACATAAGCAGGCCTACCAAATGGCCAGATAATCTCTTTTCCAGGTATTTTGACGTTGCTGGAGAGGAAGAGGTCAGGGAGAAGGGTGGCCTCAATGAGGCTGCAAGCTGGCCTGAGGGAAGGGAGCTTTCTCAAGTGCTGGGGAAGCTCAAGACTGGGACACATTGCTACTTTCCTTCATGACATTATCACCACAGCCATGCTGACAAGCCTTTCCCTGCCATGCTGTTGTTCCAAAAAAACCTGTCAAAGAGGAATACTCATCAGTGCCCATATTTGACATAGCCTTCATAAGTGAATCACAGCTACTTGTCTTTAAATTCCTTACTCAAGGAAGAAGCAGTAAGAGATGATCAAGGTTTGGAGAAGTGCAGGAAATGAGCATGCTGAAAGTGAAAGAAAGAGTGCAACCAAAGTGTGAACCTTGACAACTTTGAGAGAGAGGGAGATGTGGCTGGAAAACACAATGACTGGGGGAAGAAGTGCGGATGAGGGTAAAATTACTGGTGACAGAAGGGGAAGGTAAAGGGAAGGCATGTAAATGTGAATGTGAGTTAAAGGGCAGACCACAAATATCACTTTGTCAAAGAAGCAAGTGTCTGGGTATGTAAACAGCTAGGAAAGGATAGGTGTATAGGCATATTATGTAAAAGTTTCTTTTTACTAAGGGCAAAGGTAAAATTCCCATGGCTTTATGAACAGATGGTCTTGGGTTTGCAGAAAACCAATAAAATCTATGGAGAAATTTTGCTACTACTGAATTTATTGATAACCAATGACTGCAGAGTCAAGTAAATACTGACCATCCAAAAACCCCACATACATTATCTAGCAACAGCTCTACTGAAATTTTTAAGAATGTATTGTCCATCCCCCAAATTAAACAGAAAAAGAATAAGATAACAACCCCAACCTCACTAAACTGTCTGAAATGATATGAAGCTAGACACAGGAACTGGTCTGGAGTTTTGGTTTTTGTTTCTGCTTTGGACATTAGCTGCAAGAGGCAGAGGAAGAGGATATCATACATATAAGGACTAAAAGTAGAAGAGAATGCATATGCCCCAGTAACAACCATAGTGTTTGGTGTGAACATCTGGAGTAATTTGCATGTTCTGAAGTCTGACAGATAGAATGAGCAGTAGGTCGAGTACTACCTTGGTATTTTTAAGCATTTTTTTATTCTTTTTCATGAAAGTCTATAAAGAACTGAGAAGTCTTTTCTTTCAGGTGTGTACTGTAGTTAGGAATAATAATTGTTCACATAAACTGTGACTAATGTATAACTTACTTGGATGTAAGGTAGACTTACAATGCTGTGGCCTAAAGCCTGGCCTCTTCTTCCAAAGACATGACTTTAAAATGACGACAAAGAAAGTCTCCTCAAGAAATATCTGTCTCAATTTAGCATATTATGCTAAATTAAGACAGATATTACATGCTGTTACATGCTGTTAAATGTTCTGATTTATTTGTGTTAGAACTTTATTTAATTGTGATGTGGCCAACCAGCAGAAAGGCTGTTCCTGACTTCTGTGGGCTTGGAACAGGCCGTTTTGCTGGCAGATAGATCATGTACTTAACCATGTCTGCACTGAAAACAGAGCCAAAGGTATAACATCACACTACGATACCAATTGATAAAGAAGGCTGCTGAGCTGGTTTCTCACTAAAGTCACAGAATTCAGGCAGTGAAATCCCTGGAGCATTCAGTCTGCTGCAAGCTGTGCAAGTGAAAAAGAATCAAACTAGTGGATTGGTAGCTAGATGCTAGAGAGTAGATAGATAACTGCTTAGGATAGTTATTCCATTGAAAACTTTTAGGTTTTTTTGAAGTAAATCCATCCTTGTAACCAAATAAAGGAAAATATTTTAAAATTTACTGAAATCCTTTTTGCTTTCTATTTCTGCTACTTCTTCCCTTTTTATATGGCAATTCACTCACACTCAGATTGACTTTTCTTCTGCTTATAGCAGCAATTTGATATACCAGTGATTATTTGCCATAATTTCAAAGCAGTTTCCTGCAAGTGAAGAAATAAAAATGAATCATCATAGTCTTCAGTTTGAAGATGTCTAAAAGCATGTGAAAATATTTTGGTTGTGAAATCAAGTGGACAGTTTAGAGTTTGAAAAGAGAAGATCAAGTAGACATATATTTAGACATTTAATATTTGGTAGCCACTGATATTTCTCTCCAGCTTGGAGGCAGAGGCTCCAAGTCTGGGAGACATCTTTTGACCCTCAGATATTTCCCTAACCCATTGAAAATAGAACATGGAATTAAGACAGCTTTAGATAAAAATTGACCTATGTCTGATCAGCAAGGGACTTTCTCCAGAGAAGCAGTTTTGAGTTGAATATGTGGAGATATTCGAGAACTGTCTGGATGCAATCCTGTAAAATGTGCTGTAGGATGATCCTGCTTGAGGAGGGAGGTGGGACAGGATGACTCACTGTGGTTCTTCTCCCTTACCCATTCTGTGATTCCATAAGACCTCACAGATAAAAAAAAACTTGCATTCTGAAAAGCCCTGTAAGCATTTAGTTACAAGTGGGGTTGCACTCCTTCTGAAAAGGTGCTTGTCTCAAATCCACATCTCTGTAGTGTATTCTTGGGGCAGGGGGAGAGGTTTCTCATTGTAGGAAAAATGCCTTCTGCTCTCCTAGCTGGCTCTGCAGCTGCACTCTCCTCCTTGGCAGTTTTTGTGTGCTCCAGACAGCCAGAGATTTCTGTGTTATGCACGGATGTCTGTCCATTCATGGTGTAAGGATCTGAGTTCCCCAGTCAGAGCAGTGAGTTCTGCTAGGTAACAAGGGACATGTGCCTTGTTCTGCAAATGTAGCTTTCTGTCTGTATACCTTAATTCCTCATCTAGGGACAGAAGTACCTTCTGGTATCAGATTCTTTTTGGAGAGATCCTGATTCCTGCTGCATGCTTTCAAGCAGGAACTAGACTATGGATGTAGGATAAATATCCCAGACAGTGACTAATTCCATTTTGGTACATAACAAGGAATAGCATGATGAGGAATAGTTGTAAGTATCATCATTTGTGTCCAGCAATGAGCTTTTCTAGTTTCAAGATGACTAGCATAAAGGCATCTGTGTTTCATTTTATGGCAAAGAGAATCCAAGAAATATAAAAGGACAAGAAAAAAACTGTAATTAGTGATAACTCATTGTGTTCATTTGCCTGTGAAAAACATTACCTATTTATGCCAAGCACAAATGTCCAGGACCACCCAGCTTCACAGCTGATCTAAACTAACAGGGAAAACACCATAAGGTGTTTCAGTAAGCACCTTGCCTTAACATGGGATGCAGGAAGGGACTGCATGGAATAGAGTTTGCATCCCTGCATACCAGAGTGCCAAAGAAAGCCTGCATCTCAGCAGTTCCCTTCACAGCAGAGGAGTCCTAGGTTGAATTTAAGCCAATATAGTCTCTCTGCTGTGCTGTCTGGTGAAAGAGGGGCCATGGGCAGAGATGTGCTTTATGAAGAAGATTCTCCCTAGCAGCAGAATCAGTCGTGCCCAGAGCAAGGTGTGTGGGCTGTGCACATGTTGTGCATGATCACAGCTCCAGCTCCGCCTTGGTTCAGTCAAGCTCAAGTATCCAGTGCCACCCTAATCAAGTCAGCAAAATGTCAATTGCTGTACAGATCTGCCTGGAGCCCAGGGACAGCCAGAGCAAGCCTGTGCTGGAATCTCAGCTGTTATTGCAGCACTGCCAGCCTGAAGCCCTCTTGGCTGAGTCAGTCCATGCTAGAGGGCTCTATCTCCACATGCAAATGCAAACATGACCTGTGAGTTATTACAGGGCCTCCGTCCTAACAGCAATTCTTAATGTAAGCTGTTGCTCCCAGCCATACTCTCACATGATCTGATAAATACCACTGCAAAATCTCAGGTGTGCTGGAAACATTGCTATATCAGAAAGAAGTGTATTCTTCATGTTTTCTTTATTATCTTAAGTCCAGTGTGGAAGAAATCTAAAATTTCTGTTTCATCTCTGAGATTTGGCTTTCTTTTTTATCTGTGTGTTTTGTTCTGGAAAATTATAGGAATAGAGGCTCTTGACTCATCCTTCCTAGCTTTAAACACAAGTTTCTTCAAACTGCCTGTCTTTTTAAGATCAACCTGACATAAGTTCAGAGCTCATACTGAACAGTGCAGTGTTTTCTCTGTTGAAGAAGAGAGAATTAATGAGGAAAGGCACAGCTAAAAGGCTAACTTGGAACTTTTATTGGAACCCTATCTAATAGGGTTCCAATAAAAGTTCCTATCTAAATTTTAAGAGCAGAAATCATTAAAAATTCTGCTACTTATTGAGAGTCTCACTACTTCCTTTTTTCAAACAGGCTGATATATTTCTAGAAAAATCTTTCCTGCCCATATTTTTCACATGTACTTCCTATTCCAAACTGAAAAGAACGTGGCACAGATTTCTTCTTGATAAGTGTGTGCACAGGCAAGTTCCTTAGCATTCCTTTTCAGGGAAATCTCTGCCTTTGTTTAAAAGCACATGTTCTCTGAGCAGATAGTAATTTACATTTTTGGGATGCCATCTGCACTTTATCTTGTAATCCTAGGATGGGATAAAGTACACTTAAATGTTGGTGTTAAACTTTCAAAACTTTAACTTACAAGAGCATCAGGCTGTTCTGTCAGTGAAAATTTGAGATTTTTCAACTTACAGGAACTGACTGAACTGCATTTTATCCTAGAGATTTGTAATCAGTTTGATTTTCTTTGATCATGCAGGTAAGTATTAATGATAACCCAAAGTAGAATCAACAAAGGAGTAGACTCATATCTATTCTCAGAGTACTTGATCTAAAACTGGCAGATTCAAATTTTGTGGACTTATATTTCATCCATAGTTTCTTGGTACTCTGTATTTATGATAGAAGGCCAAGGAGAGCCTCTGCCTCTGGACACTTACTGACCACTTCAAAGCAGCCGTGTAAAGTAGTTTCTCTCACAGCACATGATTTCAGGAGGGGTGAAGGACAAAGAATGGAATCTCATAAATTGAGAATTTGATTTATTTTACTGAAAGAAGGATTTGATATTGTTATAAATATATATATTATATATAAATATGGTATATATACATATACACAAATGCAATTTCACAACATTTTAGACCATGCATTCATTGGCTTTAATGCACTTAAAAATGTGAGTTAGTTCAAAGGAGGTTTCTGTTTACTAAATGAAATTATATTTCCCTCTTCTGTGTGCTTTAGCATTGACAGAAACAGTTTTCAGTGTTGTGATTCTTCTATTACTAGCTCTCCCCCTGAAAAAAAACTAGAGTATGTGAGAATGCTTACTGTAAAATAGAGGTTTCCCAGCAAGATCACATTCAAGAATTAGGCATGCCTATAGAGTAAGTGTCTTTTAGTGGTCTGATGATCATTACTGCTGAAATGGAGGAAATTACTATATTCCTTACTCAAAACATTCCTACAAAGTACAGCATGACTATCAACAGTACATTTATTCGTGAAAGGAAGCCTAAAAAATGTAGGTGTTCCTCTTACATCAGCTTATATCCTGTTGACAACTCAAATGACACTAGGCCCACTTATTAGTTTCTAGTGGTTTAACTGACAACTTTTGGTCTCATAAATGTACTATAAATACTATCTGCAGCACAGCCTTGCTGTTCAGTGGTACACCAAGTGTTCAGATGGCTGAGAATGCTGTTTCCCAATGGGAAATGTGGCATTTGGCAATCATTTATTCTGATTTCCTTTGAGGATATGAAGGAAAGATTTTACCAAAGTAATCCCTGAGTAAAAAGCAAGCAACAAAATGATTGACACCAAAGCACAGGATTGTAGAGTGAATGCTTAAGGCAGATTTTATTATATCTTTAAAGTAGATAGGGTGATTGCATACTTTTACCTCTATAGGGAAATATGTTTGTGTTTTCCACACATGAGCTTCTGGGAAAATTGCGTGGGATTGATTTCACGAGTTTGGAAATGAGCCTTGGTGTTGAGAACTTCACAGCCCCAACTCTGAACTCACTTGGCGGCATGGATGTAGGAAACTCTTTCTCCCAGTGAAGTCACTCCTGCCAGTGGTTACAACACAAAGAAGGTTTGGCTCATAAAGGACAAACTGTGATATAACAAAGTTCCACCACAGGGTGAAAAAAAACCTGGATTTGTTTTCATCTGGAACAGGACAGTTTGTAAAGAGGGGGAAAAAAGAACCAGCCCGAGTATTTATTGCTTTTGGTCCCTGTGGAGCTATGCTGCCCCGATCTTGTCAGGAAAATCAGGGAAATGATAGACTGTGAAGTGAAGGTTTAGCCAATGTAAGATTAACATGTTTGCTGAACTTTAACCTCATTTTTCTAGCACCTAAGTTTACCATGTTCCTCATTGCAGTGAGTTTGGAGTCTATGTTTCTTTATTCTTGGCCTCCTTCTTAAGAACATGAGGGTTATCGGGCTGTGCTCCTACACCACCTTAGGCAGCAGGCAAATAGGGTGGTGTCTTTCAGCTAAAGTTGATGTGATGTAGGGATCACAAGACATGTTGAGTTCCTAACAGACATTTTAGGTAATTCATGCCTGTATGTAGAAAAGAGTTTGAAATGAGGGAAAATAGAGGTTGATCCCTGCCCCAGCTAATGGCAGAGGGCAGGTGACCAGGAAATCTGTGCCAAGGAGTGTCACCCAGAGACAGCCACTGAGTACGGTGCCTCTGTCTCAGCTAAGTGTGCAAAGGATGTGGGAAGAGAGCAAGAAGAGGGAAGACTGACAGAGAGACACATGGAAAAGGGCTGGGTTTTGCAGGAGTGGAACATTTGAAGAATGGGAAATTTCATTCCAGAAGAAACAATGCTTCATGTTCAAGGAATTATTTATTTATATATATATATATAACATTCTGTTTCTTTTTAATGGTTTCTTTTTTCCCTGCCCACACTCATTAACAAAGTTTGTGACAACATGGATCTAGCAGTTTGGGTGGACTGTACACTAACCTCTGGAAGATTTTAGCCATCACTTAGAAGAAGATACTAAAACTCTCAAGAGAAGATGCAGATGCATTGCACTGAAACAGTTAAATGCTGNATGATAACCCAAAGCAGAATCAACAAAGGAGTACTCAGAGTACTTGATCTAAAACTGGCAGATTCAAATTTTGTGGACTTATATTTCATCCATAGTTTCTTGGTACTCTGTATTTATGATAGAAGGCCAAGGAGAGCCTCTGCCTCTGGACACTTACTGACCACTTCAAAGCAGCCGTGTAAAGTAGTTTCTCTCACAGCACATGATTTCAGGAGGGGTGAAGGACAAAGAATGGAATCTCATAAATTGAGAATTTGATTTATTTTACTGAAAGAAGGATTTGATATTGTTATAAATATATATATTATATATAAATATGGTATATATACATATACACAAATGCAATTTCACAACATTTTAGACCATGCATTCATTGGCTTTAATGCACTTAAAAATGTGAGTTAGTTCAAAGGAGGTTTCTGTTTACTAAATGAAATTATATTTCCCTCTTCTGTGTGCTTTAGCATTGACAGAAACAGTTTTCAGTGTTGTGATTCTTCTATTACTAGCTCTCCCCCTGAAAAAAAACTAGAGTATGTGAGAATGCTTACTGTAAAATAGAGGTTTCCCAGCAAGATCACATTCAAGAATTAGGCATGCCTATAGAGTAAGTGTCTTTTAGTGGTCTGATGATCATTACTGCTGAAATGGAGGAAATTACTATATTCCTTACTCAAAACATTCCTACAAAGTACAGCATGACTATCAACAGTACATTTATTCGTGAAAGGAAGCCTAAAAAATGTAGGTGTTCCTCTTACATCAGCTTATATCCTGTTGACAACTCAAATGACACTAGGCCCACTTATTAGTTTCTAGTGGTTTAACTGACAACTTTTGGTCTCATAAATGTACTATAAATACTATCTGCAGCACAGCCTTGCTGTTCAGTGGTACACCAAGTGTTCAGATGGCTGAGAATGCTGTTTCCCAATGGGAAATGTGGCATTTGGCAATCATTTATTCTGATTTCCTTTGAGGATATGAAGGAAAGATTTTACCAAAGTAATCCCTGAGTAAAAAGCAAGCAACAAAATGATTAATACCAAAGCACAGGATTGTAGAGTGAATGCTTAAGGCAGATTTTATTATATCTTTAAAGTAGATAGGGTGATTGCATACTTTTACCTCTATAGGGAAATATGTTTGTGTTTTCCACACATGAGCTTCTGGGAAAATTGCGTGGGATTGATTTCACGAGTTTGGAAATGAGCCTTGGTGTTGAGAACTTCACAGCCCCAACTCTGAACTCACTTGGCAGGATGGATGTAGGAAACTCTTTCTCCCAGTGAAGTCACTCCTGCCAGTGGTTACAACACAAAGAAGGTTTGGCTCATAAAGGACAAACTGTGATATAACAAAGTTCCACCACAGGGTGAAAAAAAACCTGGATTTGTTTTCATCTGGAACAGGACAGTTTGTAAAGAGGGGGAAAAAAGAACCAGCCCGAGTATTTATTGCTTTTGGTCCCTGTGGAGCTATGCTGCCCCTATCTTGTCAGGAAAATCAGGGAAATGATAGACTGTGAAGTGAAGGTTTAGCCAATGTAAGATTAACATGTTTGCTGAACTTTAACCTCATTTTTCTAGCACCTAAGTTTACCATGTTCCTCATTGCAGTGAGTTTGGAGTCTATGTTTCTTTATTCTTGGCCTCCTTCTTAAGAACATGAGGGTTATCGGGCTGTGCTCCTACACCACCTTAGGCAGCAGGCAAATAGGGTGGTGTCTTTCAGCTAAAGTTGATGTGATGTAGGGATCACAAGACATGTTGAGTTCCTAACAGACATTTTAGGGAATTCATGCCTGTATGTAGAAAAGAGTTTGAACTGAGGGAAAATAGAGGTTGATCCCTGCCCCAGCTAATGGCAGAGGGCAGGTGACCAGGAAACCTGTGCCAAGGAGTGTCACCCAGAGACAGCCACTGAGTACGGTGCCTCTGTCTCAGCTAAGTGTGCAAAGGATGTGGGAAGAGAGCAAGAGGGGAGACTGACAGAGAGACACATGGAAAAGGGCTGGGTTTTGCAGGAGTGGAACATTTGAAGAATGGGAAATTTCATTCCAGAAGAAACAATGCTTCATGTTCAAGGAATTATTTATTTATTTTTATACATATATAACATTCTGTTTCTTTTTAATGGTTTCTTTTTTCCCTGCCCACACTCATTAACAAAGTTTGTGACAACATGGAGCTAGCAGTTTGGGTGGACTGTACACTAACCTCTGCAAGATTTTAGCCATCACTTAGAAGAAGATACTAAAACTCTCAAGAGAAGATGCAGATGCATTGCACTGAAACAGTTAAATGCTGATCTCAGAATAAGACATGACACCTCAACCCCTTTCTTTCAGTCTCAGAATAATAGCCTCCTGCTGAAGCAAACAGAAAATGTGGTGCCAGTGCAGATAAGAGAACCTTAGAGTACCTTGAAACTGTGATTCAGCACACTTGAAGTTACCACTGTTTTACAAGAAGGTGCTGACTCATTTACTAACTGCATGCAAAACAATCTAGAAGTGCCACTCTTTTTCTCCAGAAAAAATTATACATTACTATCAGTAGCAATCACAGAATCACAAGATGGGTCAGAATGGAATGGACTACAGTTCATCTGGTCCAACTTCCCTGACCAAGCAAAGTCATCCCAGAGCCCATGGCATAGGATTGCCATCAATTACAGTCATGAGCAAAGGATGGCCAGAAATGGCTTTTGGGAAGGCAAAGGATTCTACACCTTCCATAGCTGATCAGCTTGTGTTGGGAATTATTGACAACTTTCCAGAACAAATCTGATCACTGGTCGCAAGAGACGTGTTTGTTCACTTCTGGTTCTAGAAGCTGTTCTCTTGTGGTGTGATGAGGTAGGAAAGGGATTGATAAAACTTTGAATGTTGTCAAAGGAACTGATAGATACAGAGAGAAGGCAGTCAGAAACAGGTACAAAGTTATTCTTTCTGTTGTTTCATGCTTTTTAAGGCAGACTGACAGGTTAGGTCAATGACTGGATTTTTCTTTCTTTTTTTTATTTCTTCAAAGCAGCAAAGAGATAAAGACTGTCCCTGCAAAGAATTTGGTAAATGTCTATAACTATTTATTTGGTAAGGTTTTTATTGTGAGGCTTTTTTTCGTAAAAAATAACATGCTAACTGAAAGGTAATTTTGTTCAGATTCCCTAACAGCGAATTCCCTAAAAATCTAGGAAGTGCCAGTTAAGCAGTCCTTAGTACCTGAATAGTCAATATCAGATGAAGCAGCATTCAGCACTGCTCTCTGCTTTTATCCAGCAGAAGTGATACTGCCCCTATGACCACCCATACTGCAAACCTCCAGTTACTTCTACACATGTCCAAATTGACTCCAGCTTCAGTAATGTGAGATGTTATAAGGAAAAATACTGCACTGAGTGAACACACAATGTGCCTAGAAGTTTTGAGCTATGTTCAAGTTGAAAAGAAGTGCTCTGGAGTCCCCCATCACCTGTGCCTTGCTTCCTGATTTCACACCTCCTCACATACTAAATAGCTTTTCAGCAGTTTTGAAGTCCTCATTGCAGTCTATCTGTCTTTTACTAGGGAATTTACTGAAATGAATGCCAAAGCAGCACTGTAGCAAAGACCCAGGTCAAACTAATATTGATATAACCTTCTCAAATCACTCCAGATGGAAACAGATGTTGAAACTATCCCATGCTCCTTCTTCAAGAGTTTAATAAAATCACTTCTCTTCTTGTGAGTTAAACCATGGCAGGACAGGTATGGAAACCATGAGCAATGATCAATTTGCAAATTGTCACTCTCATTCTTCTTCTAGATCACACCCAAGGAAACTGTCTCCTCAGCAGACCTGGGAAGTGGATTCAAAGTGCTTGATCTGCATCTCTCAGGGTAGGATCTAAATTTCCATTTTCTGTATTCTAGCTGAGCAATTTATTTAATTTATTCAATATGTAACATGAACCTACTACTGCCATTTGTGCTTTTGTATAGGACTGGCTGTATTAAAAGCTGCTGACATAAAGTAATATGAATCCCACCATGGATTGGCAGGAATGAAGTGCATAGCTGCTCAGAGGGATCTGGACTCTAGCAGTTGTAAGATGTGCCTGGAGATCAGGGGTTTTCCTGGAAGAAACAAAAATATCAGTAGGGTTAGAGTTTGGTGTTGAGTGGGATGGATCCCAGTAGCACATACATGCTGGATTTGCGTGCCCCAGTTCCTCATGTGAATCTCACCCAAAGCTTTCTCATACTGCCCTGCCAAAGTGCCTCAAATCTGTCCAGCTGTGCCACTTTTTATGCTTTTTCTTACAGTTCCCTGAAGGGTTAATTAGTACATAGAAATAATAATAATTCCTTGTTCTTTTTACGGGGCTTTTTATCAATAGAAACTAACCTGAGTTTTAGGGAAACTAAGGCAAAAAGCAGATATTTGCCCAAATCACACATCTAGTGAGGCTTAACACTAAAGGCAGCTTAGTTTTGTGTATTGACTTTTCTTTGCACATGCCCCCAAAGTCTGATTTTGGAACTGAAGAATTAAAATTAGCCTGTATGGCACATTCCTGAAGACTTGTACAGCTAGAAATGAGAAAGACCACAAAATATTGCATAAAAATATCTCCATTGAAACTGGAAGAAACTTGGACAGCAAATTCACTGGAGCAGGATTTTAGTACAAAATAAAAAATGAATACTCTCCCATGAGTGTATATATGATACATAATTGTGGTATAACCTTATGACACTACAGAGCTGCACTACACCACAGGAAATACACAAGCACAGGACAGTATCCACTGGAAGAGCTTCACACTTGAGTATTTGCACCCAGTCTCTTCTGCATTTGGTTTTCATGGGGTCTACAAGACACAAGACTATGGGGAATCATAGCCCTCCTCTCCATACTCAGGAGAGACACAAAAATATTAATCTAGTTTAAATCTATAGCATAATGATTTAATATTTGGGGTTTTTTTTCAGAAGGGGAGTAAGATTGAATTGTAGGTACATCCATGTCCTCTTGCCATCGTAATTTATCTTGAGAAAAATTATTAAGCCCTGATTTTCAAATCTGGCCTGTAGCTAATTACTCAGGTGTATGGCTATAACAGAGGTTATTGCACTATGCCCTCGGTTTTCTCTTCTTATGGAAAATTTATTTTTTTATTTAGTTATTTACCCATCATGTAACATTTCAATATTATCCCTTTAAATATGTGAGTCTGTTAAGGTTCTTGCACTGCTTCTAATTTTGCTAACTGCCAGAAACCGCTCTGAACATCAGCTAAAGCCTGAGGTTTTTTAATTTATTTTTTTTTTCTTGTGTGTCTGTACCTTGAAAACTGTTAGTTACAGATGCGTGGCTTCTGCACTTTGTTTTTATCATCTAAAGACCTAAAGATAGAGTGTATTTTCTCCTCTAGTGATCTGCTGCCTGGCCTTTTCATTCTCTCATCCTTTGAAAGGCTTCTGTTCTGCTTCCTCCTAAAGATGCTTCCTCCACACCTCTCTGGTCCATAATTTCCCACTATGTCCTGTAGCATTCAGTCCAGTGCAGGTGGTATTAAAGCTGCTGTAGAAACAGGAAAAGCTGCTGCCAGCTCCCCAGCTGTGGAGGATCCCCATGAGGAGGGGAATTCTCTGAGGGAAAAAATGGGAGATGCAGCTCTCGTGACTTCACCTGTGCTGCACAAGAATCAAAGGATTGATGGAGAACCCAAGCAAATTTTATCTTGTTGGAGGAATATCTGTTTGAAGAATAATGTGGTGGTAATTCAGAACATCACTTTGGCTGATGCCTCACTGTTGCTTTTTGCTTTCCCTACTGTTTTACATTGTCTCTTTGTGGCACTTACAGAGGCAAAAAATCTTTGTTGTTTGCAAAGAACTTCCAGAGCAGAAGTATAGGGGGTACTTGTTTCCTGGAGATTAGTTTATACATGGTGTGACTCAACCCTGATAAGATCAGCTTACAAGAGGATAGCTGATCATGATTTCTGATTAGACTCTTTTTATTTCTTCAAAAGTTTATTTTTGACCTAGAGTGATATTTTATGGCTTGCATTCATTCCTACAGAAGGCGGAATGCTATTGCAGTCAACAGTGGAACGGTTGGATTTTACAGGATGAGTCTTCACAACCTCTGTGTTAGCTCACCTTTGTCACATGGCTCAGTGAGGTGCAGCCAAGGTGCTTGTTCTCATACTCAGACTGTCTCTGTGTTCCAGAGAAAGTCTGTGCCTGAATGTCTCTGGTCTGGAAGACACTGTATAGGCTTTTGCTTTCAGGAAAAAGAGTTGCATTCAGAGGCAAGGGCATAGTCTCAAGCCACATAGGACCAGTGGTTGGGTACCCTCAGAATCCAAGCCTAAAGCTCCTTATTCCTTGGTGTCACCTGACACAAGTGTGTATGGATGAAGTAGGGGGCTCAAAGGTCCATGCCTAATGCAGAGAGGAAGACTCTTAGATGCAAAAAGACTCAGCCAAGTTAGTGCAGAACTCTGTTTCAATGGGAGCATTTTTGAGCTGAGAAAACCATCACTGCCAAAATTACCAATATTTCCACCTTAGTTAAAGGTGAGAAACTAACTCCAGCAGTGCCACATATACCTTCCAGGGTGCTGCAAACAACCACTGCAGTCCTTTTTTGGGCAACTCCTAAGCAGGTAGTTTAGGAGTACTGTCTGTTAGCCAAGGCTGTTTCCAGTGCAGCTGGAGGACTTACAAAACTAAAAAAATAATTTTGGGGAAAGTTTAAAAAAAAGAAAAGAATGTGGATTCCTGTTGCTGAATTTTTAAGAATTATAATTATTTATGTGCAAATTGTTAATTTCTGATGAATATTTATAGCACGGAGTAGGTAAGAGAAAATGGCTGAAAAAGGAAACACAAGACAGATGAAAATTTTCAAAATTTGAATTCGGTTATTAAAAGCTTTTACTTTGTGGTGGGGTTTTTTTGTTTGGTTGTTTTGGATTTTTCTGTCAGTTCCTCAGAAGGAAAGGAGTTTCTCAGTAAGGTCTGAAGTTGAATGGAATGGTGAGAATTGACATTAATTATATGACACCTACAGTAATTGATGTTTAAGATCAAATTTAGAGTAATATGTTAGTTTTTGCTATAACTACTATTTCCCTATGGAGATACTCAAACATTGTGTCCATAATTAAAAGACAAGTCAGAGATGTGTAATGGCTCAAGTTTACAAGTTTACAGTAGATGAGGGTATGTTGTAAAGTATTTACACTAAAACTGTTGATATTTAGGAAGAGCAACTTATTTTGAGGCAAGTCTGAATATGCTCCCTTCCAAGTAGGATGCAATTCTCAGTGTTCTCTTCTCCCACCTTCTGCCCACACAGATTATGTGAGAAAAATTTCAGCACCTTCCTATATATAGTCATGGTTTCTTACTCTCCTGTGGAGGTCAGTGGGAGGTGCTGAAACCCAGATGTGGGAGGAAATGAGCCATGTGGGAGTGAGCACCAGCATCAGTGAGTTCAATGAGTGACCTCCTGAACCTGGGAGGCACTGGGAAGAGATGGGTCAGCTTCGAACGTCCCAGTGGGGGCACAAGGGAAAGAGTTGGTGCAAAAATAACTGTTGTTAATAGTCGTGTGGAGGTGGAGTGGGGCTTTTGCTTTAAATTAGAAGTTTGAGTTGTCTAAACGAAGCTGAGGGGAAAGGTGGGACTGAAGGGTGCCAGTAAGAGGAAATTGTGAATATGTTTACAGATACCCTTTGTGAGCTGGCAGTGTGTACTGGGACAATCTCCAAATAGGCTGGGCAGAAATGATATAGGAAGAGTCATGTATTCCAGTGATTTATGATAGGAAATTTCCCATGGCTGAAATATTTGTCATTACCGGATTTGTCTTTCTCTTGTAGTAGGTATTATTGTTATAATCTATATAGTTGACCAGACAATATGCTTTAACTCTCAGAACTTTCCTCCCCTCCAACTGAAATCTGGAAATGAAGAAAGACAAAAATTTCAAGTGACTTTTATTTAACAGTTTGGTGGATTGGTTTTTTGTCTTTTTGGTGGTTTGGTTTTGATTTGGTTGGGGTTTTGTTTGTTTGTTTTGTTGTCTTTGTTTTTGTTTTGTTTTGTTTTGTGGGGTAGTTTTTGGTTTTGCTTGTTTAATTGTTTAACAAAATAATTATTTTTTTAATTGGAAATGAATATTTACACTTATGGTTGACTCTTACTTGCACTGAGATCTAGCTTGAAGAGCTGAGATCTCCACAAACAGATGCAAAAAAGGAGAGCCTGCTGTAAGCATCTCTCAGCCTTGGAAGCTCAGAGAGAAATTATCTACTTCAGGGGAAAATGAGTGTTGTATTTTTTAAAGAGGGATTTTTAATTAAAGGCATATTAAATAGCAAAATTGCAGGGGAAATCTCACGTGGCTTTGAAAGGGACCTGCAATTTATTCTCCCTTTAGATGACATAGTAAGTCTGATGGCTAACCATCAGGGATTAGAGCAGTCTTTACGTAACTTGGCATGTACTTTTCTTTTTTTTTCCCCTCAGGCAGATATTCATTGCCTAATTTTACAATGGGAAATGCTTTTGTTCACAGAAGTAGAGCTAAGTGAGGAATTGGACACAAGTTCTCTTATGTGAAAAACCTTCCTTTAGTAGTTTTAGAATTCAATGAACATTTGTGATTTTGTATATGAACCAAGCACCATTGGGTTGGGCAGTAGCCACTTCCAGCTCAGGAATCTTACTCAGCTTTAGGATGTCGAATAAGCAGTTTTTGTTCATTCATATTTCAATAGAATACATGTGACTGGATACAATCGTTGGGTAGATTTTACTTTCAAACCCAGTGAAATGAAAAAGGAGATGTATATTGGACAAAACACTATGTTTCAGAATTATAAAGGAAAAAAGTGAGGTAGAAAAGAGGAACTATTTTAGTAGGCTGCAACTTGCATTCTTGGCATCTATTTCATTATCTCCTATTTCCTGATGATAACATAATGTCCTCTCTTTTCCTGTTACCCAAGCACTTTACAGAAGATGTGTTGCATGCCTGTTGGCAATCATGGACAATTTGACACTCCCAGCTTCTTTTTACACGACTTGACATCAGTTCTTTGTCAAAATACTCCCTCCCTCATCAGTGAAATACATCTCCCCCATCCCATTGCTGTGTTGCACACTGAAGAGCAGCAGATGTTACCTGCAACAGGTTTTAAGATCCATTTGTGTGCATTTGGACTGAGCTACCATTCTTGGATATTACCCTTTTGGAAGTCAGAGGTGCTTCTGATGGTCCTGGGGACATGGGAAAACCTATGACCTGGGCGTTACAAGGAAACAACACTTTCAAATTCTTCCTGAGGCGGGTTTTAAACACGCAATTTTAGAGCAGCTGTAAGGTTTTCTGTAATCATGGTGGGTGTCTCTTTGCTTTGTGAGCAGTCTGAACATGTTCTTTATGTGAGACCAAGAGACAGGTTCCCTTGCTCCTGTCAAGTGTATTTCCATATGTAAATATAAAGCCAAGCTGACATCTGCTCTTAAACTTGCTGAGAAAGGTTCCTCTTTACCCTGGAGTCTCAATTACCTTCCAAGCACAGTTCCTCCCCTGCCATACAGCACACAGCTCCCTCTATACGGCAGGTATGGATCTTGGAAATGTCACCATCTCTGAACTGCTCTGACTCTCCTCTCCCACCTGGGGCTTGGTCACAGTGTCTATCCTGGGCTTTCAGCAAGAGACAAATATATGTTTTGGCAAGACAACACACCCACTCTCCTTTTCCACAGCCCTCTGTTCCACTGCTGGGAAAACCTCCTCAGAGTGTCTGCCAGAACCGCTGCCTTGGCTTGACCCAGCCTTTCTTAACCTGAATCTTAACCTTTTGGTTTCAAATGTGTGGGTTGTAGCTGTATGGATCCACAGCACATAGACTTCTTTACAGCTTTCTCATAGGTACCAACTTGGTGGAATCATCACTTCTAAGGTCAAGGGCAGGACCTCCAAAATTATTTATTACCTGAATTTTCCCTCCCCCATCTTTTTTTCAGTCACCCAGCAGACACTTAGTATCTCATCCTCCCATCCCAACTGGTCATCTTCTTTGGGGTAAGAGAGAAGACACAAGTAAGTACCTCACCAATGGAAGCAGTCGGTGACTTCTTTTCAATAATTAGTGGTTTTGGGTCAGTGCAGGTCCACAGTCAATGTCAAATTTTCTGTCTGATCAAAGTTTTCTGAGTTCAGTGATGCATTTTCTTTTCAGGTTTGACAGTTCATTCTGCAGGGACTCCAGTGCAGACTGAAGTAGTTAGATTTTCTTTGCCACTTCCACTCCTGCCTTATGTCCAGGCATTGCTCCTCCATTTTTCATTATTTATTCCACAATGAATATACTGAATTGGGATTGTTGTGCATGTGTTCTTTTTTGACATCCATTTTCCCTATTAACAATGGTTCTTTTTTGTCTGGACTGAGCTATTGGCTTTTAGGGGTTTTTTTGCAATTTCTTGAGCCATAAAGATAAAATTGTTACCTGGACTTTCTGCAGAGTAAGGGTTGTTTCTTCTGTGACTTTACTTTAAGAGAAGTTTTGTTGGTACCTTCAACAATGATGGGTAGGGATCCATGCAAATGCTTGGGTATCTAACAGAACCTAGTCTGCTTTTTTAACTATGGGTTTCAGGTTAAAGTTACAAACCCAAATTCCTGAATTTCTGAGATGTCTGATTCTACCAGTGGCCACTGCAGTGGTCAAACACAATTACAGGCTATCCTGCTTTCAGGCACCAATCCCAGCAGCATTCACTGCAGAACTGCTACAGAAGTTATGTAACTTCCAGTAGGCCCTGAGCTGCTGAAGACCACACTTTGAGTAAAAATGTTTTGAAGAATTAAATGTGGATATTAGATATTGCTTTGCTAAGCAAGAAGCTGATGTACCCAGAGCCAGAGAAAAACTATATCTCATCTGTAATGTATAGAGTATCTATTGATCAGCAATGGTTCCTGAATTGCTAGTAGTTAAATATAACCTAATATACAGTATTCTACTAAATTCCCTAAATTCTCCTTCTTTTAAGTTACTTTCAGGGAAAAGCTGAGTTATACACTTGCTAGGGTAAGTCCATGCTTTTGTTTTGTTTAAGTAGATATTAAGACATACCTTGTCCCTTATGTTTTGTATCAAAGGGAGTGACCAGATTTGAGGAGCACTTGTGTGGGAAAGTAGAGAATGACTTAGGATCTTGATTGTTTTTCCAAACAGAATCAAGGGGAAAAAAGTTGTATTCCATAGATGATGGCATATAACAGCAGCGTATCACATGTCAGTTGAACTACCAAGCCACTCAAAGTGGCTTCCAGGGCTATGCTTTTTTTTTAATTAAGGTCATATTCAACAGAAACCGTTTTCCTGCCTTATGATTGCAAAATTTTCAGGATTCCACTCATAATCTTACTGCATGTGACATTTGCAGTGGTTCAAGGCATGGGGCCTTAACTGAGGGACATTAATGTCAAGAGGACATGGATGATAGAAGTGTCTCTTTAAGTACATCCAGCCCTCGCAACCAGGGCAGCTTTCATGTGTGAATCCACTCTTGGTTCTTAAAGCAGCGAGTATGAGTTTGGGATGATCTGATCTAAGAGCAGAGACTGCAGAACAAGAAATTTCTGTCCACTGGAGTTTTCTGTCTCATCTGGGACATCTAGTGCTTCAGTGGGTGGGAAATACTATGGCAATAAGGAGGCAGAGGAGAAGGTCTCTAGCTGCCTATGCTTTTCCCCATAAAAGTACACCAGCCTAGTGCAATGATGGGAACAGAGGAGACCTGAATAAAAGAACCCCTCTTGTCCCTTTTGAACTGTATAAGCATGGATCTTTGGCTAGGACACCTATTGTATTGAACAGTGAGCAGCTGCTGCCGATATGCAATTGAGAACTGAAGTCTATTTAGAGAAATAATTGCTTTAGTTTCGAAGATGCTCCTGGAAATAGGATCTAAATTTCTTATTATAATCTTACCTGGGAAAATACAGTATGTTCTAAATAATAATTAAAATTCTCAAATGAAAAATTCTCAAAGAAAGCAGGTCAGTCTTTCAGGTTTGCAATGGCAAAAAAGTAGGGACAAACAATCCTCTTGTAAAAGGGAGAATATTATTTTTGTCCTGTTCTCTCATCAGAGTGAGAAATGGAACACCTGCGCTCGTCCTCTCTGGAGTAGTGCTTGGGACTGTATTTTTCACTGGGAGTATCTTTCCTTCGAAAGAAAAATGTCAAAACCAAAGAATTTGGATATTTTGTTATTCTGGCCCACCCCACAGGATATGATGTACAGTGCTGTATTATTTACATTTCTCCAGATTAACTATTGCGTTTTGGTAATTCTTTTTTTTAAGCTGATCCTTCTTAAATTGTTTTTAACGAGCAGGGCTTCTCAAATGCATCTGAAATTATACAAAGTTTTTAAAAGTGTCGGCAGCTAGCAGTTTCTTGCCTCTTGCTGTTAAATGCCCATGTTCCTTTCTTATGCTGATGATCTTCATAATGCTTTTTCAGAAGGGCAGAACTGTGAGTGAGAGTGCACACAGTGAGGGAACACAGGTAGGGAATAAAATACACAAAAAAATTTCCTTCATCTGAGTATAATCTTACAGTCACTTCCTAAATAGTATCTAATACTGGGATCAGGACATTGGTTAAGAGGGTGCAAATTCTGAGAATTCATCCCCCGCATTTTATAGTTGAGAATTTCTTCCCTTTTTTTGTAGTTCACAACAAAAAAATTAAACACTTGCTATCTCCCTTTTAATTGTGGCAGCAGGATTAATAATCTTTTCTAACATTCAGCTGAAAAACAAACTTTCCTTACATGGCATCCAAGTTTTGAACCTAACATAGATGCAATATATTACAATATATTATTTGTATATCAAATAAAAATATTGCATAGCATTTTAGTACTTCACCTCATACCTTTTTATTTCCTTTTTCCCTTCCTGTTCCTACTAGCCCAGATGGTTTAGAACTGAGAACTGCAGGATTAAACCTTCAACAAATTATTTATTTCCAGAATTTTTTACTTTGTTTGCACCTTTGTCCTTTAAAGTCTTTGTTTTTAAATGAAAATTCTACAGTGATTTCCGAACAATCTTCTCGTACTCTGAGTGTTCACTCAACTTTTTCCAGAAGTATGGATCACTCACTGGTCTCATGGTTCTCAGCTGCAATGAAGCCTTGTGCATGATTTTTTAAAAAACACTAGTTTTGATGAGTGAAATAATAAATGTTGAGCCTTTATTTCTTCATCCTCTGGATGATGCCATGCAAAGATGTGAACATGAAGGAACAGAGCTATTTTTGAGGGGCAATCTATTTTCATGCCTTACCTGTTTTCCAGCAATGTACACAGATAAGACAGATGGCTCACTGTCTATTTTAAAAATTGCTGGGGATGCACTTCCTTTTGTGAGTGAAGTTAGTCTTCCCAACAACTCGAGAAGTCCAAGCCTAGACAGAATTTTCCCACTGTACCCAGGTCTCCTTTGCCTGAAAGAGCTAAAAAGAAGAAGCGTGCAGACAACTACATGCGTAGGTTTCCCTGAACAGCAAAAATTAAAGGGAAACAGGGTCTTAAACTAGGTGCAGGAATATAATTTACCAGGACTCTGATCTCTGCCTGGGTTGAAATCTGTTAATTTACCAGGCATTGAACCTGTTCTGTAATTTTTTATTTCCTGCACCAATTTTTTCTATCTCAGCGTGTTGGAGTTCATTTCAGGGGTGCCTGGAGGGATGACAAGTTACATCAGCCAGCAGTGAGAAGTGTGGGTGATGAGAATCTCCTAAGTTTGGACCCTTCTACCAAGACTTTATTGGCTGGAGTCAGAGAGCAGGGGCAAATCACTCTGCCCACAGCCTGACTTGGAGCTCTCTCTGCTTTGAGCGATGCTGACAGGAGACAGAAAACTATAAATCCATGCTGTGCTTCAGAACCCCAGCAGCAAAATTGCATCAGTTTATCTGTGACTTAAGAAGGAAGACTCAAGAGCAGTTAATGTATAAGGAAGCGGATCTATAATTACCCCAAGAATGAGTTTGAAAGCATTTTTAGTGATATAAAATGTAATAGCAGTATTACATAAGCACAGCAATAATCATACCATCTCTAAATGGTTGCATACTGCCTCTTTTGACAGCTGTGGTAGAAAATGGATCACTGGATGGTCATGAAATGAATATTTTCCCTAATCAGAATGGAGAGCTTTATTACCCTTATAATTACTTGTTTAGCAATCACTTATTATTTTTTTTTAATCCATGAGTAATAAAATGGGCCTGTTTATTAAATAACATTTTAATTGGGAATCATTTTTAACATGTGCCAAGCTCTTAATGTTTTCTCCTATGCAATTACTTAGATAAATGCTTTTATTTCTGATAACTCCACTGACTCTGTATGACAAATAAAACCCTCCCTGGTATACAGCCCATCTAACAGGCTCCAGATGCTTTAGCTTCCCTCAAACAGCTAATTTTTAACATATTGCAATAGAATATTGCTTATTTTACTAAATCACTTTCACAGACTCCTGATAGATACTTTGTATTTACAGCTCATTTGAATTCAAATTTAATATTTTTGTTCAGCTAAATTTATTACTGACTGCACTGGAAAGCTTGCATTTAAACTTTTTTTTTTTCAAATTTCACGTTTTCATTAAAACACACCTCAGAGGCAATGTTGACAAATCATTTTGCAAATGTCTGCATACTATTTGGCCATGCATAAAACTTGTTTAAAACATTTTGAATGTTGATGTAATGTTGAGTAAATATTTTAGGTGGAGATTTTGAAATAGTCATGATCATTCTGAGCAAATGAAAAGGTCTTTTGTCTCTTCAATCAAATCTGAACTTCAGGGGTGGGGGAGGTTGTTTGTTTTTTTTCTCTTTGCTCCTATTTTTTGAAGTAGGATCAGCATAATCAGGGTGCCTCCTTGCTTACATAGATGTATTAGCACAGTTTCTTATTTTGTCCTGAGACTGAAACCCTCACTCTGATCAAAAAGAGAGAGGCTATCTTTTCACTAACACAGAACATGAGTAGATCAAAGACCCTGTGTTTGTGCAAGTAAAGCCCTATTTGCCATGTAGTGCACTTAGTTTTGGTATAGGTATTGGGCTAATGAAGTATACATTCTGGTAATAGCACAGGACCTATGGATTCCTTGCCCAGCACCTGATTTTAGTGAGCCTTTGCAGATTTCTGCTCACCAACATTTTCATTCATTCTGTATAAATACATGTTTTCCAGATTTCCTGTTTTATCCCTAATTTTTCTGTACAGGTTAGAGGTTAAAACTGGCAATACAAATTGTCTAATGAAACTAATTTTCAAACCTGGGCTTATATTGAAGTTTCGTTGTTATCTTTAGGATGGTGAACCTTGTGTCCTAGAGGTATATGGAACACTTGCCTTTCAAAAGTCAGTGCAGTTTCGCCAGGAAACTTTAGTCAATGTGAGGTATCCCTGTACAAGGGAAGCCATGTATTCCCTGATTTTTATGAAAACCTTTCATTTGGAATTATTCTACTATATGGTAGCTACCATTTCTCACTAGAATGCATAAATCCAGTTTAAACCCAATTTTGAAGGATGATTGAAGCAAACTAAGTGTTCAATATGACTTAAATGAGAAACAGAATCTGTTCTGAAATTAGCATTTCCATTCACTCACAGAAAAAAAAGGAAAAAAAGAAAAAAAAAACTGAATTTGGCTGAGGACTGGTCTGTAGACCCAACTGATGGCTTGTCTGCATGTCAGATACATGAAGCAATTTGCAAAAATTGAGGTGTTGTCCTTGGTTTTGTGCTCCAGATCCCTATTCCTGCAGCTTGTTTCTTTTCTGTTTTTTTCTTGTGTTGGGTTCTAGTCAGTCTTGGGTGGCCAGTCTTACCGTGCCTTATGACTTTGCTCAAATCTCCACTGCTTATAGTTATATACTGTAGCGTGTAGTAGAAGCACTGTACACAATAAAATTACTTTTGATTCTTACAAGAGCATAATCCTTTGACTAGCATGGCTTCCAAGTGAAGCCTTGGAATTTCTGTGTATTTTCTCCCAGTTTATGTCATGACAGAGCAGGGCAGAATTGAATGCATATTTTTCATGTGGTTAGAAATGAGATTTGAAATCTGCATCTGGATCCTCAGGCTTCTTTGGTCTTTTTTGATGTTCTCTCCAACACAAAGATATTTCGTTGAATTAAAAATAATAATTTGAAAAGTTCCCTAGACTGCTTCCATTTAGAGCAAATATTATTGTCTCTGTGATGTGCTGCCTAATTCCCAAGAGTAAGAAAAACACTATCATATTGTCTCTGATATTGTCAGAGCCCTTTGGAAGCTTTCTAAATTGACTTAGAGGTTAATCAACCTTAGTTTTAGCCGGGAGCTGAAGTGTCCCTTGAGCACAAAAGCCACAGACAGTTCTGGGCAGTGTTGCTCAACTTCTGAAAAGCAAATCCACCAAGGTCACTGCACGACAAGGGAAACAACTCAGCTCTACTCATGGCTGTCTCATGGTCCTTTACTTCATCCATTTCAGCTGGGAAACATAACCTGATATTTGATAGTCACAGCCCTGAAATCAACTTTGATAGTTTGGTTTTACCTACAATGTCTGCTTTGCTCCTCCCCTCACCCTGTTTCCTGCTCTCCCCACACAGATTTTTATCTGATCGTCCCTGTTACTGCTCTAGGAGACCAAGGCTTAAGTTTCACATCTGCCTGTATTTGTAGTAAGACAACACGGTCATTTGATTGAGCTGCTGGTGTACTGGTCATTTGGGTAATGCTATCTCTGTCTTGCCTATTAAATCCCAACAGCTCTAATCAAGTGAGGAAAAGGCTTGAAGCCAAGTCCTGTAGCCGAGAACTCTTCCTGACTCCACAGGAGTGCACAGAAGATGTAGGGATTCAACCAGCAGGGTGCACAAGTAAATCTGAGTTTGTCCAGGCAGAGGGGGAATATCTCTGTGGATGCACAGTCTGTACGTGGTCTTTAACTGCTGGCTTGGAGAAAAAACCCAGGGTGCTGACTTCACTGGGGAAACATAAACCGAGGGGCTGCCAGATTGAGGTGGGAGAGGAATCTTGATTTGAGTCTGGATTGTTCTACTAAGTTATCTAAGCATATAGCAGCAATATAAATGCCAGCTTAAGACCTTTTGTGCACCAGTTTCCTTGACAGTTGGGTCTGAGGCTTGGACCCTGCCTGTGTCTGAGCTTCTTCTTCCTCTCTGAAAAAGCCTCCTGATGTGAAGATTGCCTTATCATGACAACCTCAACTCAACTGAGTGTTTGGAGACATTCTGTAGATGAGATAAGTTTCCTTTTTGCATGAAAGAAAAAAAAAAGAAAGAAAAACGAGGAACACTGGTGCACTAAGGATTAATATAAGCTTTTCTTCTTAAACAGTTTTAAAATCTAAGAGACTGCTACTATGTCTAGCTGTTCTGGTTTCAGGGAGAGATGCAAACAATGCTTGTCAAACTTGACTCTGAAAAGACACTAGCTTTTTCTGTGGTGGAACTCCTCAGTTTCCATTGCACTGGCTTGTCCTATTTTAAATTTGTAATGAAAGAAAAATTTCTAAAGCTGGTAATCATGCGCCTTCCTTGTATAAAAACACATCTTGTTTTTATCATCAGTAACCTGCACTACACAAGAGCTCTGACACATACATTTCAGGATAGATTAGGAATTGCCTGCTCCATTTGCATAACATTAAAATCACTGTCTAGATACACAAAATAAAATGAATACCTTCCTGATTCTCTAGTATGGGCTTGCATGAAAACGATTTTACCTTTTTTTTTTTTTTTCATGAAAGCAACAGCTCCGTCTCTTTATTTAGTAGATTGGAAGAGAAGGATTTGATAGCTGAGTGAGGGGATACCTATGTAATTCACTCTTCTTGAACAACATGCTTACTGCATTTAAAAAAAAATGGGGTTGGGGGCAAGGGGGAAGGGTTGCAAAAAAGCATATGGAGAATGTGACAAGCTGGCACTATCTGAGTCCCCATCATTCCTTGCAGCTGCCAGAAGCCAACCGCTCATCTTTCCAAACCACAGGCTCATGCTGGTAATGATATGATTTCCTCTATCTTGTGTTTTGTGTTTGTGCTTCAAGAAAAGCAACCCTCTCAAAACTCTACACACTCAGTTAATCAAGGTAGCTTGGCTTCTCTCATCCTACAAAAGTGATTCTTGCAGTGGTGGGACAAGGATCTTCTGTCCCAAGCAGTATTCACCATCATTCATGTTTTTCTTGATCGCCTTGGGCTTTATCCTCCTTCTGACTACTAAGAAGCACCCTCACAAACTGAAAAAAAAAAGGAAGGGGACTTCATATAATATGGTTTCATACTAGTATAAAATGTTTAGTATTTCACTTTCTTGGGAATGTAATCTACATATTACAAGAAAAAAAGAGAAAAATTAATATTTGTTGTTGCATTTATTGTCACTGTTCTGTATTGAGGGCTTTTAAAATGCTGACTCTATGTCTATAAGTGTTGGAAGCAATTGATATCTTACAAATAAAAGTAAGGCTACACTGGTGTTGAAAGTATTCATATTCACTGATTTCTTATGATTGGAAATAACTTCCAGTTTATTCTTCAAGCAACCATCTTGAAATCCACATGAACACTTTCCCACTATATTACAAGTATAAATGTCAGCCTTTCTATGCCTATTAAAAACAGGCTGTTGTTTTTACCTTTAAGAAGCCTTAATTTTGGTTTCCTCAAGGCCAGAGAAGGAGAACTTCAAAACAACAAAGGAAATGGTAGATCAGGAGCTGTTCTCAGTGAGGAGCAACATGGTGAGAGCAAATTTGAATTCTTGTTTGAAAAGGAAATTGCTCAGTGGTGGAGGCAAGTTGCAAAGGTCCATGGAATATCAGAGCTTACATTTTGATAGGCAATCAAGATTATAGGTCAGAAAGGACTCAAAAAAACCCTCAGGTTCATTTTTTTAAGTGATGGAATGAATTGTGGATGAAGGTATCTAGGAAAAAATTCCATTTGGTTAAAGGGGCAGGCAAACATAATGATCCCTCTATCGATATTCTGAATGATGGCGACTGGAGTTTGTCCTGATAAAAAATATTTTATGAGAAAGAATATTGCAGTAATCATGACACAAGGGGATGAGAACCCAGAGCTAGCTGTTAACAACTGCTGGATGTACAGAAATAGTTTTCAAGTGTTTGAAATAGTCTGAATGTGAAAAACATGAGAGAGTTCTGAGTTCAGGATGGGGGTTTTGGGTGACAGTGTGAGAAAAGAGGCACGATGTTGATTCTGCGTCTATTATTCAGAAGGAGGTAGTGGTCAGAACCCAAGGGAGTGAAGTTACACCTGGTTTGGCACTGTTGAACTTGGGCTTAGAGAAATATTCTCAAAGGCATGTTAGAGAAGGCTGAATTTTCAGTTTGAACAGAAAATTACAGAAACCAGACAGTCTGTCAGTATGGAATTGCTAGCTAAAACCTTAATTGGAAAAGCACCTTACATCTTATTTTGGAGGAGGAGTGTGGGATGAAGAGGTTTAGGACAGATCTCAGAAGTCTGTCCAAAAAAAACCCCTTAAGAACAAGAGGGACTTCCAAAGGTCATAATGAAACTAGGAGGAGAACCTGAAGTCAGCAATGGTTTTGAAGCCATCAAGACAAAGGGAGATAATGTTAAAAGATGCAAACAGGGAAAGAAGGAAAACAATAGCAAGTTCTGGCTGTTAAATTGGCTGGAAAGTGATCATTAGAGATTTTGGCCCGAACAGCTGGGGGTGGTGAGAAGAATATCTCTATATCCTTGCCCATACTGATTATACCTCACAGGCATTTGTCTTGGCTACTGTGTAAAACAGAATATTGGGTTAGATGGTCCTCTAAATTGACCAAGTTCAGCTGTTCCCAATTTCAGTGGTGTAAAAGGTGCAGAAACTAGATTAGACACTCTTAGGGTGGAAATGGAATACAGGAAATCTTATCAGTGCTTGCAGACAGTACACTCAATGTGTTCAGATACAAAGGGGAAATGTAGGAGGTAACTAGCCAGGCAAGGGAAGTCAAGGATGGGAGAGCCTGCTGCAGAACTGGCATGGGAACAGGGGAGATGGATTAGCACAAGTAATGAAGGGAGTAAGAATGGGTGTGAGGGAGATTGAGGGAAGATTTGGTGGACAGAGTTACTTGGGAAACTGGAAGAATTAGAGGAAAATAATTGCAAAATTCCTGTGCCTGTGGGAGTGGCGAAGGGAAGTTGCAGGACATGAAGGAAGAAAAGTGGTCTATTGGGAGTGTACAGGTCACACCAAGCCAATTTGAAGTTGTTACACCTTTGTAAATTGTGAACAGAAATAACACAGTGAAGTAAAATTGAAGCCATCTGATATTTAGTTATTAATATAAGGATGCAATATAAGCATTTTTGTGCATGCACAACTTGCAGTACTTGGGTCAAACAGCTGTATGCAGTGGTGACCAAGTGCTGCAGCTGCCTTGGGATAAATAAAGCAAGCACAATACCCTCAGTGTATTGGATTTACCTTTGGGGCTGCCAGATGGGTGCCCCTTCCACTCACACTAGGGGCTGCTGGGTAGGTCCCTTTTCCTGTTCTGCATCAGAAGCAGCCAACTTTCCCCCCACTTGATCTCCATCTCCCTTGCCAGTGGGAGTCTGGGTGCGTAGATTGCTTAGCCCTGAGCAGTCTCACACAGAGCTGAGAAATCCAGTGTATAAAATGGTTTAGCAAGTGCTGGAAGGTGTGCATTATACTTAGCAATTCTGTGGGAAAAGTATTTTTGGAGAGTATTTCTCCCCAAATGGTCTAATTGAATTTTGGAAGCCCATGTCACTGTATACTGGCCTTCCTCTAGGGAATCTGAAAATTCCATCCTGGCCAAAATAGCAACCTTGTGGCAAACTAGTCCTAACAAGAGTACCTTAATTTGCCACAGAGAAGTCAATTAAAACTACTTAAAATACATTGAGATCTCAACTCACTTGAGGGATACAAATGTCAATATGTAGTGGTATAAAGGTAGCTGATGAACTGGAAGATGTTTTCACCTGGAGAAATACTGGCAATACTGGAGATTGAAAATAGAGGTTCCTCCTCAAAATCCCAGCCCAGCAGACAGGTTCTGACTTTGCCTAACTACTTCTGCAGGAGGAAAGAAATGAGAACCCTAACTACAGTTCTTTAAAGGGTGCAAGTAGCATTTTATTACATTATTTTGTTATGTATTTATTCACAAGATAAATTAAAAGCTGTGCATGTTCATGATTTTTTTTCTTGCTTTTCTTGTCTTAGTGTAGTTAATAACCTGAAGTTACTTTATTTTTTTAAAGCATTTCTATTCTTAAATTTTCCAAATATGACAATGTTTCTGATACTTTTTCATGTTCTGAATTCTTCATGGAAGGAAAGGCACTGAGAGAATACCCATAAAGGGGGTAAATTTGTTCAGTTTTGTATATTTAAATAGCATTCTTAACTTTGTTTCTTGATGAATTTTTCCTTGAAACATTACCATTTTCAGTGTGAGATATACAAGAAAAAATCTCATTTACAGTAGACCAAACTAGCACTTTCATATCTGAATAGTTTGTCTGTTTTGCCTTACTGAAGTGTGGAATCTAGTTATGTTTGGGAGTGGAGAGTTTTGATTTTATTCTTTTGTTGTTGTTGTTTTTTGTTCTTTTTTTAACTAATATTAACCTGTAGTGGCAACCACAAAAACAACAAAGTCGGGAAAAGCTTTTGTAGTAAATTATTTCTATGAGTATTTCTAAAACAGAGGAAAAAAATATGAAACTGCAAATTCTGAAAATGCTGTGGTTCTGAAATAATGGTCAAATTCTCGTCTTCTTTTTATTTCAAAGTCAGGTGATCCATTGCAACTATCAATTGCAAGTAACAGTTAAAATGCAGAGCTTGAAGATCACAAAATGGGTCCCAGGATTCCCTGGAAAATTGTAGCTGTTGTTTAAACATACACACAGAGAAATACTCCAAGAAGTTAAAAATAACAGAAAAGCAGAGAAATTAATGTGGAATATTGACTGCTTCAGCTGAGTTCAGCAAGCACCATTGTTCTCTGACTAAAAGAACTGGGTCATATATGTGGATGTGTGTTATACTGGCTCAGCAGATGTGAGTGATAGTATTTTTTGAACCTCATATGCATCATTTTACGTGTTCAGTCTGGCTTTTTTTTAGAACCCTGAGCCCTACAACTGTTGGAGCTATGCAAGAAAAATGTTCTCATTTGCTATATACCCAATTTTATCCAATTATGAGACAAACTTTTCCTCTATGTAAGAATAAGTACTTATTGATTTAAGAAGAAACAGGCATATTGATCCAAAGGAAAAATACAGTGTACATGTTGATCAATATTTACCTTGCAGGAGAAAACATCCTGGTATTCACTTCAAGGCATCAATATATACATATTACTGGATGTTTGTGTCATTAAGTTGGGTAACTGGGCTAGATCTCCATCTAACAGTATAAACTCTCTTAATGATTATTTTTCTAGTCAAATATTAGTCTCTAAAGGGAAGAAGGAGTTAGAGAACCAGAAAAAAGAATAATTGTTCAACTCCCTTGAGATAAATAATACTTTTCATTAAACTCAGCTGATGCCTATCAAGAGATGCTAGACTGATTATAAAATATAAGCAGTGAGAAATACTCCAAATTCCTCCTAAAAGTATTTACCTGTACCGAGGTAAAATTGGAAATCTAAGCATAGATGTTTGAAGATATTGAGGTGCCTAGCTTGTAATTAGTTTGATATCAATTAGCCTGTACAAAAAGGAGCTTTTTCCTTTTAATTTCCAAGGATCGGACATATCTGAGTTCACAGAATACCTTTAGAAATTCATTGCTATCCATGGCTCCTCTCTCTCTCAGCCTTGCTGCAGGCCAGGGGCTTCTTCTGTCTGGAATTCATTGACATAGAGCTAAGCATAAATTATACAAAGATAAACTAATTATAGTGTAATGGGGCAGTCATGGTACACATTTTTTTTCTCTGACATTTCTTTTCTGTCCCATAATAGCTCTAACACTGGGTTAATCATTTTTATTTAAATGTTTTCTTTATGGTTAATTTCACCCTAATATCACCCATCTCCATCGTGAGTCTCCTGAGGCGCTCTCTATAAAGGACACGCCCAGGGAAGGGGCAGACGTGGGACAAAGAGCTGCTGTGACAGTTACACCCTCCCTCTGTATTCTCAACAGGATCAACATCATAATAACAATGTGTATTACATGTTGCTGTAATACATGTTGCTTCAGACCAGAAAAAATAAGATTACCCTCCCTTCAAAAAGCCTTTATTATATCCACATCTAAGGCTTAAAAGCTATGGATGCTATCTGCATGGCTTTGCCCAGATGAGGCCCTTCCTACACCTGTCTATAGCTGAAATTCATGTTTAAATTCTCATCACCTTGTGTCTCACCCTTGTCAGAGACAAACCTGTCCTCTCCTGGTCATGTGTATTCAAAATGCTGGGAACATCACTGCACATTGTTTGGGGAGTTTTTATCCACACCAGGGTCTCCATCTTTGGCTTAATCTAATACAGTACTTCTGCTGGAAGGGTCTTGTGTCCCTGACCACTCTCCCCAGCCTGCTCGTTCTCTTTTCAAATCATCATTTTCTTCTTGCAGGGCAGGGAAGGATGTATCTGTATGTTCTAACCCAGCTAATTCATTTTCTCCTTTGAATCTGTTTTTATCTGTGGGATAAGAGAAACTATACAAATAATACAAAGCCCGATAGCAACTACAGTGAGGCTGCACTTCAGTCCCCAGCCTATTTATTTGCTTGATAGGATCTCACCTCTTCCCTGAGTTCCCTGAGCTGTGTGTAGCTGTTGGTTTTCTGTTGTCTGACAAAATATAGGTTATGAACTGTTTGCACCCTGCCTCATGTGATGGGCTCCTGAATGACATCTACCTGTTTTCAGGGAATGAAAATAACAAAAATAACTGAAGTACAGCATTTTAGAAACCCAGGTGTAAAATAATGTTTATCTGCCAAACAGGCAGCCCTGCACCTGGATGAAGGGAAGAGATACAATGTTCCCTACCTGTGCTGGGCATCCACTGGAGTAAGCAGCTGTAGACTGGGAGTCAGCCAGCTGTGCCAGTATCTTCAAGCGCTCCCATCAGAGCTTACAAGGCATGGCTTTGGTAGGGAGGAAGCTGCAGGGATGCCTTCTATGATCAGCTGCCCCTTGTCAGACAGATCTAGTTCCAGCCAGCCAGAGCCAAGGCCACCAGCAGTGCTAGTGGCAGCTCTAGGGAAATGTATGTAAGAAAGCTGTGCTGCAGCTGTGAGCAAATTCGAGAGAAGGAGCAAATACCAAGACCAGTGAAGAAGGAAGAGGAGATGCTCCAGGCACTGGAGCAGAAGTTCCCCAACAGCCCAGGGAAAAGACCATGGAAAAGCAGATTGTCCCTTGAAGCCCAGGAGAATCTCAGTGGAGCAGATATCCATGAAGATCCTATGCACAGCAGGTGAATGTGCCCCAAAAGAAGTTGCATCTCATGGAGAGCTCATGCTGAAGCCAGCTCCTGGAAGGATATGAAATGCAATCCAGGGAGAGGAGCAGACACTGGAGCAGGCTTTCTGACAGGAATTGTGACCCCACCAGGTACTGAACCTGGTATAATCCACTCCTGAAAGACTGCAACCCATGGGAAGGATCCATGTTAGAGCAGTACATGAAGCCCCTCCCATGGGAGGAACTCCTCACTGGAGCAGGGGAACAGTCTGATGAAAAGGGAGCAGCAAAAATGAAGGGTTATGAACTGACCACAAACCTCATTCCTGTACCCTCTTCACCACCCAGGGAGGAGGACATAGAAGCATCCGGAGTAAAGCTGAGCCTGGGAAGAAAGGGATGGAGGGAGGTAGATTTTAGTTTTGGTTGGTTTTTTTAATTATTATTTTTCTTATCCTTCTCTGTTATTAATTGGCTATAAAATAAATCCATTTCCCTAAGCTGAGTCTGTTTCCCCTAATGGTAGTCAGTGAGTGAGCTCTGGATCCTTAACTTGACCCATGACCTTTTTCATGGTATTTTCTCCTCCTGTCCTGCTGAGGGAGTGAGGGACTGGTTTGGTGGGCACCTGGCAGCCAGCCAAGGTAAATCCATCACAAACTCACAGCTGGCTTGTCATCTGGCTGGCTCAGCGTGAAGGTAGAGAAGGTTCAGCCTGCCCCTACAGACATGCTCTTATAATGGATTCCTTGACCACACTTTCTGAAATTCTCAAAATGTTTATGGTGTTCTCTGAATATCCTTGTGAAATAAAGAAGTGCTAACATTGCCATTTTTTCCAAGGAACTGTGGTACAAAGACACTGAACTGTTCACTTAAAACTGCACAGTGAATACTGTCCAAACCTCTTGCTTGGAATATAGCAGTGATCTGCAGAGCTTGCTTTATCTCTATTAGTAATAGAAGACAGCTCCCTCTTGGCTTCCTTAACAGAAGTTCTTAACTGCTGTTAAATAAAAAAGGCTTTGAACAAGTGATAGAGATCACAATGGTATTCGTACCACAATGGCACTCTGACCACATACCTGCCATCACTAGCTATTAATAGAATAATCCAGAAAGACGTACACTCTCAGCTATATTGAACTACATTGGAATAGGAAGGCATGAAGATAAGCTTACTTAAAATGGGTTTGGTTTTCTAGGCTCAAGATATTTCACATAAAGGCAGCAAGTATCAGAAGTTATAATTCATCACTAACTATGCACAGGAACAGTCTCCTGAGCAAGGTGGGACCTGTAGAAGATGGCAGATCTCACGGACACCAGTGTTGTTTTCTAGGGCCAAATGAGTGTACTTCTTGTAAAGTTGAATTGAACTTTATTAATACAAATGTTCAGTGAAAGCAAATCAGTCACAGAATGAGTACGAGATTCATTAAAAGGGAGTATTTTTGCCATTTTTGGACAGTTCAGAAACAACCATATATGATTCACATAATCAAATAAAATAATTGAATGTTGAAACAGCAGGGAATGCAACTGTTCAAAGATCTTCATGAATACATAGCAGCAGTAGTAAATTAACTTAAAAATTAAGATTTGCTACTGAAGATTTTGTGAGCAGTGATGCTGAATAAATCCTTCAAATATTAGCAGTACTGTTAATAGTTTACCCTTTCTGAAAATTGAGAGTAACATACTTCTGAATCTTTCTAATCTGACGAGATTTGTGATTTGAAAAAAATAGACAAGAGACTTTGAGAGATGGATTTAAAAAAATGAAAAAAACTCTATGATCAGTACATCAGTTCATTAACACAACTCTGCATTGTTTTCTGCTTCTTAGTAGACAGCACTAAAATTACAGCAGAGTTGTATCATTTCACCTTTGCCAGAAAATCCACCAGATATCTACTTCCAAACTTTTTTGTCTGTCCATATGAATTTGTAGGGGTTAATCATAAGTGTAGTTGAGAAAGAAGATGAAGTATCCATTTGCCAACCAACTAAATTTCTGATGTCTTATTAAGTCAAGATTAAGACCGTGCAAAAATGGACTTATACCTTTTTCCTACTTCCAGCCACCTTCTCATGTAGGATTAATTTCTGCTGTAGTCCCTCAAGACAAATGTTAGTCAGCCCTTACACAACTCTGTTAGTGGAGAAATGCCTGATTAACAGTTCTGTTCTTGGAATAAATCCAGTATCTGACTAGTCTCAGGAACATCTTCATCTCTTCCTGCGTATGTAAGTCATAAACACTGTGATCTTCACCTTGTACACACACAGCTCTAGCACCTCCATATAATATATGTTAAAAACCCACAAAACAAACCACCAAAAAAACCACAAAAAAATCACAAAGCAAATACTTTGATCCTCAGATGCAATGGATGGCCAAAGGAAGTGTGTGACAAACCCTCTTAATTCAGCCTCTTTTGATAGAATACTTTTACCACATTTTTCTGAGAAGAAAATCAGTTGAAAAATTTAAACCGAAGTATAGCCTTAACTGTACAAGTTTGGAAGGGATCAGTAACAGAAGAATTAACAGGAGAGAACATTTTTCTTTTCATATTTGTACGTATATTTAATGATCTCTGAAAAACAGATGATTGCCTTTTTCTTGCCATAGGCTCTTTAGATCAACTCATCCAACCCCATTGCTGAGAAGGGTCAGCCAGAGCAGGTTACCCAGGACCAAGTCCAGCTGGGTTTTGAATATTTGTACAGATGGAGACACCACAACCTCTCTGGTAAACATGTTCAAGTGTTTGAACACATTCAGAGTAAAAAAAGTACTTCTTTGTATTCAGGTGCAATTTCCTTTACCCATTGTCTCTTGTCCTGTCAGTGAGAACCATTGAGGAGAAACTGCCTGCTTCTTCCTTTTCTCCCATCATGTATCTAGAAATGAAGATCCCTTTGGGCTGTCTATTCCCAAGGCTGGACAGTCCCAGCTCTCCCAGCCTTTCCTCATAGGAGAGGTGTTCTAGTCCCTTCATTGTCTTTCTTGCCCTGTGTTGGACTCTGCATGTTTTCCCTCATGTCTGATCAAAGAGTTCTGGAAACCTTGCAGATATATACTAGAAACATACTACTAGATACATACTACTACATAAATTACACAGGTGCTCTCCTGAGGCATTTAAAGAAAAAGAAATATCAAATAATTTTACATTTGTAATTCTGAACAAAGCATTTCTGTACTTAGTTTTGTTAGAAATCTAGACTAATTATTGGACTTCAGTAGCTGTCTCCAGATTTAAATGGAAGTTGAATTTTATGTATGTTCTATATTAAAGCTAGTTGTAAAAAAGAAGCATAAACTAAACTTTTCATTTAAAACAGCTGAAGAAGCAAAAAATTTTCTGTAGATCATAGGGGGGCATTTCAAAACAGAGAGACTGAATTTGGTTTCAGTTACATTAGACTAAATCCTTTATGCCATGTTTTTATATGCAGAGTCATTGCTGGATAGTCTTTGAAGCAAGAAGCGTGGTTCCTGCAAGCTGAGTTTTATCCTACCTGAGGGTGCTGTTGGTGACAGCAGTGTCTTAGTCTTCTGTAGTCAGAACTTTCCTAGTGTAGAAGGAAATTGTGTCCTGCCCTCCTCCCCTGACACCAAGGTATTACTGTATGTAACCAAGTCCATGACAAAACTGATTAGCCTGTGATCAAGAATGCCCTGTCTTGCTCAACAGGCTGGGCAATTCATGTAGCCTGAGAAGCTTGTGATAAGGTGACACCTATTACCTAGCACCTCTGTGCACAGCCTAAAGGTAAACAGCAATAACTAGAGTTTGTCTATCCTATGGAATAGAGCGGTGGTATGGCTGTCTCCATTCTCCATTACTTGTCTTGTAGGCAGACCCTAAGGCCATGTTCTTCCAACAGGTTCTTCAGGTTACCAAAGCCATCTCAGTGAAAATGCCAGAGATCAACCTGCAAAACAAGGAGATAACAAGTTGGATGTGAATGAGACCTCCTGAATTTGTCCTGAGTTTGTTCTTAGCTATGAGCCAGATGCAGTTCCTCTGAGCAGAAAGTTTTAGATGGGATGCTTTTCAAGTAGTGATATGACAGAATGCGTGGGACTGATGATGTCCCTGGTACACTTCCCAAGTGTTTTGTGCATGGATGTACATGGGATGTGTGCATATGCACACCCATAACCAGGGCGTTTGTTTCCACTAAAATTGTAAATATATGAAAACTTGAGATTCTCCTGGTTGAAGAGAAACTGTGATTCAACTTCATAGTTACACACCAGTCAGTCAACAGTTATACAATATGCACCTCTCCTTGATTCAGAAGTGTCTGTTGTCATATTCAGCCTATTACATTTCCTTGCTGTAAAACATTATTCTACATTAAAAAAACCCAAGAAAACAAACAAAAAATCCACAAACAAAACCCCCTCTCTCCCCATGCACTATTCCTAAAAAGGAAAGAAGTTAACAAAACCACTAATATCAAACTTTTATTCTCTTCTTTCACCTACATACAGATTAAAATCTCACTTAGCTGATCATATCATCCATGTTTCCTTGCATTATTACAGCAATTATATATCTCATGTTTGTGTTAGTATCTATAAGGCACTAAGAGATTCTCTGGCCTCTCAGCAACTCACAAAGAAAGAGTGGAGAGGCTGAGGTACAGAAAACCATATGAGGGGGCCTTTCGAATCTTACACAGGTGACTAAACAGTAGTATGGTAGAAATTAGTGGAAAATACACAGCCTGGAGAGAGAAAGGGACAGTTGAGTTCAGGGAGGTCAGCTGGTGAAAGAAATTATGTGGGAAAAAATCCTGAAATACTTATACATAAATGAGATACTTGAATTATGGGAGAGATCAAGTAAAGGACAGTGGGAAGCCAGTGTAAATTGGGAGAAAGGTGAGTAAGTATGCTGCAACAATGCCTGAGGAGTCAGAACAGCAATGCAGAGAGGAAAATTACATCTATAGATTGATAGGAAAGGAAAAAAACCTTGGTGGGGATATTTCCTATTTATATGTCCACAGCACAAGTGATATTTCCTGTGATGTATAAAGAGAGAAATGTAGAATTTTGAGATGTTTTTGAGGTAAAAGCATTAGGGCTTTGCTGAGAGGCGATAGAGTTCTAAAGCTAAAAATCTGAGACTACAATTGAACGGATCAAAGATTCTAAACAAAAGTCTGTTAAATGTTAGACATTATGTGCAATTGGAGCAGTGATCTGTATTTCCTAAGTAATATTCAAATACCTGCCAATCAACTGTTTAGTGTGAGGTCCATATTTTTTAAGCATTTCTGGCGCTCCAAAGTATGAAGAGCCATCTGAGAGGAAAACAGTCCACTGGGGGATTTCTCAGGGTGAGGGAACTAGCTATAATAAGGACTGTGAAATGAGATGGTCACGCTTAGCATTATAGTATAAAGCATGGTTCATGGGAGATTTCTAGCTGTAGAATACAACATCCATTACCCTTTTGTACCTCTGAAAATTCATCATGCTTCTGATAAATCTGATCCTCATCTTGATCAGAACTTCTGTATTCAAAACTGAATGAGAACCTCTCACCCAACCAGTTCAGGATGCCACAAGCAAGCCCTCTGAATAATTAGAACGAAAATAAAAATTTTGTGATGGAAAGCCAAGAGAAACACCTGCCTGGCACACTCCAGCTATTGCACCTAATATGCATGCTCTATGCTTAACATTTTTTATTGATTCGCAACTTGCAAATCTTTCCTGTTGTACTTTTACATTTAATCATCAGCACCTGCCTGGTAATGGACTGAAGCAGCATGAATGTGGCATGCTGTCCATTTTGAGGATTCAGGTTGGTAAGACTGCTGCAGTCTTAAAAGCAATAAATGGGAAGTGGTAATACACTCAGCAGTAGAAACATAGTACCTCCTGCAATACAAATTGCTATTTGTATTTAAAAATAAATCTGAAAGAAACCATTCATTGTGCAGTCTTGTTAGATGCTTCCCACAATAAATCTAGCAATAGAAAACTCTCTTTGGCAGACTTCATCTGCCATAAGATTTAGCTGGCAGTGAATTAGACAACTCTAAGGCCATTCTTTTGTTTGTTTTGTTTTCTTTGCTCTATATTGCTCTCCCTTTTCAGCCCACTTTGGCTCATCCAAAATTCCCAGTAATGTCACTGGAAATACTGCAAGAGGAGGATTGTAGAATCTGATCCCTCAGGCAAGTGCCTGAGTGTATATCTGCAACTGTCCCTTAACAGATTTGTTTGAAGCAGCTCTGGGCTTGAGGGACACCACTGGGAGAGTGAACGTCTGGTCACACTGACCACTGCCGCTCTCCCAGCAAGGCACTTGCTGTACCTGAGAGCAGCCTGGCACCAGTGAGCTCAATGCTGCCAGGGTTGTGCTGCTGGTCACTCTCCAGGGTGACAGTGGTAAAAGGATTTTTCATAACATCTACTAAGTATAGAGAGCTCCTACGAGCTGTTAACAAACCTAAACACAGTGACTTGTAGAGGATCACCTCTTGCAATATTTGACTTAAACAGGCTCGGCTCACACGTCTAGCAACTCAATTTTGACCTTAAAACTTTGTCAAGTATTTAATGGGACATGGCTTGTGCAGTGTAAAATCTGCCTTTAAAAATATATGCCAGATCAGTTCCCCCTTGTGTGGAACTGGAGCACATGGCACATGGCCCCTGTGGCAGCTGGAGCACAGGAGAGCAGCAAACAGCTCCTGAAAGAGCCATTCCCCAGTGGAGTGTCAGTCCTTTTACTTTGAAATATCCAAACGCACATATCTGTGGAAAGTTGCCGAGTTCCCTCGAGTTAACTAAAAGCTTCTGCTTTTGAAGGTGTCTGGTGAAGCTCTTCCTGCCTGTATTCCCAGTCCTGCTGAGGATGAGCTCTTTGTGATTTGCTGGAGAAAAGTACTAACTGCAAGGCACACAGTGGCACTTTTTTGTAGATCTTTTGTAAATCTTCCTCTTTTTTTTACTACCTGGGAGTGCCAGGTGTTCTACTCACCAAATGCTCTTGATTCCCTGTATGCAAACCTGCCAGAAGACATGGGGTTTTTCTGGAATAAATATGAAGAGAATTTCCCTCTGAGTTTCAACCCCATTAGTTACAATAAAATGAGGTTCTGCATCTCTTTAAATATGCAGTGTGAAAAATCAAAATATTGAGAAGCACTAGGCCTACCTGACTCATCTCATGCATACCCAGATACTATCCCAGTTTGTGAAGCACAGAGCAGTAACATCTGCAAAGCTTCTCTGAGGGAAGGAGTGCCCGAAATAAATCCCCGCCATTTCTGTTCTAAAAAAAAGCCCAACTTACCCTCGGAGACCTAATTTTGTTCTATAGTACAAACTTTTAGGAAGCAGTAAACAGTTTCTGTTTCAAAGAGCTTGCGTTCTAAGCTCCTGATCTTTCCAATGCCTACGTGCCTGTTAATTTTAATTTTTGGGGTTTTTTGAGTCCAGTTTAAGTCCATGAGATTATACACATGCATAAAGCTATGCCTAAACTTTTGTCACATGAGAGCAAAGATAAAGGTAGGACGTGAGACAGGAAGTATTATTATCCACATCTTGAGGATGAGGAACTGAGGCGCAGCAAAAAATGAGATGCACATCTTCCACAGAGTGTAAATGTGCTTAATTCTTAAGCACGAGTAATTTCCATCAGGTTTGCCGTGCTTCCGGACTGAAGAGTAAGGTCTGGATTCCAGCGACTGCCTCTGCCACCGATTTTAAGTAAGTTACTCAAGGTCTGGTCCGGCCGCTGAATTCAAGCGCACAAAAAGCGCGGGACGCGTTTTGCACGGGATGCCAAAGACTAGGTTGAGGTAAAGAAGGATAATCTGACCCCTTAGTTCTGGAGAGTTACAGGTTGCAGTTGACGGCCTATGACTCTCGACCGTATCGCTGTGCCTGGTCGCTGCCAGCCGTGCGGGGACACCCGAGTCCCGGCACCGAATGAGCGCGGCCCCAGGAGCGGCTGTGGGGCGGCGCGGAGCCCGGCCCCTCTCCCGCGCTTCTAGCTGCGCGCAGCTGGCGGGGCGCCCCGGTAACAGGTACCTCTCGGCAGGTGAATGTCCCTCCGCCCCGGGGGCCGCCGCTCGCCCGCCGCCGTCCCAAGCAGCGGCACCGGCGGGGCGGGGGCGTGCGCGGGTG
>VYXD01013154.1:1136752-1148260 GCA_013397195.1 Hylia prasina | reverse complement strand
TTTCTTTTTTCTTTCTTTTTTCTTTCTTTTTTTTTCTTTTTCTTTTTCTTTTTTTTAAAATTTGAAAACATTGAGCCGAACATACAGCTCGGGCGTAATCCAGGCGTTTTAGAGTGCTTCCTTAAAATTTCAGATATGAGTAGCCATGAGGAGCTGGCCGAGGAGTATTCATTGATTCAAATGCGGATTGGTCTGTTTCTCCTCGAGTCAGCTACAGCACTTCGGTTCAGTCAAAGCCCGCGTTCCGGGTGCTTGCGCCTGTAGTTTTCAGAGGGGAGGCAGGTACGGAGGTCGTAAAAACTATTAGGAAATTGTAAAATTAGCAGTCCCAGTGCGCTTGAGGGGAACGGCAGGAGAGAAGTTGTTGACTTCCGAATAGCGGTGGCATCAGAAGTTTTTCTCCTTGCCATACAGCCTGTCACAGCTGGAGAGGTTTTTTCACCCTGCTCCGCAAAGTTACCCTCTCTGTGAAGGGACGGTTTCGCTCTGTTGTCGTTGCTAAAGAAGATGCGTGTAGTTAGAAACTGTGTGTGTGAAGAAATGAGTTCCCACTGCAGCAGTCGGTTCTAAGGAAACTTTAAATTTTGTGCTTCAAGAAACCTGATTACTTCTTGGATTGCTTTTCTACCTTGGTTTAGAAGGTATGGTATCACTGCCAGACATTTTGCAAAGCATTCTGCTTCCAAAATTGTCAGTAATACTGTGTCAGAAAATTTTGTCATGTATGATTGCAAATTATCTCAAAAAAGTGATGTTTTGTGGGATGGAAGAATTTTTAGACCTGTATGGCCACTGGCTTAAACTATGTAAATTGTCATAGAGGAATATAATGGAGTTGTTTTACTTTTTCTTTCTTTCTTTTTTCTTTTATTTTTTCTCTTTTTTTTTCTTTTTTTTTTTCTTTTCACTGAATCTTAGTGCAAAAAATGTTTTCAAGGACTTTGTGTGGAGGCTAGAAGTTAGGATTTCAAGCTTCTTGACTACATATTTTTCTTTCTGATATCTGGATGGTACCAAGGTTACATCAATATGCATCTACTGTCCAGATGTCCAAACCCTACCCAAATTAAATAAGCCAAGTATATAATCCTGACTATATTTTGTGCATTCATATTAACAACCCAATTTCTAGACTTTAATAGTTTAGTTTTAAAATTCGAAGCTGCAATGCATTGTAAGGTCCAAATCCTTTAAAAGACACGCTTTTTTAGTTTCAGTTGACTGCTCACATCAGTTGTAACTCGCGCACTCTGCAGTACCATGGAGTGTGACTCGCTGTTAAACGTTATAAATTATCATTGAAATATAAAGAAAAAGCATATTAATACCCTGCATTTAGAAATAAGTAGTAAAATTCCTTTCAAATACTTGGAAATACTTTATCTGAATCAGCTAAGCAGGGGCATGTTCTGCGTGGGTTGTGGCACTGCTCTCTCACCTTGCTAGTGAATTGCATAGTTTAAGGTGTTTGAAGCCTTAGTGAAATAGAAAAATGAAAGATGCAATGCCTTAACTTCTGAATTTTACAAACAAAATTTTTGCATTTGGGTAACTGTTTATTCTTTGTTCTCTTCTTTACTGAGGGAAAATGTAAGTCCAAAAACTGAGAATGGATTTGTCCATGTTACCATGAAAATCCCCCATTCATGGGTTAATATAACAGTAGGTACAATAGCTGATACTGTGTCTCTTTTCTAAAAGGTTTCATTTCTCCCATGCAGAGACTTCTTTCTAAGATTGGCATGCTCTGCTTTGATTTTAACTCATGTTGGTCAAAAAACTAAATAAAATCACAAGATATACTGCTTAGAGTGCCTTATGTCCCCACCCCCTCAATTCTTAGCAGAACTCTACCAAGTTTTAGTTAGATGGCTGTATGCCTTACTTCTTTATCAAAGCCTTTGAAACTGAAGCTTGGAGACATGAGAAACCAAGTGCAGACCATGTGCAAGACCAAGAACTGTTAAAACAGTTCATGTCCTTATGGAAGCTGTCTGTAGCAGAACTGCAGGGGGGAAGTGTCGGAAATACTGCAGAGCCCTGCACTTTACGTAGTTCATATTTCTGTTATCCCAGACTTACTTCCAAACTTAAAGATTTTCTCACAAATCTTAGTATTGGTGACTACACATGTGTTTTTTTTTTTTTCTTTTGAGTAAAGAAGGTAAAACTCAGAACGTGATGTACTGCAAGTTGATGAAAAAATATAAGCAGAAATGATATCCCTAATTATAAGGTAAATTTAAGATGAAAGCCAAGGGGAAATCAGGTTTATCCACTGAATGAGAAGACTGACCAGACTAAAGTCAATGGAAGACAAATGCTGGACATCCCCAGCATCCAGGACTTCAAACTTAATGCAGTGATACTTGCAAGAATCCTCTACCTACTGGGTATGGCTTTCAGGGGAAATGACAGGAACACAGAAGCATAATATGAAATTGTACTGACTGTCCTAATTCAGTTAGGAAGGACTGATGGACCCTAGTATTTGAAGAGGAATCACTAATGTCTCTGGGCCAATGTAATGATGGGAAGACAGGGCAGAGGACTCTTTTCCCTTTGCCCTTCATCCTCCCAGTAACTGGAGAAGCTTAGGCAGTGATCCTATGCGCGTCCTTTATCCCAGATGAGTATTTCTCAGGGTGGCTATTTAACTGCAAGTGAGCAAAGTGCCTTGGTGTGTTTTTAGTAGGTCCCATACTCCTGAGTTGCATTAGAAAGACAAGCTTATCATACACCTCAGACTTTCCACCCCAGCTCCCAGCTGCCAGTTCTCCCTCCAGGAATGATCTGGTTACTTGTTCCCTTATATATAAACATGAACAACACCTTTGTCATTTGTGTTGCATTCAGCATACCATTAAAAAAATGCAATAGTCTCCATCTCAGCATTACTGTAGCAATTTTCCTTTCCCTTGTGAACCTTAATACTGAAAACCTAGTCTGCTTGCCGCTTCCACTGCATAGCAATGCAGAAATGTAACTGGATAACCAATCCACAGAGTTTTACAACAATGCAAACTTTCTTTCTCATCATTAAAATTGGATAACTCCAAAATGAAGCCAAAAACATTTCCAGACATATTTTATTTGAGCTTAGGTACTTCTGATACTAACACCACAATTTTGCAGAAAACAAGGAAATGGGTCCAGTCTGTATTTCAGCAATAGAAAACAGGGGCATAATGAATTGTGCGCTGTTCTGGCAGATCAGTTTTGGCAATGTTCTCTCAAAAAGTCCAGAAGATATCGAAAGTCATGGATCACAGCCTAATTGTGTGGCTCTTTGTCAGAAAAAACTTCCATTGAAGGCTTGTGGGATTTTTTTTTTCCTCCTGTTTTATGCGCAAGAAGAGCTGTGGACATAATAATTTTATTTTTGGTCAAGATTCACATATGTACTTCATTACATTTTGACCAGTCATTACTTTCTACTATTATTAAAAGTAATAGAATTAAACCAAAAGAAATCATAGTAAAATAGTAGAATTTAGTGTAGCAATAATGGAATCTTTGGAAAATGTTGTCATCCTTGTGAGAGTAAAGCAGGATGCGCTGCTGGCTCCCCTGGAATTCCCCTCCCAAGTGACAAACACCACTTTTCTAGCAAGTATAAAATTACTCAGAAAGAAAGAACATTGGAATATATTATGCCAGTTGAGAAGTGGAAGATAAAAACTCTCATCAGTATTTTCTGGGGCTGTAATTCTTTGGGAAGCCTTTTTAAATGCTTTAAACTCAATAGAAGAGTCAAAAGAGGAAAGACCATTTCTTCACTGTTATTTTTTCTGTAACTCAAAGATTATTTTTGCTCCCCTCACCCGACACTGGAGTGGAAAACTGTTTAGAGATGAGTGTGAATGCCATGTGAAGCAAGGCAGACAGCCTCAGTCTTGTCAGCTTTATGGCATTTTTTAAACAGGAGGTTACTTTAAATACCTTCCACTCATCCAAAGTAGCTGCAGGGGTTTTCTCTCTCTAGTGGTTATCCAGCAAAGTGGACTGACTTCAGCTGGAAAATTCCCTTTTTCCAAAGTCAACTGTGGCTTCTTGTCTCTACATCAATCGGTACATAAACCTAACTAAAACTCAACAAATGTTTTGTTTGCTCCCTAAATTTAAACAGAATTATGTGCACCCCTTAAGTTATGTTGCAATGCATCTTTATTAAAACCCCGAAAACTTCTGCCTCACCCTTTTCCTTCAGAACACAGCTTCCTCCATGCATTAAGGTGGTGAACAAGAAGAGATAAGATAACCAGGTTTTTTTCACTAAGCAAGTTACTACCAGCAGTGTGGTGGCTGCAAAAGTAGGTCCTAGTTCTGAAAAGATACATGCATGTTCTTAGCTTTGTTTGTACCATTGCAAATTCTTGGGAGCAGGACCATGCAGGTTCGGGAACTGCATGGCACACTCATGCTTCCTGTATAAATGCTTCCAAAGGCTGTTCAGACTGCAGGTTTGGGTGAGCAATTACACTGAAATCATTGTATTTTTTAAGCTATGGGAACTGTCCACTTCTCTTGCTTATTTCACTTAGCAAAGAAAGATTTACATTTCTTATTCTGATCCCACTTGTTCTAGCTTTCTCCGTGAAAGAGAAACTTGCTCTGTAAGAGAGATCAGATTCCCCACTGAATTGCTTCATTTTTCTGCTTGTTTCAACTCACTGAGAACAGCAGAGCAGTCGCAATATAAAGCTGGAATTGACCATAGTGGATTGGAACCAAAAAATTCACAAAAACAGAGTAAGTTAACTAAAATATATAGTGTAGAGGAACTTGCTAATTTGCTTTAATTTTAGGAGCTATTTTTAGGTTTATTTAAGGGTAAAAAAAAATCACACCAATCTCTAATATGCTTATTCAGGCTGGTAATGTCCTTTAATAAACCATAACAGCCTGAACAGTTTGAAGGGAAATTAGGAAGCAATTCTGTGATCATGAAGCAGAGTTACTGAAACCTTCTGTAATTCAGACAAATCAACTACTGATATATTGTAGAGTATACTTGGCAATAACAATTCTCAACATAAAGAGGTGTTTTTATGTTTTCTCTATTACATATTTAGATACACTGTGGTGAGGACATCCTACACTTTTTAAATCAGATAAATAGATATATACAAAAAGTACAGTTCTTCATCTGCTGTCTGCCTCCCCTTGAGTGAGAGCTCTGGAAGAATATCCAAGAGCTCAATTTGGCCTCTTGAGAATATGCTGTGTTCTTAGATTGAGTGTCGTAATTTACACCCCTCACCTTTTATAGTCGGTTTATTTATAAGATGGAAGTGTGTGCGTTTTCTATGTCCTCGTGAATTTATTCCACTTTTCTGCTTGATTTTTAGTGAATAAAGGTGACAGGGTTTAATGAGTTAATAAAACTTGCCCTTAATTAGGAAAATTGCCTTCATATTTTTCTCGTATTGTGGAAACAATTTATAATGACTCTGGTTGCAATTCAAAAACTTGAAGGAAGGACCTTTTTTTCATATTTGTGATGATATCAAGTCCAGTAATTTGCACACAAAGTCAATAACAGAATGGATTTTTTTATTATCTCCTTTAGCACTGGGTTGTTACATGAATAGAGCTCAAGCGCAGAAAATGCTGGGAAGAGCACATATGGAAAACACATACATGACACAAGATGCACTTTTTATCATTTGTCAGTGATTTGAAAAAAGAATTCCCAAAGAACTGAGAATTATGTAGTATCTTTGAGACAACTTTTTTTACATCTTCACAATTGTTCCCTAACACAGAAATTAATTTTACATGTGCCAGACATTTAAATGTTTCACATCTGCACTGTTAGCAGAGTTCTTTTCTTAATCTTGTGTGTTGAATTACACTGCTTCCTTCATTTTGCAGACAGGAGCTCTCCATTGAAATTTCACTGTATGCTCATAATTGTATTGTCAATTCGTGTAGTTAACCAGCATTTACACTAGGCAGGAATAGAGAAATGACTGAATAAACTAAACATCTCCCTTGACTATGTAGAAAATGCTGAATACAGAATTAGTGCAGAGGGAAAAAAAATGTTCCACTTAGTTTTAACCTTTTGTCTGTTTTAATGCAGTCCTTTAAAAGACCTGGAGGTATTTGTTTTGTTTTTTGAACAGAAGTGGAAGGACATTGAAGTGCTCATTACGACTCTCAGTTTTCAGAAAGGACCGCCCCTCACCTTGGTAGTTATTATTTACATTGAGCTGTGTGATGAGGCGGAAATTAAAAATAGAATTAAAATGGTTCTAAAGTAGAGTCATTCACAGAGATTGTGAAGTGTAGCATATTAAATTACAATAATAAAGCTAATTATCAGCTGCTTGCTGAGATATTGAATGCTTTAATTAAAACGAGTTTGTAGAATTCTAGCAGTTTTCTTCAAGTTATTTAAGATCAGTTATACAATACAGATTACCTTTTTTTCATGTTTAACAGTCTTCTTGTTGCATGTTTAACCATCTTTAGCACATTTGTACATGAAGTTACTAGTCTGTTTATATATATATTAGCTCTTTGGTTTAAAATGAAGCTAAACATTAGATCCTTTTAGAAAGGTGTCTTTATTCACCTCTTTTCTTGGTTGTTGCCCTATATTCCTTGACTTCGTGGGTACAAGAGGCTTGGTTCCATTAGGTCAATACCCTCTGGTGCAATTAGAAATACAGGTGTACTATGGTTCTGCAGGCAGATGAAACTCCCAGCTTAAACCCCGAAGGACTGATGACACATATATGATGATACCACTCCTAACCTGTTTTTAATGTGCAAATTCTCCTGTCAGGTATGTTAAGGGCTATAGGAGTTTACTGTGTTTTTCAGGCTACAACCTTGTTTTCCTTTATGAATTTATTTATTAAACTTCTATTTATGGGTCTTAGGTGGTTGAATCTAGGACCCTATTTTAGGAACTTCACTTCAATTTAGGTTTTAAAGCAGATTGGGGTTTTATGGTTTTAGTTGTTGGTTTGGAGTTATAGTTTGCTGAAGGTGAATCCTGTGATGAGGAGCCAGTGAGATGTCAGAGACCACAAAGGCAAGACATGCTTGCACACCAGAGCTCCATTAGAGCCAGCTGCTCCAGTGACCAGTGTGAGCCGTNAACCCAGAGTTGCCACCACTGAGGAATGCGTGTTCCCCTCACTTTTTATATTTGCAAAAGCACCTGCAGAGCACCAGGGCCCTGGTAGAAAGTTTATTTCCCCTCCCCTCAAGACTTTGTGTGTGCTTATTTTCTGCTTTGAGCTTTCATGGATGTGTACCTGCCCTGCGGGCCGCACTCAAGAAAGAAGTGTTCTTTCACGCACCTTTCTGTCTGCTCAGCATGGCTACAGCTAAGAATTGTCAGGAAACATGCAGCTGGATGTGGTGTACCTTTGTGGAGTCCTTGTAGCACCAGAGGCAGAGCTCTCTGTAGATGGAAGGACAGCTCTGAGTTCAGGTGTGCTGGTGTAAGACCAAAGTGGCTCCACAAATATCAGCATTTGTGATTTCATTTCCTTACCGTGAGGTTCCATTGTGCTGAGTGTGCAGCACATCTTGTCCCAGAGAAGTCAGTACATACATAGCTTGGGAAACACAGAAGAGAAAAAAGGATAGCTAGTCTTTGGCATTGGATTAGGTCATTCCACTGAATCACATCAATGACCCAATCTTGCGATCTTTTAATATCCTAAGAGAACAGGGTTGTGGAAGGACTGACATGCTTACACATGTTTCATATCAATTGAGAAGGCTTTGTATAAATGTTGAGCATTCATTTTCTTGACAAGGAGGTTTACTTTTGAATTTGCTGGGAGACAAAGTAATAAAACAAGATTTGCCAATAATTAATTCGCTGTATTCTGAAAGATTAGAAAATTTTGACCTACAATGACTTCTTCCTATTTACACTTGGAATTCTAATAGGTCCTAAATCTAATTCTGGTTGTAATTGACATTAGCTGTAAATGGAGCAGTACTTCCAGTGATTCATGGGGTGTATTTTGATATATTATTAAGACATAACCTGAGTTATATTGTATAGAAAGTTGCAAGCAGGGAAATTCGTGACATGTTAATTTTCTTTGGGACAATTGCTGACTAACTTTAATCCAAAATTTTTGTGTGATTGTGGTCACTTAGATGCTTTCTTATTTAAAACAAAATCAACATAACTCTTTAGAATGGCTGTTTGTTGATCATCAGGTAATTTAAAGTTGCAATATTTGATTCTTTTTCCAAAGGATTGTAGTAGCTTCATCTCTTAATCTGGTATTCATAGTCTGAAGAGGAGAGTGTACAGGTTAGAGTTCCTTATCTGAACAGCCTTGAAGAAATAATTTTATCTATTTTGAAAGGAATTTTATCTATTTTGTAGCTCTTGTAATAAGGGGCCAAACTTTGAAGCTATTTGTATTCCTAAATAGAAGAATTATCTATTATCACTGAGGTGCTAATCCCTTTCCTGCTGTAAATGCCAGTGACACAGGTTCAGCATTTGAGAGCAAGTTTGTTTCAGTCAGGTGACCACCCAACTTTTGGTTTCTAACTTCGGGCTCCTAAATTAGCTGATAACCTAAAGAGATGTGATTGCATTGAAGACAATGAATCCATACACACTCCTTACTCTAGTGATGAATTTGATTCATGGGTAAAATTTAAACAGTGAAAAATTACAAAACATCTTTTTCATGCCAAACTCAAATAGACTGTAATTTTAGGGTTTCATGTCAAAAGCATTTCTAAAGCGTTGTTCTTTTAGATAAATAATTGTAAAGGTTTCTTGATTTACAAATTGATAGCAAATAGATGCTTTAGTGCAAATTCTTATATCCATACATAGGATCTCTTATTTTCTAGACAGTGACAATTCTTGTTTCTGCTCATTCTAGAGCAGAGGAAATGGAGAAAAATCAGGGCATGGTTTCCTATTCATAGATTTACTGTACTAAAGGCAAAAGGGTAAATTCTACTCTTAGCACTTAAAATTTAGCCCAAGACCTGTTATGCTCAAGTATGGTGTGAGAAACCTTTTAACAGACAGAGCCAAAACCTACACGTGGCCAATTGCAGAACTGAGATGGGGTGCCAGATGTCATGTCATATATTTTTTGCTGATACAGGGCCTAAGCTGAAGTTAGCTGCGATTTCATTAGTATTTACCCGATAGAATAAGAGTACAATCTTCCTCTGGGAGGACTTCAAAACACCCTTGAAGATTTTTTAAAGTTCTTTTTTTTTGCTTTTATCAATTTGTGTAGTGCTTGTGGATCTTAATCTACATTTAGGAAATATGTTTAATAGTTCTAAGCAATTATTGGGAAGGAAAAATATCTTTCCATCATCACTTTTCCACCAGCTCTATTTCCTCTCAATGTTTCATCCCTGCGAAATGGATCAGCTTTGCTGAATGTCTTAATGTCACCTAATTCAAGGATAAATCCTGATGCCATCAGTGTGAGATCTGAGGGTGTGTGTTTCAGGACAGGCAGTCATCCAACCTCACAGAAAGCAAGCTAAGACTATTCCACTAAAAAATACCCCAAACTCCCATAACAAACTGTACTCCAGTTTACTTTCATTAAAAAAACAAACAAACAAAAAAAACAAACAAAAAAAGAACCCACCAAAAACAAACTAAACAAGCAAAAAAATCAGCCCTGTAGTTTAGCTCTTCATTTGAGAAATCAGGAAATGGGACTTCTCCATTGGGAAGTGTCTTCCAACAGAATTCTGCTTGATGACAGCAAGAGGCAGGAAGGAGTACAGCTGACAAGTGTGTGGCTTAAGTTGCAGAAAATCTGAGTGTAAGCCTTGTCATGAGGCAGGTAAAGGCAGGTAAATTCAGGAATACAAAACTAGAAGAAACTTTCTCCTTTGCACCTTCTTCCCTTGGCACTCCCAGTCCTGCTGAAGCCCCACCAACAGCAAGAAGGTATTTGCAGTTGGAATAAAGGGCTCTTCCTGAGTGGGAATATACCCTTTCCGGTGGGTATATTCTTGGGGTGGTTTTTTGGTTGGTTAGGGTTCACTGTCCTCTGGAAAAAATGTGTAGTAATCAAATGATTAATTGTAGCTGGGTGACCTAGCTGTAGAATGCAATAATAAAATGCATTCACATTTCATTTTTTTCTTTCTTTGTGTTCAGTCATACTTGCAGGAGAAGTAAGGCACTTGTACCTTACTACCTGCTGTAAATACACCATACTTCCAGTAACTGAGCAGGCTACAATTATAGGGTTTTCCCTCCTGCAAGAGAATCTACTTTTCCCACTGACTACTTTATTAAAAATGAACCTGTTGAAAGCTCTTCAGTCCCACAGGAACTGGTGCAAATTGTTGAGTGGAAGGTGACTTTTTGCATTTTGCAAAAATGGCTGTAGTAATTTCTGAGAACTCTATATAGATGTTAAACAAATTGCTTGTCTGGAATTAAAGTTTAGGTGCAGAATAAAGCAAGATGGAGCATTACTGGATATTAAGCAGTGTTACAGTACCTGTGCAAGAGCCAGAATGCACTATAAGAATACCCAATGTTTTTTGAACTGCATAGACCATAAACTGTTCAACATCCTATCTGCCTGTGGCCCTGCAGCCTACACACTCTCATTTTACAATTCTAGCATGCGCCTCATGAGGAAAGCCAGGATTTGTAAGTTGGAAGGTGAGGGGCAGCAATATATTGGATCTGAGATGTACTGTTCACATCAGAAGCGAGTAGACCATAAGATTTATAAAATTATTAAAAACAATAATAGCTGACACACTTTCCCACTTCAGATTTTTGGAGAGCAGGTTGAAGATCTTGTTTTGGAAAAAGCATAATCAGGGAAGTTGGGCTAAAAATGTTACGATGAAGTTGAACCCTTTCCCAGGAGCTCAAACTGCACCCTTCTCTGCTTCCATCCCTCAAGAAAATGCTGGTTTAATTCCAGGAAGCAGGCTTGACAGTGCAAGCATCTCAGTTACAAGGAACAGCAGAGAGCAGCTTCTCTGCCTGGCAGGATGTGGAGCCAGCCGCAGCAGGTGAAGATGTGACCTAACATTCCACGGCTGAACAAAGAGCTTGTAGGCTCTTTGTCCCCTCCCCACCTGAGGCTGCTTCAACTGCCCATGCCATACTTCAAGGTCGGGACCAAGTTGTGATGGGACTACCTGCTCCAGCAGCACATCTGTTATCCAAGGGGCCACCAGCTGTCTGTAGCCAGCACTTGAGCCCTGGGACCTGTAGGGTCCCCTTCGGATTGAGAACCAGAGTTTTGTTTCTACCCCACTGACTCTCCACACGCTTCTCCCTGGTGCTTGTGGTCACTGGTCACTGGAAAATGGTGTGTCGCAAGCGGAGGGCAGGAGCTTCCTGGTATCGCTTACCATGCCGTGGAGCCAGCCATCTGTCAGCAAAACAGGAAGGCACGGGTTCCTTCTCCCTCCTGGGCTTGTTTCGCTATTTTCGGGAGCTGCACTTCTCCCCCGTGCAGCACCAGGCTGGTGCCATCTGAGGGAAGGGCTCCCAGG
>VYXD01013154.1:1059252-1134252 GCA_013397195.1 Hylia prasina | reverse complement strand
ACTACCACTGTAATATTTTGCTGTGCCTTTTAAGATTTTCTAGCATATCATGATAGTACTATTCTGTGATGAGCGAGGCTTTTCTTGAAGAAGAAAGTTATCTTTGATAAGAGGGAGACCTACACAAACAGATTAAAGAAAGTCACTTTGAACTCTTCCTGTCATTTCTGTCACAGAGCATCTGGTACTTTCTGTGAGCAAAGGCTGTGACTTGTATTGGGTTGTTAGCTGGATTTATGAACAACTGGCCAAAGAAAGAACTTCCTAATTTACTTTCATTTATGGTAAGGGTTATGTGGGAACTTGCCTTCTGGAAATGAACATTTGTCAGATTAGGTTCAGTTACTGGCTCTTTGTGAGCTCTTACTAGACCTCAAAAGTAGTGGATCTGGAGGTACAGGGATGTTACCTACTTCTTTCTCATAGGTTGGTGAACGCAACCTAGGAGAAAGAGTTAGGTAACATATACTACTGATGAAAGGAATTTTTTCCCTTGCATTCTCCTGGGTTTCTACTTGCTTCTGGGATGCTTACTTGCATGATAAGGCAGCTCTGCTATAAGTTGGGAACCAGTTAAACAACTGCACAGTTTCAGGAGTGTGAGATTGTCCTGTCAACTGTAAAACATTTATTTATTTCTCCTGTTTTATGAGTATTGCTTATCAGGCATAGCTGGCTCTCTGGGCCTATGGAATTAGGAGACTTGGTTCACTAGCACACTTAGTTGTGTTTTAAAAAAATATAAATTTAAAAATAAATTTGGTTTGGTGAGTTTCTTTGGGGCTTTTTGTTTTGTTTTATTTTTAAACCCAGAAATGAAGAAGGTCTCTAGAAACAGTCACTCCAGCTCAGGCATAGTGTTGTGCAGCCATGTGCTTTATGCAGCTGCCGCTGACTCAGGTGTGGCAGCAGCCAGCCAGGCCAGGAGAGTATAAAACTTACGTGAGTGAGCCAAACCCTGTGTGCACAGGCATTCCCACCTCAGGGAATCCAGGCATGGCTGACTCCTAGAGGAACTGAAATACTGTGTGACTCTCACAGAGTTCACACTTTTTATTTTTCTCCTGAAAGTGATATTTCATGAGACAAGCAGTTGCAGTTCTGAAATGAGGAGAGAGCTGACATACATTTAACCAAATGGTATCCGGCACCCATACAAGAGAGTCAGAAAACACAGATAATATCTCACTTAACAAGCAGTATTTTTCCTGCCTTTTTTCTTGTTTTTTCTTTTTTTTTTTTTCTCTTTTTTCTTTTTTTCTCTTTTATTTTTTCTCAGTTCTAGGGCCTAACAGTTAAGGAAGGTGAAAAAAATGGTACAAATGTTTCCACATCTAACATTAAGAGATCTCCTAGGAAAAACCAGGTTGTGCTGCACTCTGCAAAAGCAGGAAGGAGAAACCCTCAATATTAAATACACACACACCCAACATTAGTCTGTGAAAGGATGGGGAATGATATTTCTATAAGACATCCTGCCCTGGCTTTCTTTTCAACAGTCATAGCACCAGCAGCACCATTCTGGCAGGAACTGAATCACTCTGGGATCTGGATGTACGTGTTAAAGGAACACCGGGCTAAGGACTTTGACAAAAATAAAGGATACTAAAAACTTACTGAACTGGACAGCCTTTTCCCTTCCTCTCTTTCTTTATGGCTTCAAGTATATTTCTATGGCAGAGATGAGGAAACTCAGAGAGAAATTGAGGGTCTTGCCAGGCATCACTGATAGGTTAAGCTCTTCTCTGACTATTTTTATACAGAAATGGCAGTATTGAAAATCTGAGACCATCTTGCAGAGATGCAGATTGAAATGAAAGTATTTTTGATACAGCCTGAAGTTGTAATTCTTTCTGTTTATGACTTAACCAAGAGCAACACAAGTCAGTGGCAGTACCAGAAACGGAACTTCAATTCTACAGCTAAGGTGGCTCTTTATAATAATTATTTAAAAATCAAAAAAAACCCACCCCCTTCACCCCAAGATTAGATTTTATTTTTTATACCTCATTTCTTATGCTATTTTGTTCTGTTATGTGACTTTTGAATAATTTTCCCCAGTACTGGTCACTAGGTATTGGGGTGGGGTTTAGCTCCTTTTCCTTTGACCAGTTGTTGTTCTGGGCATGCCTGAAATTAAAACAAAAAGCATTCTCACCTTTCCCCACCCCCCTTTCATTTCTAAATTCAGTGGGAAAAGAATGTTACTCAGATTGTGTATGTGTAAGATTGCCATGCAGTAATGAACTTTCCATGGTGTAATAATTTAGATGCAATTAAGGCACAAAATACAAATGCAATGCTCTGGAATCCAAGAGACAGAGCTCAAAAAATGGATCTATTTTAAATGCACTATTTTTGCCCTTCTTTTTGCATGTAGGGATTTCTCAATCATATGTAACACGAAAAAATCAAAATATAGTAAATGGGTCATTAAAGACAAGTTCACTAAATTTTCTTAACTGCAGTCTCCTGCAAAGAGGGAAGCAGACCTATCTCCAGCTTCTGCCCCACCAAGTCCATGAGGCGAGTCTGATTCATACTGCTTTAATAGAAAACTGCTATTAATTTAACAAGTAGAATACTGATACCCATTTAGTGGACCAGAGCTCACCACTGCAGATGTACTCTTCTGCTAACAGGTTTCTATTCCAAAAAGACTGCTCTGACTTCAAAGTATCCTACTTAGCCTACGTATTGTAGGATGCCTAATAACACACTTATAAAGATATTATTCTGTCTGTTATGTGTTATCCCATAGTTCTGGTATTACGAGTTTGTATTTGTAGTCAAAAATAGTCTTCAAATTTTTAGGATAATTTTTCTTCTCAGCCAAGACTCAGTCAAAGCATCAACGTCCATTGTTGTAACTGGGAATGCAGTTTGATCCTTGGAAGATGCAGATAGCTTTGGATTACTGTTACTTTTTAACAAATTCACTTAACTTATGTGTAATGTGAAGAGAGCTGCCAAGCTGTTCCTTGCCCTCTAATCAAACCCATGGAGCTTTTGGTTTTGTTTTGTGTGAGGCAAAATGTGTTGGACAAACTGAAATATTTCATCAGTCTTTCCTCACTTGTGCATCTAATCTGTAAGAGATACCTCAGCTTGGCAGGTTAGGACTTGCAATGGAAAGTTGCTGTCAGTTCTGTAAGTTCTGTAAGTTCCCTACATCCCAGAAATCTGAAGAAATAACTAAATAAAGAGCTAAATAGTGAATGGNAAAGAAAAAAAAAAAGAAGAACTTCTTGCTTTTGTTTTCCTTTGCTGTAAAATTCATATTCCCTCTTGTCCATTTATGCAACCTGCCTTTGCTCTTGCACGGACATCCAGTGGGTGTGATTTTGCCCATTTAAGAATACCCCACAGAAGCTGGGTATGAGGGGGACCTTATTAAATCATCTATTTAGTCCTCCTGCCAGTGCAGGACTGTTTCTTCAATGCCCTGCTGTCCTCTGGCTGCAGTTTGGGATGGTTCACCTGATGCTGCTCAGTAATTATTCCACAGTCTGATAGGTGTGGCATTAAGAAATGTAGTCACATCCTCATTTCATTCAATTAAACATATGTTTGTGCAAACAACCCAAACCAGCTAATTTGGAAGATGACTTAAAACTACCTGTCATTTTTCCCCATCATGATCAGTACAGATGGGAAAACACAATGCTTTGATGCCTCCAGGAGTCAGGGAGGAAACCATTCACTTCATTCAGATCAAGTCCATAACTGGCACCACTAAACTGCTATCACTAAATTAAGCAATATTTGGTTTAGTTTTTCCATTTCTGGTAAGAGCTTTAAGGTTTAATTGATATTTGTGTTATAATGAGAGAATTCTCTTTAGGAAAAAACCCCACTAATTTGCTAGGGCTTTGTGCCATACAATTACTGTCCTTACTGGTGTGCCAGTTGCCACAAGATGTCTAACAGATTTTGTCAGTGTAATTTGGTAACATCTCCATTGTTGAGACAAGGGTATTACGTGAACATTACTGCATTTGAATTCTGCTCTGGGTCTGTTCTATTCTTTGCTATTAATGCAAAGGCCAGTCTTTTAGTAATAGTCAATGAAACTAATCACTTAGATAATTCCTTCAGTAGATGTTTCTAAGGCATGCTTTTGTTAGAGATGTATGCGGTCATTTTTAAAGAAATTCTGCAAGACAGTGATAGTACTGTGGGCAGCAGATTTATGCTGTGTCTGAGGGCTGAATCAAGAAACCTGACCATTTCTGGAAGCACAATACTTAGCAAGAGAGTTTTTTATCTTACTGTATTGTGTTCAGCACTAAAACAGTTCCACAATACCTACAGTGTGTTAAAGCACTAAACCACCTCTGCAAAACCTTGTGTATTCAAGACATTGGGGTTTGTTTCCTATTTGCAAATAGAAGACAGTAAAGTCCTCAAAGTCATGTTTACTGAACTATGCCAGTTGTACATGTTTAAGAAGACCTGGTCCCTACAGCCACTTCACTACTTGTAGGCACAAGCACCAGTCAGAGCTTGATATGTGGGTATTAGTGAAGCTTGCTGGCACTGTAGCTGAATTTTTAGTTGAAGATAAAACTTTATTTTTGAGGTAGTTCTTTTGGAGCCCTGGAATACCTGTGGGGTAGACTTCACTATGTCCTTGAAGCAAATCTAGATGTGTTCTCAAGGAGAACTTGTGGAAGAAAGAAGAGTTTTTACTAAGGATGTCCATTTGATAACTTTTGTAATCTGTCAGTCTGTGTTGGCTAAATTGGATCTTCTGAGCATAGCAGCTGGAAAACATACATATCTCACAAATATCCAAAATGCTAAGGTTAATAACTGTGTATCCAGACTCAGTAAATTTGTCGGAGACATTGGCATGCATTCTTTTAAAAAATATAATTCCCCTGTATTCATAAGAAGTTTTCTCTGCAGGAGAGTAGGGTTTGGTCCTGAGAATATCATGCTTTTGTAGGGTTTAGGGGTTTTTTAAAATTTTATTTGGTTTGTGCTTCCTCTTATTGTATTATTTGAAAATGAGGCTACTCTGACAACTAACTGATGCTCTCTTCACTGTTAGGAAAGGAAAGTCCTCCAACTAGTGATGTCCCTGATGATCCAGATGAACCTATGCCTATACCAGAGGACCTTTCAACTAGTACTGGAGGTCAGCAGAGTTCTAAGAATGACAGAATCTTGGGTAAGATGACAAACACACTCTGTTAAGAAATATTAGTAGATGATATAGCAATAATGTTAAATTACCTTTTCATAAGTAGGTAAACAAACAGATCCTGTGCCTTTTCATCTTTTTCAGGTGCATGGTGTTTTCTGTGCAACCTTTTCTTTGGGAAAGGCATCTTCATCCTAAAGATCCTACTATCTTCTTTATAAAGCATGATTGTTGCATGAAATTCCCTCCAGGAGTTTTCATTCTGTTTAGGAAATGGAATTGAATATGTGGTTCCAGGTCAAAACTATAGGAAGTCAGATTTGATAAAAATTCAATAAATAGTTGGTTATTTTTATTATTATTTTTATTATGACTTTGAATTCTATCTTGAATTTTATTGTGTTTTCTGCTATTCAGATTTCTTCAGAAATGCATATTAGAGCATACATAGTATTTATATATTTTCAATTCAAATATCTGATCTCCATTTATCCTTGATTTTTTTAATGGGAGAACTTTAGAAAACACTTGTCTTTTAGATAAAAATCGACAATTGACAAAGTCCGTTGGGTTAAAATTTTTGTCCAGATATGATTGTGCAAAGTGCTGATTATTCTTAGACTCACACCAAGGACTAGCAATGCTGCTGACTACTGCATGCACCAGCTCCCATATCCTGCACTAAAAAGGCTGAATATTACTTGAGCATCATGCCTGTTTCCTAGTAGGAAGAAAAAAAAGGAAAAGAGGGGAAAAAAGCACACTTGACTCCCAGAATGCTATGATCAATGCTCTATATGATAAAAATATTTCTGTAAAGGGATGACAATCAAAGTACAAGTACTTACCCACAAATAAAAGTATTGCTCATTATCCTTATATTCTTACATTATTGTAAGAGTAAGGGTCAGGGTGGGCAATTTACAGAAAGATTGCAAGTGCCTTTAAATAATTATTGCCTAAGGAAATCCAGTAAAGAATAGTAGGTGGAAAGAGAGTCACAGAAGGCAAAATAATGAATTCAACATAATACAGCAGGATGGTGTCAGCATTAGGAATAGAACCTACTCCCAAATTCCAGCAATAGCTGATACTGAGTGCATCATCTTACGCATCTGCATTTTATTTACCAATTGATCGCCTCTTATCAAAAATGTGAGCAAAAATTTCAGCTCCTATGTGCATATTGACATATTTTATGAAAAAAATTGTATTTAAAAATGCTTTTTAACAATCTGATCACTTACTAAATACTTTATTTTTCAGTCCAAAGATCTTTGGACAAAATCTTCCATTAAGTGCTTGTCTATCAACTCAGTAAAAGGAGTTATGTCTCCTCCCACAGTAACTAACCCTACAAAATATTTAAGCCTTGAGTCAAAAATTAAATTTTTAAGTTCTTTGTTCAAACCCAAACAGGACTTTTCTTTATGTTGAGTCTTCTTTAATACACACACGAATATCAGCAGACCCAGCAAAGTTGAACTCTATATTTGATGATGATGTAATGATTCTGCCAACAGTTCAGTCATATATCAATATGTACACATATTCTAAATATGATAAGTTCCATCTGTTATTCTCATTACTCAGCAGTAAATACAGATATTCCATGTCCTGACATTAACAATTTTTCTGCAGCCACTTTCTCTATCCATAGCTCTTTTGTTTACAAGGGTTACATCTTATAGTGAGACATTTACCAGAGTCAACAGGAACAAAGACAATTCACAATACTCTGCTTTATGGATGATCTGTAGATATCAACTCCAGTGCTTGCAATATTTGTCTTTTCTGTAAAGCTGCATACACTTTTACCTCTTCTGTCGCTCCTTTTTGCTAGCTCTCTGAAAACAGTATACTAAAAAAATTAATTCTCCCTTTTTACGAAGAGGATCTGCACACATGCCCCAGGCATATCAGGAGCCATACGATTGCTGTGCACATTGTGGATTTTCATAAAAAAAAAATCTCTTAGGAATAAAATAACACCTTAGGAGTGGTGTTTGGCCTGTATGGTCCCATAGGTGTATAGGGGTGAAGGGGGCTGTCTTCCTACGTTGGCAGCAGCACGGCAGTGTAGATGGGCTCGGTGTTCAGTGCAACACTGTCATAGCCAAGTCCCAAGATCTATTCCTCACTGCTATTTATCACCAAACTTAAGTAGAGAAGAACGATCTGAACAATGATTTGAAGATTGAAAGATAGACTGGAGAGCATTGTAAAGACCCACTGATGTTATCTGTGTGCATCTGGCAGGTGGGAGCTAGATTGTGGCCTAGGGTAACCGACAGGCTCTGCACAAGCAGATATGGCCAGCTAACAATTTCTCTCTGTATGACTTTGCTAATATCCCATCTGTTTCCTTCATCAAAAGGGAATCCCCTAGCATTTGGATTTATTTCAACATAGGATTTACAGTGCATTCCACTTAACCTGTAACACCCTGAAATACCAGCTGTCCATACACCATACACCAAGGAATTTGAGTCAGACATTTAATGAAGAGCATCTCTACATTCTGGAGGAATTTTTGTACGTGTAGGGCTATAGAGGTAACAATGGGATTGCAAGTTTGTTAAATGAAAAGAATAAATATTTACCTCATCCTACTGAAATTAGGTGAGAAATCTGTTTTAAATTTTAATCAGGCTGTGAGATAGAAATGTTCAAGTGACAGCTTGCGTACTCAGATTTGTGGTAACACTTAATGAAATAATTTTTAACCCTAGAGTCAAAAAGTGTAATTACCTTTTTCATCAATTTAGCATTTCAAAGGTCAAAGATTAGAGGAAATAAGCTATTCTTAGAAAAGAAAGATAGGCTCTACTCCTCCCTGTGTTTTCAAAAATCTCCTTTTGTGCTTCTTTCAAACCTGTACTGAGACTTGAATGGAGTGCTACAAGCTGATACAAACATTTGAAATATTTCTCCTGCTCTGAGAAGGAAGGTGTTTAAGTCCTCTGGTCTCCAGATTTTATTGGGTGCCTTCAGTTTTTGAATTGTCATTTAAAATTCCTAGACAGGGTGCAAATTTCATAAAGGAGGATCATGGGGATCATGAAATGTATGTTTTGACTTGTGTCCCCAGGCAGGGGGGATGCCCAAAACATGGTTTTCTTCTGACCAATACAAAAATGATCAACGGTGTGAAAGGGTAATTTATGGAAGTTATGTCATCAGCAGTTTCTAGTAATAACGCCAAGTAGCACAGCAAAGCAGAAACATACTGGAAGAGATGTTCTGGTCACCATCAAGGCTCTTCATTTCCTTAATGAGCTTACTATGATTTTAATGTTGCAACCCCCAGAAAGCCACTAGGTGTTGAGTAGCTTCCTTCTGCATGCTTAATTTCTGCTGCTCAGTCCACTAGATCTTCTTCCTTCCTTGTCCTATTCTCCACTCCACAAATTTACTTCTCAGGCTGATCTGGCACCTATAACATTTTATTATTTTCTCCTTAGTCTTTTCACCCCTGTGCTCTACAGATAGTTTCTCTAGAAAACACAGTGAACATTTTCAGCCAAGTGTGAGATTTTCACAGCTCTTTAAGGCTGTAGAGATTCTGTTGTATCATCTCTCCTAAATATCCTTTTGAAATCTTGGTCTGAGTTACTTAGAAATACACACCCCACTGAAAGTCCATTCCATTAAGAATTAATGCTTTGCAGCCTATTTTGAACAGCCCCATTTCCCATGGTACCATATTGATAATTTGGTATCATTTGATAATTCTCAGTATCCACAAATTTCAAGTTAAACGTGGTGTGCACCTTTTGTGGATGATCAGTACTGAACATCCTGTGTGTGGTAAACAGTTGCAATTTAGGGCTGTTTGTGCTCTGAGACTGTATCCTAATTCAAGCCATGTGCGGGAAGTTAATGACTCAGTGAGCTGTAGGTCAGACCCTACTTCGTGGAGAAAGAGCCATTTGCTGCAGTGGTGGCATTTGTATAGAAATGTAGGCAGTGCCTTCCTTTATCCTTAACTGCCCATTCCATAGGTGGCCATCACTGGGTAAAAAAAGCTATCTCACATTAGTGGCCTCTGAAAGAGGCTGTGGGCTCACCATTTCTGCACAAATAGCTGTCGGGTGCTGCAGATGACCATAGACTTCTAAGACAGAAGTCAAATATTACCACTGTAGTCACAGATTACAGTCTAGACCTGGAATGAATAATGTATAGACATCTTCTTTTTCAGAGGTGGCGAGAATTGATCTCACAAAATTGGGTTGAAATTGTCATACAATTGACAGAGTATATCCAAAGTAACAGTCAAAGTGATCATAGACATCAGTAGAAAACAGACAAGATTCATATGAAGTTATAAAGTCTATTTGTTTAAAATAAATAATTATGGGAAGAGACATTAAAAGAAAGACATTTTTTGACATTTTTCTCTTCCAGTGGGAAATGCCAGGTGATGATGTTGCATCCCTCCCACAGCTCAGTTATTGAAGCAGAAGCCTGTGTAGCTGCAGGCTTCAGTGCCTGGCATCACTGGGACCCCAGCATTGCCTTCACACCCTGGGGTCTTCCCTCCCAGCCGTGGGCATTCAGAGGTTGTAACCTGCATGAGGAGCTACTTACTGATGCAGGCAAGTGTCCCCTCTCTGAGCAGCTTTGATGCTTTATTTCCTTAAAAGGAGCTCAACCAGTTGAGAGCATGAGCACGAGCATTGCTGAGGGGCCACCAGGCAACCACAACCATTGCCATTACATAAATCTACTGCAACTCACACTCAGCTGGGTGGAGACAGAGTAAAAGTGTGGAAAGGCTGCAGACAGAGGGGAAAAGCAAGGAAAGATAAAAGGGGAAGTGCCCCACCCCAGCTTGCAAAATCGGTCCTGTGGTTCAGACAGGTCCAGCTCACTGCTGCCCTGGTAATTCTGGTGGGCAGGGAAAGGGGCTGAAGAAAAAGACTGCTGGAGCTAAACATCTTTGCACATTCCTCGTTATGGGTGTTCAGTGGCTATGAAGGCAGTGTCTTGTGTATGAATAATAAAGTGTGGCATATGTGTGCCTGGATATCCAGAGAACCAAATTCAGAGACTGAAGTAACCTGGAGGGCTGTGTAATATGTTTTATTTGTTCAGGTTTCAGATGAACATCTCTGCTGCTCAAAGGTATGGAAGTGTGTGGAAGCTCATGAGCCTTTGTAAATAATAAGTGATAATTGCTGTCGCACCTGATGTAGTCCTCATGACAGCAGAGAGAAAATTTGTTTTGAGATGTTTTGGGGAGCTTTGAAAATTGTCTTTAACCCCCCGCAATGAAACAAGGCTTGAAAATCTGGCTGACGAGGCTTCTGAAGGAATTGAAAAACTTGAAGCTGAAACATTTTAGGAACTTTTAAAAATAGGGAAGTGGGGAATCTCCCCTCTTGTTTGGTCTGAAGCCCCTATTTCTAACCCCAGAGTAACATTCCCCAGTATGGACTGGTATTTTATGCTCTGAGAGCCTGCCAGTATGATGTATATTTTTTTAAGGAGACTGCAGGAGATATTTTTGTCAGGATTATTTTCATTTTGTCTGTAAAACTCTTATTAGGATTTGTGTAGAAGAGGATGGGGTTGGTTTCATTGGAGAAGGCATGTGACAAATTTCATGAATGTCCTTAAATATGCCATACAGGATATAAGTTATATTCCAGCCTTCAAAGGTATGTTTTGCATGAGCATAGTGTGAAACAGAGTGCTAGAGTAAGGTGCAGAAGACCCGGGTATATGGGGCCATTGGGAATTTCCTGTTGTTCCAGAGAAAAGCTCTGATCTTTGTGATGACTTAAGACTTAAAAAAACGTTCATGAAGGCAAATGGAAAAATGCCTGATTACTGAAGGTTATAGAGGAATCTCTAACGAATTTAAAAACGCTTGCTGGAAGTAACGGAGGGTGAACATTTTCAGAATAAACTTGCAAGAAATTTGTGGAAGTAAGAGTGACTCGGCCTGGAAAACAGAGCTGCCACAGCTCCAGCATAGGCCGTGCTGCATTATGAGCTCAGTTCTCTCAACCATGCAAAGCCAGACCAGGCATGTAAAAATCTGCCCTCTTGATGCAACCACAGCACATGACAAAATCAAACCCTTGAGAACAGAACTGATCTTAAAAAGAGTTGTACTTTTACAATGATTTCTATTTCATTTTGTGAGGAATTTTTCTTGTGTGAGTATTGTTTTATATACTCAGAAGTAGGACAGCAGAAAGATTTGTGTTGCCACTGGGTGGGAACATGATATTGGAGGAGGCGCTGAAGCTATGGGGTTTGTTCTCCCATTTCTACAGAGCTGTGTAGCTTGTGTAGCTGCAGCCTATTTCTTGAGCACCTGCTGGGTAAAGCTGATGTTTTCAGAAGAGAAGATCAGCACAAAATTCAGGAAAACCCTGGGAACTGTGCAAGTTTTGTTCCTTCAGTGTTGGAGAGTGGCGAGCATTGCTTGAATTGGAGAGATGCAGTGTGTTTAGTTGTGTGGCTTTAGGTACAGAGATTGAGTCTGCTGATCTAAACTGCAGTGAGAGGAAGTTCTCTTTATCTGAGCAGAAGAGATCTGCCTCAGAGATAAGCCCCATTCTAGCTCGGGAGTTAAATTTATCTAGCAGGATCTCAGCAGTGGCTGCAGCTCAGCTCAGAAACACCAGGCTCTGGCTGGAAGATGGGCATATTTTAAGCTGGGGAGGACATCTGTAACTTCAACTTGTGAAAATTCAGGTTGTTTTAAGGGAATGGTTCTTCATCAAAAAGTTGGATTGGCCTCCCAACACCAGCCACCCCTCTGTTCTGTGTTAGTTCTTGCTTGCTCTTTGTTGTAGGCTTGCTTTATACCTTGAGCAAGTTTTCTTTCAGCCCAAGTGCTCTTCAGGACTGAACCATGCAGCTTAACCGCTGGACTGAGGCACAATGCAGGGACTACTTGCCTCTAGAGAAGTGCAGTTTTGGAACCAGCTGCTCCTTTGGTTTTGTTCAGCCATTCCTCACATTTCTGTAATTTCAATTCCTGCTATGGTGGCTCCCTGGGAAGAGATGGTTTCTGGCTGCAGAGGAGCTGCAAATGTGAATTTTCCAGGCTCTGTCCCACAGTAAAATGTGCAAACACAATGTCACTTTGGCTTGATCCACCACATCTGAGATTTGCAAGGGAGGATCTGCACTGTGGCCATGCCTCCACAGTTTTCCCCAATGTAGAATAAGCCCTTTATGATAAAGAGAGGGGATATAAGAGCTCCTTTTTGGAGCTGTAGTCCTAAAGCCAGGAGTGAACACCGTTCATTGCAGCAGGACAGAGGTTTGTTCCCAAACCTTTTTCTCTGAGCACGCTATGTGAGGTTTCTTGAAGCCTCAGAAGATCTCTCAGGAAAAAGCTTTGCCTGGCAGGCAGTAGGTAGGTGTGACAGCCACCAGTAAGGGCTTACCCTCAGCATGTCATTTGTGGTGAAGATGTGGGACAACAAGAAGCTGTTAACCTGTGAAAGTGGATCAGCTAGCATCCCAGGATTTTGGCTTCCAGAGACAGCTTATTGGAAACTGTCATGTCTCATCCAGCTGCCTCCCTGTACAAGTGAGCAGAGCAGCAGCCCAAAAGCAGACCAGAACTCAGCCTGCAGCGTGAGACATCCTGCTGCCCTCTCCCTCCCTTGCCTCCTCCATCACCCATAGGTGGATTCTGTGTTGTGAAGGTGCACATAATTCCTAGTAAATTAACACGGGTGTGTGCTTCCTTCTTGGTTTTTTTTACACATTTTGAAGTTAGGAATAATGCCCAGTTCTTGTATTGCAGTTTAGGGTCATGTTTCTCAGAAATATTTAGGTGTCTAAGTTACCTGCATAAAAAGAGATCTCAAGAAGATATCTAATCTATCATTTCACCGTTAGCCAAAGTGACACCAAATAGGATTTTTGGAAGTGAGTAACTCATACTCTATTGATGCAAATGAGATTTCAATCATAACATGGCAAAATCAATACCTAAAAATTGGATTAAGAACCTGGTTGAAAGATTGCAGGAAAAAAAAATGGCAGAGCAAGCACAGAATTATTCTCAATTTCCAGCCAAAATAGATTGATCCAAAAAGAAAAGTTAAGGCACATATTTTTCTCTTTATTTTTCACATTCCATTTCCCTTGTTTCTCCTCCCCCAAAGATGGTCCAAAATTATCTCACTTGAGAAGTGTAATAAATGTAGCAAAAAATGGAGAAGTATGACAGCATGAATTAACTTCCATTCTTCCAAGCCACATATCAAAGTTTAATGACCAAAAAAGAAAAAAAGAAAAAAAAAAAAAAAGGAAAATAAAAAGAAGGAAAAAAAAAAGAGGGGAAAAAAAAAGGAGAAGAAACTGAAGAGTAAGGAGAACTTTCACATGAACCAATTTTTTACCCTGGAAATGTTACTTCTGAGGAAGTGGCTCTTACCAGAGTTTTCAGATTATATTATGGAATGACATGAGAAACTCACGTGTTTCCTGACACTTTCTAAAAGAATAAATAATAATTGAGATCTTTAGAATAAATTGATATTCCTTCATATAACAGGATTTTGCCCTCCCTGCTGATTAAGTAACAACAGAAATGTTTAATGCAATGAAAAGGTGGGTTTAAAACCAAAGTTGGCGACACTTTCAGCTTGTGTTGCAATTAATAGAAGAGGAAATATCCATTCTCCATATTTCATCATTTAAATGCATCCTGTGTTTGTAAGAAGCTGTGATCAGCCAACATCCCTGCTATGGATTTGAACTTCCCAAATCTTTGGTGTTTTTTGAGTTTGGGGGATTTTTGTCTAAGCTAAGAGTTTTGTGTTCTGATTTTTAATAGTGGCTTAGGGATTTTTTGGAGGGAGATCCATCCCTTCTCATGCACAGTACTGTGCACCTCAGCATTATATGGGCCAAGTTATGGAACCTGTTTTTTCCTGCTGTGATATGTGTTGCAATGCTCGGAAGTGGTGGCAGTGGTTGGCGTTGAAGCGGGATGGTTTCATTAGCACCAAAGTGGGGACTGTGAGCTGGGGAGCACTGCTGCTTCTGCACCCCTCATGCTGCATCTGCATTTCAGATACATCTCTCCAGTACTTTCCATGCAAAAAATTATTTTCTGGGGAAAACAACACATGCACTTAGAGAATTCACTATGAAAAATATGTTTGCCTTATTGTGGGGTGCTTGGGTTTTGTGCCCAGGTTTGCAAAGTCAAAACATCAGTCAGACTGAGGGAAGTGTCAAATTGTGCATGATCCATCTGTGCATGACCCTGACCTCCAGCTGGCTGTTATTCACAGTTCAGGCTGTGAATGTCTCTGTCTTTCAAAAGCAGAACACTCCTCCCAGTTTTCCCAAACTGAAGCCATGAGCAAAGAGGTGAGAACATCCCTTCTGCACTGATATGGCACCTTCCATTCTGAGTCAGGATTTGTCCTTTTTCCCCCCAGAATCCAACTAATTTTGTAACTGGCACCTCCTGTGGCTGGAAGGTGGAGGGGAGGTGGAGAAGCCCCAGTGGCCAGCATGGTCACTGGAACTTTGTCTGCTGCAGGTGTGGCTCTATAACAATTTATCCAGAAGTCAAATGGGAGCTAGGCTTTTCTGGGAGGGGGTTGAATTTCCTGCCCATTTGTCCACAATGGCAAGCAGAAGCAAAAATGAGAAATTATAATTGTTCTAGACAAAGGCTTCAGTGGCTTTGGAGCCCAACACATGAAATATATGAGGGAAGAATAATGGTAATGAGGCATTACCTCTGTTGTAGTATCACATTTGTTTAATCTTGCCACTGCGTTGCTAGTAGATCCTAGTAAAATTGGAATCCTATCATGGGCTTATTGTGGTGTTAAGTGGAATTCTTTTTCTCCTTGCAAAACAGACTAGTGAAGTCTGATATTGTTTATTCTGTAATTACACATTAATGAGTCTGTACATTTGCTGTACAGTATAAGCATTAATAATAAGCTCTTTCCTGTGTTCAAAGAAAGAGACTGGTTTTTACTGTGCATTATACAGCCCTTGGTGTTTAAAAGACAATGCAAATATGGTTTTCGTTTGTAAAGCTTTTTACAATTCATTTGTTCTCTTTAATACCCCCTTTGAAATTTGAAATGGCAATGTATTTTCCAGCCTTCAGGAGCCATTTATTCCGTATTCTCCTCTTTGCATGTTTACATGTACGCACATACACACATGTACATACAAATATGTCTGTCAGCACACAAAATTATGTGCCTGCAAAACCAAGCTCCTCTATGTTTATGTCTCTGTAAAAACAGTCCACATATGCAAAAGAATGTTTATCTTGAAAGCTGAGCTTTTCCTTCTTCTTAAGACCAAGCAGATATACACTCTGCAACTTAAGCACATGCCATAAAAATATTTTTTCAAACCTAAAAGAGGAAAAGGTTAGTTCCTGCTAGCTTGTCTGTATCCCTATAAGAAACCGAACTGTAAATTCCATTTGGGAAGTGGGTAACAGCTGAGGAAGATCTGCTTGTACCCATTGTGGCTTTTGTAGTCTGCATAAAGCTGCTGGGCTAAGGCAGCTGTAAAGGTCATGGTACTAGAAGGACCTCCTAGGGGTTCATGAAGATAGAGGGAGATGGAGAAAGGAGAAACACACATGCCCCCAAGTCTTCCTGCCAGCATTCTTTGCCCAAAAAGGCTCTCTTGCCTGCCACTACTGGCTTAGCAGTGAAGGGTACATGGGTCCTCAGGATTCTCCCCTGCAGCTCATAAGTGCTATTCCTCCTTGCATTCAGGTGTTCTATTAACGTAATTCCTTGCAGTATTATATAAGGTCTGTAATGGAAAGACCGAGAAACATTCATGAAATGTTTTTCTCCAAAAGATTCTTTTGCAGTCCTATACCAAATTGAGGATTGCAGTGAAGCTTTGAGGGGCATATAATATTCACAGCAGAGGGAGATGGGTGACACATTGAAATAATCTAATGTAAAATGCAGATATAATATCTTGTATCTCTCTTTTGAGATACAGCTTTCCACTAAAAGCTTATGCATGCCTAACTTGATAACTTTCTTAGAGATGTTTCAGTAGCTAACTGAGCTAACAAATACAAAAGCAAAGTTAAAAGTACCACTGTAATTAAGGTAGTGATGGACCGCTCTGCTCTCCTGTCCCAGAAAGTAATTTGTATTCAGGGAATCTCCTTACGCGCATCTTGGGGAGCTTCAGGTAAGTTCAAAATATCTCTTCACAAAGACCAGTCTAGTTGAGCACAATGCAGTCCCCTGCCTTCCTGTGTGAGAACTCATGTTTTCTCTGCAATGGTGGTTTTTTTCACCCTTCTTTTTTGCCCTCAGTGAGACAGAGCACACATAGTTGCCTACTTCCTGAGAACACAGTGATCCTCACATTCTGGGCTGCGGGTTGTGTTTCTCACATTCAGGCATAGGATGGGAGTTAATCAGATAGCCATGGGCAGCTCTAGCAAATAGCACATTTGCATCAGCAGAAGCTAGTTTCAGCAGACTTGCTGGGAAGGTTTGCTGCAGCATGCCACCATCCTGCCCTACTGACAGGCACTGCACGTTCTTTTGATAAAACAGATGACAATAGAAAATGAAACTTTTAACATTCTCTTCTTCAAACTCTTGTGAAGCACCTTACCCTGAAGGTGTGAGCCTGTGATTCACATCAGCTTTCCTGGAACTCCGTGATGACTTTGAGGTAAAGGAATTTGAAGCTATGGATGAGCCATACTTCATTTATCCAGGTGGCAAGGAGAGCTCTTCGAACCACTCTAATGCAAGTGACAATCCTGATGACTAACAGTTTCCAAGAGTCCAAAGGCCTTCAAATAGAATATGGGGATTACTGAGATTTGAGTGTTTTATGGGCTCAGAAATAATCGCCCATTACAATTTTGTCTTTTTGTGTTGGACAAGTCACTTCAGACTCAAACTTGACTTTTTCTCTCTTCTAAATGAACAAAGCACCATTCATCAGGCCCAGATTTTTGTGTCCAGTTGCTGACCAGTTTATCAGGTAAAGGGTGATTTTCTGAAAACCAAGTCTGCACATTTTCTGCAGCCTCTGACAGACTTGTGTGGCCATGGCCTGGCTCAGCCTGTATGACCAGTAGCCCAAACTGTATTTCTGGATGTATGTGTTTGTAGGTGATGAAGTTAGCAGGATTTAATTTCGTTTCTTGACCTCACCATGCTCCCCAGTGCAGCACAGCCATGGCAGATACCAAAGTTTATTTTAGCTACTAAGAAGTAGCAACTTCTGTAAAACTGTTTTACTGTTTAATAAGGAAGGTTTTTCAACCTTTCCATTTGCCTCACACTTAGTCCTACCATACTCTGGGTGTTAGTAAGAAATTGAGGTGCTTTATGAGTCCTGGGTTGGGCACTGCTGATGTACCGTCGCTGGCTTGGAGCTGCAACTTGGTAGTTCAAGGGAAAGAAGGTTTCCTAATATGTTATGGCACGTTAGGAGACACATTTGTGTTTCTACCCTTAGAATCCATCATATTTGGTGAAAACACAATGCAATGTCTTTTCCTTTAGAATATTTGGAAAACACTTTAAACATAAACCGGGCAGATGCTTTTGAAAGGATTCTTGCATGTAAAAGGCACTTATCCTGGCTGGGACACGCGACTAGGAGCAGAGAGGAAGTTTGACAGAAACTCTGCCTGCTAGACACTTTTAAATATTCTATAAATGCTGAGATGGCAGGAAATGCCAACAATGATAGTCTAAATAGATCATTAACCCTTACAGGAGACCAAGTTTTGATCACCCTCTGAATGCCTGGCATCAGTTTTCACAGCATAGATCTTGTTCTAGTTGCATATAATTGTGTGTACTCTGCCCATTTTAGCTCTTGTTGTTGGTGTAAGACTGAGAAAGAGAGTGAACTAAGCTTGGGGTTTTTCTATTGCCATTTTTTCCAATTGTTTTACCAATTTTTTTGTCTCTGACTTTACGTTGTGGCAGAGGGCTCCTGGAAAAGAACTTCTGTTACTCTAAAGACTGCACAAACACCAACAGAACACCCCAAAGAATTTACAGTCTAATTAAGGCTATATATATACATAATTGATTAATTAAGCTTTACAAGTCCTAGCTGAGGTGTGTAAGGTAGGGCAGAATGAAATGTAATCAATTGTGCTGTCATATACAATATTCTGGAGACAAGAGAGCAAATTTGTTTTTCTAACAGATGCAGCAAAAGAGTCTTGTGTGTTCTTCTCCAGGGTGCAGTGGCATTAGTTTGGTTCAAAGTACTCAACTTTGTTCTAAACCACATCTCTTTAGCTTGAAAAGTAAAATTGAAAAATATAAAGAAGGTAAAAGTAAATAAATTAAGGTTTGGTGATTGTACATGAGGGAATAAAATAAATATTGTCAATAAATTATTACATCACTTGGGGAGTCAGGAAATAATTAGTTGCCTGCCTTTTAATTAGTCTAGATCTTAGCACAGAGGAGCAATATACTGTATCACTTGGACTTCTGGAAATAGAGGAGAGCTGATTCCAAGCTCTGTGCCTGACTTGGAAAGACAGAAATCCTGGGTTATGCCAGTGCACTGACTGAACTTCCAGCCTGGTGCTGATGTGACAGAAATGAATGAAGCTGGTCTTGGGAGGCTGGGCAGTCGAAGATAATGTAGGGACATAAGCCCAAATTTCAGGATATCAAATCCATACTCTGGTCCAGACTTTTCTTTATGCTGAGATGTTTCGGAAGATCTTCTGCATTTAAGAAAAAAAACCTCTAGCAATTTGGTTTTGGAGTGAGATTTCACACCTCATAACTGAACATGTATGAGAAGCACTATGCAGCTGGAAATGACACAGTTTTCAGTTTTAGGTCATTTCCCACACCAGAGGTACAGGCTGAGCCCCTCACTTCTCTCCTTTCTCAGACCACTGATTATTTTGCCATGCTGGCTTCAGTGTGGAGGATAATTAAAAACTGCTTTGGCTATTAAACAGCTTATGCTTTTTTCTTTCTTTGAGGTAGTTGCCTTTACATCTCACTTGGAACTGAGTGATAGCATGGGAAAAGGTCAGCTGAGGAAAAATAAAATTTCTTTTTTGCTTCTGCATCAGTCAAAGGAAGAAAAGGTTTACTTTTTGACTTTGAACAATCCTGGATAAGGGAGTGCTGGCTCAGATCTCCAAGCATTTGATATCCAGTGTTTTATGGGTAGAACCAAGGTTTATTAGACTGGACAGTAATTTTACCTTTGTATAATTCAGTAGGATGCATCATAGACTATGAGTAGCATTTTCACAAATACCTAAGTTACACAGTTTTTTGGAGCTACAACTTCTGCTCCATGCTCCATGGTCCCTAATCTTCTTCTGTGGCATAAATACCAGGAGGGTGACCAGTGCATCACCAGAGTTCAGCTTTATGTCCTAGGACACTTGAGAGGCATGTACCTGAATATAGGAATCACTCTGAGCAGCAAAATGGCTTTTGAATTCCCCATTAAAAACAAAAAGCCAAAAAAGTCTTATCCCCATTTAAAAAGAATTGAAAAATGTGCAGATAGGGAAGTAAGGGCACATGATGGATTAAATGCCTTTCCCATGGCCACACAGGAAGTCTGTGGCTAAGCTAGGAATTAAACCTAGATTTCCTCAGTCTGCATCCAGTGTCTTGCCCACATTTCAGGCTGTAAAATTTTGTTATCAAATTCTCTGTAGGCTGAAGCAGTAGGACACTGAGTGAGAATGAAAAATATTAGAGAACAAATACTATTAATAATTGGTGAGAAACTGAGAATAGTTCTGGATCAAGTATTACCCATTTATATTGCTATTTAATGTTCTCTTTTTTCCAAGTTTACATCAGCATAAAAATCCCCTTGTAGTATTGTTCCTTAACCAAACTATTTGTGCCTTTCCCTATGGCTAGGATTGCAGGGGAGCCCAATGCTTAGCTGTTTCCAACTGTTGTGGTTTAACAGTAAGTAATATTATGACTGGACTGGCAGAAAAATGATTCTATTTATGCCTCTTTTGCTTTACATTTCTCATCCAAAATCAAATAGAAAAATTACATCCATTTCCCATGGAGAACATCCGTATCTATGTTCTTTCTTACCATGCTCATTTGATTTAACAAAACATTTTTTTTCTTGAGCTGCTGCATGAATGAATTTTATCCTCAGAAATGTTGAACTATATCAAGAGGGGCTTCACTGAAGCAAAAACCAGTCCAGGACCAGTAAAGCCAGAAGAAGGCAGGTCATGCCCCTCAAATCTGAACTAAATAGAAGCCCATCTCTGTCGTAGGTAGGATATGACAAGCCAGGCAAAAACTTCACAGTGGTTATAGTTCCTCTCACATAAATGTACTGAGTATTGCACAGCTTGGTCACTGCCAGCCCTGCAAGAGCAATGCACTGTATCAACTCTGCCCTTGTAGACTAGAGGTACTGGTGCTGTACCTGTAGGGTACAGGGAGAGCAGTCACAGCTGCAGGATGGGACATACAGTGCAGGTCTCCAACACTGACTCCATCTCAGGGAGTGTTGCCATTGCTGGAGGATAGTGCTAACTCCTTCCTACACAAGTAGGAAGTCCCATATATCCCAGATTATATTAACTTTACCTGACAAAATAAACCCTGCTCAAGTGGCTCAGATGATATTTTCTAATTTACAGATAAATGGTAGGGACAAGAGCTGAACCTGCTGATATTCTCTGTTCAAGGGTATTTCAAAGAAAGTAAAGCCTTACTAAAACCCATTTCTTATCACCTCCTGACAGCCTCTTTTGTGAGGAATAGCCCCAAATAGTTTTGATAGTTCTTTCAATAAGGTAGCTTTCATGCAGTGATGAACAAATAAATATATCACAGTACACCTTTGTGTAACACTCCTGTCTTTATTTATATACAGGATTTCACCACTGAAATTTCCTGAGAAACAACAAAATTCAGTTAGCCACACCAGATAAGACAAAAACTGGAGCTTGACTCAAAAATTATGCATAACTGTTAGTGTTGTGATATTTATAGAGGGTCATTTCTCACATTTTTACTTTCTACTTAGCTCTTTATCAGACAAATTCTTGCTGAAAAGTCCCCAAGAAATGGAAGACTGTAAAAAGCTGGTATTCCCACTCTGTTCTTAAAGAAGTCCATGTTCTGTTTTGTATCTATTTTGCCTTAAAATGAAGAAGAGAAAATTCTTCATGTGAATCTCAAACACTTTCTGCTCCAGCCAAGTTTCATTCTGAACATGTGGGACACATGATCTCAGTGGAAGGACTTCCTAAGTTGGCTGCTCCATCCACTGCCAGCCAGGCAGGATTGCCCAGTTAGGCAATCCCTACTCTGCTTTAGCCAATTTCCTTCTGTACTCTTCCATCACTCTGTCCCTCACGGCTGCCTTCAGCAAAAGACCATTGCCTAATGTGCCTTTGATAGGAGGGTAGGGAATGGGCTGGTGCTTAGTTCAGGTTTGGAGGAGTCCAGCTGCACCCAGAGCACCACAGTTTGGTGCCTGTCTCAAAGTAGGTGGGGAAAGGAATACATGTCAAGTGGGTGAATGTCAGAGAGTAATAGTAATCTGTAAGATTACTGGAGAGGCAAAGAGGGCTAAATCTCTCTATTTTTTGTTAGTTTTAATTTTTTTTTCTACTAAGCCACTAAGTATAATTCCTGGTCTATGCTTCCCTTTCTGTCACTTCTCCATAATTCTTAGCATTTCAGTTGGGCTGCTGTCTCTTGGCTGCTTCCTCTTTTCCTGCTTTCCTATATTTCATTATTTGCCCTTCTTCCTCTTAGAGTACTTTTATAACAGAGTGAGGAGGATGTGGAAATGTTACAATGTGACACACAAACTGCAGTGTCACAACTGCAGCTCTTTTGTTTCACCTCCAGGAATGCAAAGAAGCAGATCAGAGTGGAGAGGCAGGAGTGGATAGCTGAGTGAAGAAAGGGAGAGATTTATAAATAGGGAAGAGAAATTACAAAAAAAGTCAGAAAGTTTCCAGTTTGGTAACTTGAGATAATAGCTTTCCACATAGTTAAAGATAATCCCAAACTGAACCATCACTGTGTCCTTGAATGCAAGGAGAGATGCAGGCAGTACCAGTGTAGGGGCCTCCCACAGTACTTCTGCAACAGAAGCACTCCCCTCCCCTCCCTTCCCCTCCCCTCCCCTTTTTAATGTCTGTGGTCTCCTAGAAACCTTCCAACTTGAGTGATTTAGAATTACATCATAGCAACTGGTGTAGGAGTTGATCCAAACTTCTAGGCCATGACAGATGCTAAGGAGATAAACAACTGTGGGTAGGGAGGAAATGTGTCCAGACTGCTCTTTGTGGAAGGAGTTAGAGGAACAGTAGGTAAAGGTTTCCTGTTAAGCCAAGGAGACAAGGGGGAAGCTGTAATAGTTTCTCAGCTATGGCTGCAATTGGACTCAAGTTTCACAGCATTCTCAGTGGGGGTTTACTTTTTCTCCACTCCCCCTAGCCCCCCACCCCTGGAAGCTCAGGTTGTCTTAAAAATCTGAATATCACTAAAAATCTAAGTCATTTAAGCTGCTGTATAATTTTGATACTTCAGAATTGCTCTCCACTGCCACACAGTTGCTTCCAGTCTTTGTGGTGCTGCAGTGGACCAAGGATTTCATAGTCTTCCTCTGCTGCAGATTGGAAAGGACTAGCTGAACCACCTCTGGGATCTGAAATGCCAATACATGTCCTTTTTGTTAACTACTGCACTACTGATCGACTTACAGGTTATATCAAACAGAGTTTGTGAGGAGGTAACAAATGCCTGCCTGCACATGCAAGCTAAATAGAGGAAGCTTGTGAGATGACAGGATGCCCAAGATTCAGATACAGAGCTTGAGACCGTGGTCTAGTTTCTTAGTGGATCAGCATTTTCCAGGGTTATCTGTTTTCTGTTAATCTAGTTTCATTAGTATCTGAAGTTGGGGTGCCTCAAACATTAGTTGCTTTTGTAAAAATCTTTTGCTGATAAACAAATGTTAAAGTAATTGGTAGGCCTATGGAAATGAGTTAGACCATACTGGATTATTCTGTTCTATACCTCATCCAGAAATAAAGGTTTTGATGGGATAATTTCTGTGGCCTGGGTTATGTAAGTTTCCGATGTTCATAATAGTCAGTTTTGGGCTCCTTGTCACAATTTAGTTGAGTGATTTGAGCTATTGGAAACTATTCAGTTTAAAAACTATTATTTTGAAAGACTTGTCTCTTGAAGCTCTGCCAGCAAGGTGTTGGCTTGGATAATTTCTTGTTCTATCCAAGATCACCCAGCATGGTGATTGTGACTGAAGATGGTGATTCAGCAGAGGTAAAATAATTTTAAAACACCTTTCACACTCACCAGCCTTAGATATTGCTGAAGAATTGTTCAGAGTTTGAGGAAGCTGCACCTGGGTGGATTGCCTCTCTGTTCTGGAGGCATGGTGATACCTGCACCAGAAACTTGGTTAAACTTCTCTGCAGCATAGTTACTTTCTGGTGTTGGAGACACATTTCATGACAGGAATAGGGACTCATAAATTCAGTAATTTCAAATCACAGCTGAGGTATGATTGCAGATCAGAGTTAGGAAGTTAGGTAGAATGCTGTAATACCTTTTATATATAAAATTATTTAGTTTTAACTTCTGACATATTTTTCTCCACATCTTTCTGAGAAACTGATCTTGTTAAAATATTGTCTCCTTCAGCTTTTGCAGAAAGCTAGTGAAATCTATGTTTTTCTCTTAGCACTTCACTCAAAGACCCAAGAAAACAGTATTCAACTTTGCAATTGTTGTATGGCTCACAAGAGAGGCATCCAATGTCAGAGACTACTTATAGCACCAGTGTGGTTAAGGATGGGTTCTGTTCAGGAAAGGGAAGGTATGCTTGTTTTTCCTGAGGTAAAAGCAAGAAAACTGCAAGCATGACAAATGGTCAAGAAGTGAGGAAATGCAATAAGTCTCTTAAAAATGTGTACTAAACTGAGTTTGTAGACTTACAGAATAATCCGGATCTCTGAGTGCCTGAGAGTCTGCCAGCATCATTTGGGGTTTCTTGCCATTTCAACATAGAGAACTGATTGCCAGAGAGGGAATACAGGTCCCTGTAGCAAAGCATTGTCTGTGAAACACACTGGGAAAGAATTGATATAGTCCTGATGTTTTTCCCCTCAGGAGCTATCAGGTATGTCTATATTCAGAGAATTTCTTTGAGATTTCTGTAGAAAAATTTTTGCCTCTCCCCCAGAAGATGTAGATTAGGATTTCCTTTTTCTGGAATTTAGAATAAACTAATCAAGTAATCAGCAGCTTAGATTGAAAAACTTTCTCACAATATTTCTAAAACCCAAAAAGAAGAATCTTCAATAGCATCTGGAAAAATAACTGAGCACTCAGGGTTAACAGTCCTAAAGCAAGCTTCATAACTCAGCATCAACTTCTTTGCACAGTCCTGAGAGAGAACATCTACTTTATCATTCATAAAGTGATGACTGTATTTTATTTTCTTTAGTCTAAAATAAACTTTCAATATCCCTGGGGTTTTCTTCCCCTGTGTCAGATGAGGAGGGGCACAGAAGACTCTGCTCAGCAATTTGTTTTTAGAGTAGGCAAGATAATAAAATTTTCATAGTGTATTCCCTCCCAAGTGCTGAAATGGCTGGGTTCCTCTCCATTTCATCCTCTGACCTCTTCTCAAAAGAGGACATTGACAGGGCACAGCTTTGGCACGACACCCAAAGGCACCTCCCCAAACCTAAACACAGCTGCTTGTCTAAATTTAGATCTACTGACCCTTTGACAGCTATGGGGAACTATATACATATTGCTCAAGGCATCTTCATGGTAGCTGAATGGTCCCTGAAATAGTCCCTGTGTCCATTCACTGATAGTGAAGGCACAGCACATTGTTAACATCCATGGACTTGTGCATGGACTTGCAAAGGCCTGACCCTGAACCAGGGTAGCTCTGTGCCACTCCAGGCACAAAAATAAGGATGTTCAAGCAGCTCACTGAGCTGGTACATGAAAAGGGGAGAGTTTGCAAAGAAGGGCTAACTTTGCATTCAGGGCTAGGCAAAATTAGGTTCTCTGAAGCAATATACAAAATAGTTCATCTCCCTGCCTTTCCCTGAACCACAGAATCAAGGGCACTTCATTGCTCCCAGGTGGTAATTTTGTTCTTCAGGGCAGCGACTGTTGCCTTCATCTGGTACCTGACCAATACCCTCTGTGTGTTTTCAGATTTCATAGCTTTTCTCTTGGTCAAGCAAGCTGAAAAGTCCCCCTCCAACTACAGTTCACACTATTTATATGTATCTGATCACCTTGTCTGTTTATTACTGCCTTTCTGCACTTTTTAAGCCCTTTGCCTTGTTAAGGGATGCTTGCAGTATCTCCCAGATAAGGACAACTTCCATTGACAGCATGGCTTCACAGAAGAGCCTGGCTGTCTCTTCCACCTTTATGAAGCCTCTAGTCTGCCTGTTGAATCTCAATATAGTCATTCCTCTTCTCCAAAACACTCATCTTTGCAGGTGCATACTCCTTTCATGGTCTCCCAGCTGCCACATGTGACTGCCTTTGGCTAGAATTTTGTTGCATTAGTTGAGAATTGGTTAACACCCATGACTTTCACCAAAGCATGCTTTGTGGAAGGATTAGAGAAGGGAAATGCCTTGTAAATATTAGGATATCATATATCTGAGGCTTTCCTTTTCTTGACTAACTGTTGCTGCATGGGGAAGAGTGTAAGCCACAATGATAGTGCCTGTAGTCTTTTTGAAGAATGCAGCTTCAGAGGTTCCAGTCAGCACATAAGGATGTGTATTCACAGACACACCTGTGTGAGCTGAGAATGTTTTCAGGTATGGTAGTGTTTTTACCTCACTGTTGTGCGTTGTTGTTTAAGGTTACTCTGCTTTCTAAAAATTTCCTGCTAAGGGCCCTTTTACTGCTCCCTCATCCTTTAATGTCCGTATTTAAAAAAAAAAACTGGTGAAAGCAGAAGAGACAAAAATTTGTGGATGGAAAGTGTTGTTCTTACTTCTCAAAGAAGAGAAGTGTCAATAAAGTCTGTTACCAGCAAACCTGCAGCAGTTCCATTAGCTTCTCCATCATGCAGCCAGTAAAAGATGCAGAGCTTTTCCAGTACAGGAATCGTGGTTTACACATACATGTAGAACTTGAGAAACAGGTTTAGTGTGGCATTTCCTGACAGTGCTCTTTCTCTTGCCTTTAAAATTTAGTTTTGCTTGTAGTTCAGATTATGAGCGTCAATCAGCCAGGTAGTTAACTGTAATTTGGAAAAACAACTTGAATCCAGTACAAAATGTACCAGGAAGTGTCACAACAAAGACAAGAAATATGAACTAGACCAACCCCTTGGTTTGGTTACAGATCATTTCCTACTGAAACACAAATTTAGAAAGGTATATAAAAGGCACATATCTCCAAGTATATATTTGAGGGCATTATTTGAATCTGGCTTTAACCACTGCATCCTTACTGGTCCTTTAGAAAATTCCTGTAGATAACTAACAGGAGGCTACTGGGAGGATGCACAATGGAGCAAAAGCCACTTTTTGTACCTAGAGAGGACATACTTTGTTGGTTGTTTTGTTCACTTGTTTGATTCCATACGGTTTGATTTCACTAGAAAATCCCCTAGAAAAACATGTTGATGTGCTTTGCAATGCAGTGAAGCACAGTTCCCTGCTCCTTTCTGCTGAGGACAGGCTGTGCATGCTGACTGGTGCTGGCACATGGGGTGGGCAGCCCCCCAGACAGCAGCAGGGAGAAGTAGCAGTCATGGGTGATGACACGGGTGGAGCCCGTCACACCAGTTGTCCCATGGGAGATAGCTTATCTGTGGACGCCTGTGTTTCTGGAATAACATCCATTTGATTGAAAGCCAGAATTAGAGTAGGGAAGAAATTGGCTGCCAAGGGCTGATTGGCACTTGGAGTCAAAGGAAGCAGCATGGACCCTGCAGGGAGGATCTCCTTATCCGTCAGCACCAGCCTCTCTACCTGCAGGTGTGTCCCAGCAGTTCCTGCTACTAGTCTTCCTTCTGTTATTTTTGTTTCCATTTGAAAATGCCCTCTAACTTTCAGCATTTTACACAGAGAGACACCACAAATGCTTGATTTACTGGCCAATGCAGTGCTATATATAGAAAGGAGGGAGCAGAAAAGTAATTTTTAAGAGCACTTGGGTGCATTCTGCTTTTTTTGTAGCTAAATAACCAGTTAGTTTGATCAGTCCCATGTGTTCTGTTATGTCATCTGAATTATACAGAAGAAGAGCTCAAGACATTGCATTATGGTTCCTCTGCCCAGACCTTTTGTTGTCATTTTTCCCACCCACACAATTCTTCTTGTCCCTCATAAGGGAAAGATACTATTAATGGAAACATAATTTAAATTAAAGAATTGGTCTTCATTGTTTGTTGTCCAGTCTGGCTGGTGAATAATGACTCCTTAAATATTCTGTGGAAAAACAACTTTCATTTCTGAGAATGGCATACTCTACCTGCAGTGCTCTTGTGGGGTGAGAACAGAGTTGACACCACAGTAAGTGACCTTGATGTAAAAAGTAAAGAGGGAAGGATTTCAGTCCAAGTGCTAAAATTTTCATATGCCATTACAAAACAGAGTAGTTGTTATGTCTTGTATCAGAAATAACAGGTGGGATTGCTGACAATATTCTGTTTTCTGAGTACCTGTGTAAACAAGAAGAGATCCTGTCTGTATTTATTGACACAAGTTGGCATGCTGAGGTGATTTATTTTGGCCTGATAAGTGGGGTTTCTTCATCTTATTCTGCCTTTTTAGCAACATTTTTTATCATTTGTTAGAAAGGATGTTGTTAAAATTTTTATTTTCACCGTTACTGTGATAAGGTACTGTTCAAATCAGTCAGGTATGACTGCTGGTTGAATGGTTGTGATGTCTTCATGAGAACTCTTCGATTTTAAAGCTACCATTTAAGCATCAACTAATATCAACAAAATACTTTTGACTTGTCTTGGAATAACAAGTGAGCCATAAGAACAAAGAATTAGATGCACCCAAACTATTTGCAGCAGCCTGAAGAGAGATCTTTTTCTGCTCTTGGCTACAAAGTACAAACAAGACAATGCATGACACAAAACCAAATTATCAGGGTTATTTTCAAAGATAGTCAAAAGGAGGTGCCTTCTGAAAGGCAGGAATATGCCACAAGATACAGTTTAGTACTTACTGGGATAAAATCCCATTAGAAATCAAAGGGAGTAAGGGAACTCTTGTTTAAATGCCTTAGACGCTTCAGTGTGATTTGTCTTTCTCTGTTACTCTTTAAATACTTTTGATAGCCAGGTCTTATGCTTTTTACTTCTTTAAAAATCCCATTGGAGCACAATATGACTTGGGAGGTGAATGCCCCCTTCCAAATGGAATTATGGCCCAGGTACTTAGACCTATGCCATTGCCAAAGTCTCAAAAGACTGAAAAGATTTTACAGCTGGGAGGGAGTCCCATAGCTAAAAGAGAAGGTAAATGGGATTGAAAAAAATTACTAATTGTTCCCATGCATCTTTTTTCCAGCTGCCTATTTCTCTGTCCTTCGAAAGTCACCCTCTACGTCCAGTTTCCCAGGAGGTCTGTTTGGTTTCTCCTTTCCTCTTACTATCAACTCTTTCACTCATTGCAACGTGTCTTCCCTCCATCTCCATGTTGCTCAGCTCTTTCCAGGGAAGCGTGACGCTCTCTGCTCTCATACCATCCTGCTTTCCTGACTGCCCTGGCCCACATCTGATGCGGAGCCAGCAGCGCTGCTCTTCAGTGATAAATTATATCATCACCTCTCTCCCCTTTGACATATCAATTTATTTTTTTCCCAAGACTTGTGTAAATCACCTTTAGCCATAGAACACTGAACAGATGTTTTAACATTAATTTTAAATGCTCTTGAGAAAATCCCAAGTGAAATTCCCAGTAAACGTAAGAGAGCATAAGGGACTCAGCCAGTGCCCTGCTTTTGGGTAATTCTTCCACACTCTGGATAGGTAAAAAAGGAGTGGGAGAAAGCTGTCAGTTCAGTGACATCAAAGAACTCTGCACTCCTTCCATAGGAAAATGGGTTTGTATTAAACACCCCTGAATTGTGATAATGAGTACAAAGGGAATAAAATACAGAGCCTTTCAAGGTCACCTCCAACCAAACTGAAGTAAATTAATTAAATAATGAATAATTTCTTAATGGTGTTAGAGGAGCCGATGAGAAATTTTTACCATGAGTTATTTTAAAGCCAATTAATGTCTGCATATGTGTGTATCTAGCTGTGGATGTGCACAGAAATTATTTCTACAAAAACTCTATCAAGTAACAGTTGCAGAAACCGGTGTGAAGTCTGAGTATATTCTTAATCAGTGCACATGAAAAATATGGTTTACAGGTATTTTGCACATCGTTGTTGCTCCATAAGTGATTTCTGCACTATAACAAGGGAGGGACAAAATTGCTCTCACAAAAGTAGAAAACACTGATGGTTTTTATTTCCAGTATAAGTCCCCACAGGAAAAAGAAAAAAAAAGTATACCCTGCTTTCCCTATATTCAGATTTAGTAAAAGTCCTCAGCATTTCTACTGGAGTGATTTCTCTCTCCTGTTGTGTCTCCTGCATCAGTGGGGCTCTTTTTACTAGTTCTCATACTGCAGACAGATTTGCAAGAAGTACTAAGTTTGAACAGGGAGAGATTTTTTGTTAATTAGACCTATAAAATTTCTGTGAGGACCCAGGGTGAGTCAGGTGCCCTTGATGTTGATCAGCTCTCACTGGCAAAGTGAACTGTGCACATGAACTGAGCCCCTGCCATGAGCTGAGCTGCCAAATGGGGACATTCATTGGGCAGTACAGTTGCAGCAGTCGAGGACATGGCTGTGGAGAGCTTTAGTGAATATTCACTGGATCCATATCCCTGCCATTGCTTATGTCAAGTAATGAATTCCAGCATTACCTGTGTCAGCATGTCCAATGAAGTGGTATAATTTGTATGTGGCTACTCATAATATGCAGGCTATAATATATTTGTACAACTGTTTTTGTAAATACATTGTGAGGACAAGCCTTAGAAATACAAACCAAAAATATAACAATATACACAATACTATATATGTATATATATATATGTAAACCTGAATACCCTCTTCTTCCATTGCATGACCAGCAGGTGTGAGAAGAAAACAACACAGTTTCACTTTTTCTAACTGCAGAGACTAGAAACAAAGATGTTTAAGGAGGAGATCTCTGTCACAGAAAGAGGGCATATTGGCAAAAAATAAATTCTGAGGAAGCTGCACTGTAGGGGTGTGCATTGACCCTTTTGAGATACATTAGCAAGAGTTCCTCTTGGCTTCAGCAGGAATTAATGCTCAAGCAAGGGGAATACCCAAGAGTTCATTATGCTTCTAGATAACATGATAAAACTTGTTGGCTGCTTTGGAAGAAAAGGGCATTTTCGCAAATGGGAATTGTTCTACACAAGTCAGGATTCCCCTGCCAGCTGTCCTTCTCCTGTTCCTCCTTCATCCTAAACTGCTTATGTTGCTTTTGTGATGATAGTTTTGTCTTTCTCCTAGGTATTTATCTTATAGCAATAGTGCCATCTTCTTTTACATTTACTGCTAGCTGTACCACAAACCAGCATCCTGTTTGCCTTCTTTATTGCAGCTGCATACGGGGCGGAAGGCTTTAGGGACTTTCATGCAATAATTCCCAAATCTTTTTCCAGTAAGTATACTGAAACTCAGTTCACTACAGAGCATTTCCATCTAGTTCCTACTTTTATGATTTTTGTTTGTGTCATTTCATTTCTGAAACAAAGAATGTTTGTCTGCATGCACGTAAGTAGTCTGATCTTTTTGTTTTGTTCATGTGTATTTTGTTTTAACTTAAAATCTGCTTCTAAAGCCACCTTCTCCAAATCCCTGGCAGGCAAGGAGTCTATAATTGTTTAGTATAAATATATATTTATTATTATTATAACTGAAATAAAGAAATTACATGTAAATTGTGGAAAATCTTGTCATATACTCAAGCCAAACAGTTCTATTGCTTCCATTTACCATGGCAAAAACAGCAGTATGAGGTTGTAGCCCATTAAATTTGCAGAATCACTTCTGTTTAACCAGTCATACCATCTTTTTAAGTCACTGTGTGGTCATTGATTTTTTTTTTGTCTCTCACTAAATTATTCCCCTTTTTAGAACATGTATTTTAAAGGAAACCTGCTATTTATGATATACTCTTATTCTGTTTTGCACATGGTTTCTATTAAAAGTGCAATACTTGAAAAATCATTAAAATACCTAAATTGGTAGACTTTTAAGAGGTGTCCAGTCAAGCAATATTCATAAATGTGAACACCTTTAGGCTTCTGTTTCCCAGTAGGATTTTGAGTCAGATACTCTTGTCAGTTACATCCATGCAGTCTTTCTGGGACACCTGTGAGGTTGCAGGATGTATCAGAGAAGAGCTTGTCAATCCTCTCCATTTCAAAGGAATATCAAAGTCTTTCAATATCTTGAAGTAATTATTGCCTGTAGCTTATTGTTGTCACATTGCTACACCATCACTTTTGAATAAGGTTCCCATAAAAATGTTGTTCCACAGAAGGAAAAGACCTGGACTTTATTGGATGAAACAGATCTCCTATATTCTTAACTACCCAGTGAAGTAAATTCTTTCCTTTTTCGGGTGGGGTGGGATGAAGGTAGAGGGTTTTTTACTGTATGGAAAGTAAGATTTTTGGACAATGAAATGGTCCTTTTCAGCCTAATAAAGAAGTATTTATTCACCAAAATCACCAGTTTAGAAAAGACAGAAATAACAGCAGAGATTATTTTTTTTTTCTACATAAAACACCATAGAATCCTGTGGAGAGAAGAGGAATGAATACTGGCATGAACTTGTCTGGATCTTGACCCTTTTCCTTCATGTTAAAGTCTGCTGTGTTCATATCAGATCAGATTTACTAGACTCTATGTATCACATGTTGTGCGGCTATGGCAAATTTACACCTAAATTCTTGTTCTGGCTGCAAGCAGTTGTCACCTATGGGATTACAGCAAAAAGGATTTATCCAGTAAAGTCATAACAGTTTTCCCAGACACCTTTTTTTTGAATGGTTTTTAATCATAGCCTCTGACTCTAGTTATCATCTCCTATTACTCAGCAATCCTAATCCTGCTGTCCTAGAAACAAAACTATCACCCTTATAATTTCCTTAAGTTCTTCCTTCCATCCTTCCCTACCCTGCTTTCTATATCAGTGTTTGTACTCTGCTCTCCCATTGTTGTTGCTTACCCCATAGAACTGCAAACCAAAAATTTGGATTCAGTACAACCTTTGGAATCTTCCTGCCAAGTGGAGAATGTTGCATTTTCTGTTCATTTTTATCCATTGAGTTGAGTTACTTACTTTCACAATTGTTTTGGACAAATCCCTATTAAGTGGATTTCATTCCAATTACCCTCATTGTCAGAATGAAAACTATAAACACAAAAATATCAAAGTGACCTAAAAACAGACTTGTAATATTGTTTGGGTTCCCAGCTCCCTAGACACCTTGTATTTGTTTTACTCATATTTACTGTTCATTGCTCCATGTGTTACAAACTCATCACACTGCCCATAGAATTATAGTTGAGGTCATAGCATTTGTTATTTAGTGATATTGTACCTGCTGTTTTGAAGTTAACTCCTTTCATGTGATTTTTTCTTTGCCACGTTATTTGTTCTGTAACCAAACTGAGTGGCATCCTGTATTGTTTCTTTCAGCTGGTAATATTAAAATAGAGACTCAGAGTGATGAAGAGAATGGGCGTGCCTGTGAAATGAATGGGGAAGAATGTGCAGAGGATTTACGAATGCTTGATGCCGCAGGAGAGAAAATGAATGGCTCACACAATGGCCCAGGCAGCAAGGCTTTGTCAGGAGTTGGAGGCATTCGACTTCCTAACGGAAAGCTAAAATGTGATATCTGTGGGATAATTTGCATCGGTCCCAATGTGCTCATGGTTCACAAACGAAGCCACACTGGTAAGGCCTGCCATAGTTTTCCTGTAGTTGACAAGAACTGGCCACATATTAGTGACTAAGACATTTTCTGTATCATGCACATGTTGCCTCTTGTAAGGTAATGCAGCATCGGTGAGCCTTTGGAACTCAGTTATTTTGGTACATCCTTTTGGCCTGCCCAGGAATTGAGACTTCTTCATGGAAGTCCACCTATTGGGCTGGAAATTGTTCTGTTTGTTTGCTTTGAAACAAAAAAAGTTTGAAAAATCAAATTTAAAAGAAAAGTAAAGCAGTCTTGTTTAATTTCTAAGAACTTTCTAAGAAATTTCCAAGTACTTCTGAAGAAAAATCAATTTGTAGCTAACTCTGAAATTAACCCAGCTGTAAGGTTTCCAACAAAACAGCAAAGCTTATTATGGATCAGTGGTTATGAAAGTGATTGGAAAAGTACATATTAAGAGAACTGTATTGAAAAGTACATATTAAGAGAACTGTATTGACAGACAGTCAAAAAATACTTACATTTCATGTCTAATGTTTCATGAAGTAAAAACAAGTATTGTCACGGGTCAAATGTGCACTAAAGTGTTTCCACCAGGACACTAAAAGAGACATGCAAAGATTTTGTGTTCCATAGGGATGGCTTTTCATTTTACAGTGCTGTGAATATTCTTGCCTCAATTTTCTAATTCTGATTAGTCTCAAAGAGGACCAGAAAGGAAGAGGCTGAAACAAATGAAAAAGTAAAAAGTGAGTCTCACCTTGCCTGATATAAGATGTCTAAAATTTAGGCTTCCAATCTAAACTTTAATGTCATTCATAGCTAAAAGAGAAGAACTGGACTGTACTGTGTTTCACAGAAGTTGCTTTGAAAATAAATTGGGGATTTGGCATTTTTACATGAGTATTCCAATGAGAGGGAATTTTAAAATATTTTTAAGGTAAGAATGATCTGTCTTATAGTTACATTCAACTGAAATAGTTGTGCCAATAAACACTTAGATACTTTCTTCCTCTGTATCCTCACAGTCTTGCTTAAATAACTTTCCCAGAATTACTAAGTAGTGAGATTAACAAAGTACTTTCAGAGTTTAATGGAGAGGATCCATGAAAAGCCCCATAGCGTGTTCCATTGCCCTCAGTGTTACTGTCTGTCACGATAACTGCGTTCAAGCCATGGAAGCCTGGGATCTGTTAGTGTAATATGGGTTAGCCACATTCAGAACCAATGCTGTTACATTGTCTGCTTCAAAGTGCTCGTCAATTCTATGTGATAAATCCCTCTGTCAGGGAAGAGCAGATAATTACTGGAAAAGCCACAACTAGTACTCAGAATTGTGGCTGTAGCCTATTTCCTAGATATAACAAAGTGCTTCTTGATTGTTTCTCTCTCCTCTCCTCTCCTCTCCTCTCCTCTCCTCGCATAAAATAACTTGTACATGAGGCCTTGTAAACAGACCCATGGGCTGAAGAGGATGCTGTAGTGGTTGAAACAATATGTTGCAACTTGAAAGGCACTTAGAGGTAGAAGTCTTTGTGCTTGTTTAAGCAGACTGCTCTTTTGTTAAAAAACCCACTGTTGCTGGATCAGAGGAGCTGTTTCAGGTCCCTAAGGGTCCATGGCAGTGTTTGCACCAGGGCTGAATGCCCTGTGTGATGACACACTTGACTTTAGGGAGGTGGTGGGCACAGCTGCCTTTGTTTCTGGTGCACTCCTCCCTGGTCCCTGTGACAATACCCCCAGGGGCCACCTCACTGTGTGCCAGGTCATTTCCCCACCACAGACCTTCAGCTCCCTGAACTTCTTGCTTGGCAGAAGACCCATTTTCCTGCTGTGGGTGCTTGGGGTGCTACCACACAAGGACTGTCACTTGAAGATTTGTCCACCCTTTGCAGAGCACCTCCCTTGCCAACTAGATCCTCTTTTTAACAAGGGAATGTAGTTCAAGCCTGCACTGGCAGCACCCCACAAGAGGAACTTTGTTCAGGATGATCCCCTTCTTCTACACTCAATAAAACTAAAGGGTGTGAAGTTTTGTCCCTGGGTCCTTCCATGGAAAGAATGCCTTTGCTTTCCCTCCTGCCTCATCCTCAGCTCCTCCCCTGAGCAGCCTCTTTGAATGAGCTCAGGTGGTTTTTCAGGGGCTGGCAAAGGAGTGGAAGTTCAGAGCTGGTAGTTTAAATTAAAGGGACGTCATGAGGAAACGGTGGTGACTGCTTTTCCTTTCAGCTGTGCTGTGAAAATTAAAGTCGAAATGGGATATACTATTACAGACATTTAACTGACTATGCCGAAGCCCATTTCAATACATGCCTGGTGAAGGAATAAGCCTCACAAATGAATTACTTTGCTGCTAATTCATGTAAAACCTGCATATGCAGTGAGGTTTTCTTAAATAAATATTTGATAAGTGAACAAAACTCTAGCACACTAAAGTGCCAAAATAAAATGACTGCCTGACCTGATAAAAGACATAATTGCTTTTAATGAATACACCTGCCAAGTGCAGATATGCAGAGCAGCACCTGATATTTCTGCCCTCTCCTGTCTGCAGGCAGCTGTACAGCACTAACTGCTTCCTAGCACCTTACCAGTTGCTTACACCTGCAGAGCAAATCCCAACTCACAGATGCCCAGCTCTTCTCATTCTCCCTCCCTTTCAGCATATTCATTTTCTCCAGCTTGCCACTGTCTTGTTTGGTGTTTAAGTAAAAGGAGATCTTGAAAGGAGAAAGAAACTCCTGCTCCCTGATGCTGAAACCTCAGGGTACATTCAGGCTTCTCTAGCTCACTGAGCATATATCTGCATATACATGCATATCTGTGTATGTGTGTTGCATAGGTGTCTATATTGCCTCCTTATATGTATATTAAGTTAATTCACCAGTTTGTTCACTCACATCTTGTTACTTGGTTCTGAATGTCTCAAATTTATTTAGAAAGAGAGCTCTGCATGTCTCCAAGTGTTAGGTGACCTTGTCATTATTTAAGAAATTAGAAATATTTTAATTATTATAAGTATAATAATACTGAATAAGTGGTCCAGGGCCCAAACTCCTACCAAAGCTTGCAAATCACTGCAATGGTGATAATGGCTGACTGAATTCAGGGTCCTGTTGCAGTTTTGGTTCCTGGGCCTATATTTTCCTGGGCTACATGCCCAGGACAGGTATGTACTGTTCAGACATGGAGAAAATAACACACTGTTCAGACTGTTTAGAAAAAGAATCATTATGTATTTTTTCTTTCCATCCTGTCCCATCCTCATTTTTTGAGGTATTGCCACACCCAGTAACCTTCCATCAGTGGCTGTCAGCATCCTGGAGTCTGGGAGTTTTGCTGGGCTCATAACGGAGGCATTCCTCACCCCAGTAGTTGCAGCATGGACAGCTGAGGGCCCGCCAAGCTACACATTGTTTCAGGGTCTTTTGGTGACAATGTTGTTTCCCTTCTACAGCAACACAAGTTCAGGCTTCCTTACATCTGATCCCACTCTAAGTTCTGTAGAAGCATTTGGCCTGCAGCAGTCTCGTTTGAAGTGCTTCATCCATGTTTTCCACCTAGAGCAAGACTTAACCCTGTAATTGGGAGAGATGTAGGCTAGAGATACATGGCATTCTTACTTGCTTTATATTTCATTCCTGGAATACTTTAAAAATTCTTGATTTTTCTTCTTACAGTCCTCTGAGTAAAACTAACAGAAATGAATGCTAGAAAAGCTGCTTAGTAAGAATTGTTTCTTCTGAATGTGTCCCCCTTGCTGAGCTGAATTCTTCCATTTACTGTTTCAGTCCAATTCTGAAAAACACTTTCTGCACTAACTGCCTCAAAGATTAAAAAGTAAATCAGAGAGACACCTGTTTTCTTTTCTCCCTAACCATACCATGCATGGCTTATGAAGTACATTGCAAAGTCCTGTAAGGCTCATGCTGCCATTTTTGCACGCCACCCCAGCTGAACCAGATGTGGGTATAATTTAGATGAACAGAGCTACTTGATGGACAAAGAAAGTGAGCTCACTTGGCTTGACAGACAGTGTGCTGCTCTGCTTGAAACTGACCAATGAAAATGTCTTGCCATAAAGCAGATTCATTTTGCTGTTTGCTGAATGATAAAGCTAACAGCCCTGATGGCAGAGTTTTTCATATTTTTGGGTTGGGACAGTGCTGCTCTCTAATTGATCTTCAGCTGTTCTCCTGCATTACCCAGAAGTCAAAAAATGATCATGCTGCACATATATGCAAATGTATGGACATAAAATGTCATCCTAGGTGTGCAGAATGACACACATAATTTTTAGGTGAGAGAGAAGGAATAAATTGTTTTGGGGTTGGTTTTTTTTTTGCATTTTAACTTCAGTACATAAATTTTAAATGCAATGTTATTGTTACACAAAAAAATCAAAACTAAGAACAGGTCATCTTTGGGCTGTTTCTAACATTGATGCATTGTAAATACTACAACAGATTGAACTGATGCCTAAGAGAAACAAAATTCAGCAAATATGTTTTAAAGGCTAGTTTGATTTAGTTGAGGGCTGTATAGCAGTTCTTGCTAATAGAATGCTCTTATATATAATTTTTCTTTTATTCCTGTCTGGTACAACTGGAAATGTATTTTATTTCTCACTGATTTCAAAAAAGCCTCACCTATCTTAAATTAAAAAAAAAACCAAAAAACAAAAACAAAAAACCCCCAAACTAATAAATTATCATATTGATTTTACTAAACAACACTACAAAGAAAACAACAACCATATTAATTTTTGCAAAGGTTTTGATTTACTTTCTTGATAACAGACACCAGCTTAGACAAATCAAGGCTGTGTCTCTTTGAGTTTTTCCACATCTGTGCAAAGTGTAAACCATCAGAGCCTGTTTGTGCAGCTCTTCTGTTCATACTTTACCTAGAGAAGGGTTGGGACTTAGATATGGCAGTATAGGGCTTCCTTTGCACTGTCTTAACTTCTGTGATTTTACTCTCTAGCTTTCTCTCTTTTCTCTGTCTCTTTCCTGATTTGGCTGCTTAGGGACAGACAGGTAATGGAGAAGAAATTGAAAGGGAAAATACAGGGAAAATGTAAATGAAAAGAAGTTATTATAACTGTTATAATGAAGTGCCTTTCATTTAAATATAAGAATGTAACGCTGAAATGAACTTGTGATCCTGAAATGCATTTTTAATGAGTTTCCTTTTTATTTTGCTGCTTCAGTGGCATATTTTAAAGACCCTTTGAAAAAAGCCACATTAAAAACCCCACCAAATGCCACAACATGCAAAATTGGATATTGGTTTATTCCAAAACTGCTGATCAGGAAGAGTGGCTCTTCAACACAAAATGTTGCAGTCACTTTATTTAAATGAGTTTGAATTTGCATTGTGATGTGCCATTCTGATTTAGAAAAAAAAAATTAGATTTTCAGATCAAATTGACCCAGCCAGTGAAGCATTAAGAAACTGGCAGGTTTAGTCTGAAAGCCTCATGTTATATCAAACCTGCAGCTGGTGGAAGTCACAGAGCAGCAGTGAGAAAACAACTTTCTCCCTGAAATCTTTCTCTTGTTACCGCATAAGATTTTTTTGTTCTCACATATTTTCTCCTTCTTCCCATAGGAGAACGCCCTTTCCAGTGCAATCAGTGTGGAGCCTCCTTTACCCAGAAGGGCAACCTTCTGCGCCACATAAAGCTGCACTCAGGTGAAAAGCCCTTCAAGTGTCACCTGTGTAACTACGCTTGCCGCCGCAGGGATGCCCTCACGGGACACCTGAGGACTCACTCAGGTAAGTGAAGGTTTGGGAATAACCAGGGCTGCTTATCACCATACCCGCTGAGGAGATGGGGGTGGCCACCAATCCTGAGAGCTCTCGTCACCCTGAGGAGCTGAGTAGCCCCATCTTGGGGTTAACCAAGCTGTGAGCTGGCCACAGCATGTTAGCAGCAAAGAAATGACTAAACACGTCACACTCATGACCCTTCACCAGAAGAACTGGGTTTTTTCCCATGCTTCTTGGCTGATTCAAAGTTTCTGTATTAGTTTCATCTTACGAGCCTCGTGTGACTAATCCATTTCATGGAAGTACAAACATGACTTAAGCTGATGAATGTTTAGGGTTAGAGATAATACAAAGTTGAAACACAGTCTTGTATTCATCTTCAGCCTAAGGAGTGAACACTGCCTACAGCATCTAGCAGGAGTTATTTGTTGCACATTGTTATTACAAGTACTTTGAAAGAGAGAGTGGGTAGAAGGCAGAAGGTGGGAGAAAGAAAGATAATCTTCCACAAAAGAAGACTGATGGAGTTTTTCAGTGTCTGTCTCAACAGTAGTATGGAGATATGAATAAATATTTTTGAATAGCTGCACTTTCCCATTACCATGAACCTCTCATTGTTTGACAGAAGCTACAGTCACATACCTTCTGAGAGTAAAACCAATTTAGTACATTTAAAGTGCCTTTAAAAGCAGAGTGCCATCTCATCTAGTTTCCCAAGCTAAGCTACAAATGCAAATTACAATTTGGATGGGAGACCTCCAATACACATTGCTGGAATTGACACTGGTAACGTTACTTGTGAAAGTTGATTTTGGGTTCTGGGTGGCAGAAGGGGAGGTCTCAAAGTGATTTTTTTATGCTCCAAAAAATTAGGGAAATTCTTCTCTAGCACACATATTAAATATAAGATCCTTAGAGTTGATCCCAGATTTCCAAAATAATTTCCATTTCTCCTGTTTTTTCCCAGCCTGATTGAGGAAGGCACATATTTTAAATAGTATTTTGCTTCTCTTTCCCTTGTTATTGATTTTCATGGGTGCACAATTTGAAACATAGCTTTTCATACATTATATATATATATATGAAATCTCATCTAGACACTCTTGGCAAACTCTGAGGATTCTGTAGTTAGGCAGAGAAAATGCCTAAACTATAGATAATGATTAGCTCCTGCAGTTGGCAAATTGACACCAGTGCATTATCAAGCAAGTTGTATGTCTGAATCTGATTTTCACCTAAGAATCTGTAAAGTTCAGAAATTAAACTGTGTAACTATCTAAAATTGTGAAATCACATCTAAAATGGCAGACTTATCATGTTAAGACAGAAAATTCAAGTCCAGAAGTACACAGAACAGTACTGTTGATGAAAGGTTCCTAGAACTAGCTAGATCTGGATTGGTGTAATACAGAAAATAAATTGTCATGTCATTTATCTTGAATTTCCAAAAGCAGAAAGCATGCAAAATCTAAGATCGTCTTAAAAGAGTTGAGCTGGTTCTGTTTACACCAGAACTGACCTCCAGCCAAGCAAGTCTCTACCTACAACACCAGTTTGTCCACTGGCAGTCTCTGTGTGACTGGACAGTAAAGAAACTGCTCCCAGACTTTTGAAGGTGTCTCAGTTTCTAACCTGTGTAGATGCTGGTTTTAAAGATTTAATGTCACAGCCTTTATCTTATCTGAATCATCTAAAATCTGTTTGCAGCACCCATAGAATTGGCCTGATGATGTAAAGATATACAACCGATTTTCCATTAGTTGTTTTTCACTTAGATTTTTAAATTGATGACATTTTCCTTCACCACAGCATGGCTTTTTTTTTGGGGGGTGGGCTTTTTATTACTTGTCCTTACCATTGTTAATATGCTGTTGAATTCTTCATCTGAATCTCATAATGAATTGTGTTTTCTCCAGTTGGCAAACCCCACAAGTGTGGATACTGTGGTCGCAGTTACAAGCAGCGCAGCTCTTTGGAAGAACATAAAGAGCGCTGCCATAACTACCTTCAAACCATGAATCTCTCAAGCAGCATCTATCCAGGTAATAAAAGTGTCCATTTGGGGAATACTGCTGTCCTGTCTTAAATGCAGAGAAAGGAGTGCAAAAATAGTACCATTTGTGGCAGCTCTTGCTTTGGAGAGTCACACACATCCCCTATATATGTGATACTGTGTCTGGATTTGTTCTTTATTTGATAAATATTTGGCCTTTTTTTTCATTTTGTTTGGCTGCAATAAAAAGCCAAAGTACAATTCAAACATGTAGCAAAACACTTGCAAGGCCTGGTAAACATCAGTTTGTCATCTCAGGACAATATGGCTATATCACCTCACCACCTTCTCCTGGAGGCTTATACTAAAATACACTAGTGGATGTATTTTTAATAAAGACTTAATTCCATTGTTCCGGATAGGGCTGCAGAATCTTCTGCACTGCACATCTCCTCCCCTTCCCAAGCACGGCTTAAAGAGTTTACTTGACCCCTGGGACCAACTCATCTAACAAGGATGAGCTATCTGGCCTTGATCTCACTCTGCCAAGCAAAAGGACAAAAAGCCAGTTTAATTTAGGCAGTTTCACTTGAGACAGTCTAGAATGGCTAATAATTTGTTGACAGCCTTCTTCCCAAGCTTCCCTTTAAAAGAAAACTAGGGGAGATAAGGATCTGTATTGATAACAGTGCAATGATGAAGGTAAAGTCCATTTCTTGGAGAATATAAAAAAAAAACTATGCCCAGAAAGAGAGAAAGCAGATCTTGGGGCCTGGATTATATTTTTTAACAAAGATCCAGATCTGTATGGGATTGATCACAGTAATTAGCCATACAAAGTCCTTTTGCATGTGCAGTTTTTCGATGGAGGAGATCCAGCTTCTCTGGTGGAGTTTAAACCCAGCCATTAAGTTCCGTTTCCTGCATACCGTTGTAATCCTTTCAGTATACATTACATAGTTTGTCAAATGACAAAAATGAAAAGTTCTCTCTGCCCTCTTTGCAATGATGCTTCATTTAATATTTTATATCTGTACAGAACCTGAATATGTTTTTACATGCTATCAAATAATGTAAAGTATATGCACATAATGATAGGAGTGAATACAACTGAGATGCTTCTGCAGACAGCATGTTAGAGCAGCTCCCCTTCTAATTTTATTGAGGGGCTTCAGAATATATGAATAGAAAACCTCAATGCAATAATATGCAGTAAGCAGCAATTCTCATTTCTCAAAGAGGTGACAAGATTTAGAAGCAAATATTCTGGTATGAGATTTCAGTCTTCAGTGTCTGGCACATGGATTTAAGTACCTGCACACTGAATGTGAAAATCTGTGCAAATAAGTAGCTGAACTACTATGAAGTCTTAGAAAGATGAAACCAATGTCAGGAACCATAAACTTTAGCAAAGAAATGAAACTGTTTTAGAGAATGACCCTTGTTTATATCAAATCCTGATAGGAGAGCTCGCACTAGCTTACAGCTAAATATCTAATAACTCAGTGGGATAAAAATTTGAAGAATTAATTAATGCTTTGAAAGAATCACTTCTCCTTGTATATACATTAATATATATATATTTCTTCTTGTATATTCTCCTTGTATTCTTGTATATTCCATATTTGACATAATAGGACTGCTTTTGCAAATTAGAAAAAAAAATATTAACTAAAGGGTTTGAACCTCATATTCAGCCAAAGACTTCACTCTTAAAGAAATTTAGTCCTCGGTAATAAATCAATTCTATACAGTTCTAAAAAATAAAATTTTCCTGCATTTTTCCTAATATTTTGCATGATGAAAATGTAGAATAAAACAGTTGAGAATGAGTGGATGTTGAGCGAATTTTACTGTATTCTATGATATCTCTAGAAAAGCAAGTAGCTATAATATCACCGTTCTTAAACTATTTCAAGGTGTGAAGTGGATCTGTTAGAACCATTATTCAGACCCCTTTTTCCCCAGCCTCAAAAAAGTTGGTACAAAAAAATCTGCTAGAGCATGTGATTTGACATTCTGCCACATCAAGATTGCTTTTTATGGCATCTTTAAAATACATTTTTGCATTATACGTAGAAAAAATGTCAGTAGAAAGAACCTAAACTTGTAGAAGCTTTCCATCAGCTTGTAAATCTAACAAATGTAATTGAGAAAGAACTTTAATAAGGGAGCAGTAGAGTGAAAGGGAGTAAGAAGAGGAACAAGAGACTGTACTACATTTTAACTTTTCTCTCCTTAGGAGAAGGAAATACAACACAAAATTGGAACCTGACAAATTTAATGGCAAAATTCTTATTTTAGAGGACTGTTATCTCACTGTGCATATGAAGTTCCTCTCTTAGAGATATTACCTGGAGTTTTGCATTTGAGTTGAGTGGAATTGTGCTGAAGTCTTACCAGGTTAAATGAAACAGTGGGAGAAGTAGCTTATGAAGTTTTTATAGGATCAATTGCAGTTCTTCAGTCACTGGGAATTTTTGTTTGAAAAGGTAAAATGATTTTTTTTTTCAGTTCACAGACATCAAATTATAGACAAATAGTTATTAATTTGGTAGCAAATTTCAGAGGGTTTCAGTTGCAAGTGCTGGGGATTAGTACATGATTCAATTTGCCCTCTTTTTTAATAACAGTTTTAGAAGTTTGAAAGTTTGACTCGCCCTCTCTTGAACCAATTAGAAAAGGAATGTTATTATATCCGAAACAGATATTTCTTAATTATTTCAACTTTTAACTAAATATTCAGTCTCTTGTGTCCCTATTGAGTGTCTGCTTTAAAACGTTCTCTGTAAGTCTCTTCCTGAGGTGGTACCTGGAAGCCTTGGTGAGCACAAGATCCTGGTGTGTGCTTGTTCAGTGGTGACTCTGTACCATAAACACCCTTTACTCTTCTGCACCTTGATGACTAAATTCGTCTCACTTCCTGCATTGATAACAATCTTTAGTGTCTTACGGGGCTGGAACATAATTCCATGAAACTCCATGTAACCACCATTGGCACTGGCATTTTCATTGTCACTACCACTGTCGCTGCAGTATGTGCTGCTGCAGCAGGGACTCAAGAGCCATTTGTGTACTTCTCAGTTTGGTTGCAGGGTGCTGTTGAATAGGACACTTCACCTGCTTCTCACAGTTATCCATCAGGCCTGATTTCATATATTTCAGGAACAACAAAATTTTCACAATCATCCTTTTATGGCTGTGATATATTGTCAGAATAACAATGGATCGCAATGATATGTTCTCAGCTATTGAGAAGTGCCCAGGTACCAGAGCAGTGGGTCCTGTGAACCCCGGGTCCTGTAAATCCAGTGAGAAAACAAATTCTCAGCAGGCACAGAAGGAAAAGTGTAGCAGAGTAGGGCACTTAACTGAAACAGCTCAAAGAATCTAAGTATAAAAATCATCTTTTGCTCTTCCTTCAATAGCAACTCAAAAGTTCAGGAAAAATGTCCATATCTTAGTAGTAGATAAAAGTAAAATTAACCCATTTTTCTCCCTTGACAAACAAACAAACAAAAAACCCCCAAACCCACCAGCAAAACAGTTGTGCTGTGATCTCAGTGCATTCACAGTGATGCACCTTCCTCTTAGATGCTGAAAGCCAGAAATACCTCTCCATATCTTTTTCACAGTCATTGGTTTGACAGTGCATTTTCATACATCCCTTTTGTTTCTGCAGGAAAGTATTGAAGTAAAATATACTGAAAGTGAAATAGTCTCCTTTTCCTAGAGCGTCACAGTTAAGCTCCTAATTCTACAGAGTCCCAGCAGCAGGAGGCTGGGAAACAGGTTTGAGTATTGGAATACAGTATACCACTGAAGGTGTGATTTTATCAATTAAAATCATTAAAGTCTAAAATAGCATCAAGGAAGTATTGAAATATTTGATGCGGGATAAAAGGGGCTGGAGACAAGGGCTGGTGTAGCTTGCAGATATATATCCCACTGCTGGAGTTGAGAAGTTTATCAATTTTTCCTGCTGAGGAAGCAATTATCATACAGAGGGTTTCACTGAGAGAGGTGCAGAAGGACATTGCAGGGGGTTTCAATGGGAGAGTGGAAAGATGAACTGTTTTGTGTCCAGGATAAAGTTAGGACCTCATTTATTCACAGAAATGTAGAGTGGCTGTAGAACAAGGGTAGAGTGATTATGTGACATACAGGCATAAACCTAGCAGTTGCTATCTCATCTTTGTGTCCTAAATGAGGAAAACATCAGCATGTACATAAATTAAACAGTGTGAGGGAATTTGTTGCCGAGAGTCAGAGTTGTCCTGTGTCTCATATGCTGAGCTCCTTCTTCCAGCTGCTTGGGAGCTAAAAGACATTGACTGACAAACAATAACCTAAGAAAGACAACAGTTCCATTAAAATGGAACCTGCCTAACCCTTCTGATGTCATTTGATTTCAGTCATAAAAGACGAAAGTAACCAGAGTGAAATGGCTGAAGACCTGTGCAAGATAGGGTCAGAAAGAGCCCTCGTGCTGGATAGACTAGCAAGTAACGTCGCCAAACGTAAGAGCTCTATGCCTCAGAAATTTGTTGGTAAGAGTTAAACGTTTGCTGTCTCCTAAAAATAAAATAAAACAAAGCCCCCTAAAAAATCACTTTCTAGCATTTTTACTTTTGCTTTATAATTTTACTTGTTTTCCTAAATTAACAATATGTATCTCAATAGAAGAAGATACAGAGATGTGTTGGAGGAAAAAAATAAACTCAGACATCTCCAGCATAAATTTTTGCATGTTTAATTTTTCACATTTGTAGATCAATTTTGGTTTTTTCCTGCCTTTTTAAAAGCTTACAGACCAGATCATCACAAAATCTGAACAGGTTCTTGAAGTTGCCTTAAGAACCTGAAGATAGGAATAGAAGTTTCCTGTTGGGATAGCATTTGACCACACTTTCAGAGTTTTTTTATTGAGTTCTTGAATGACATTCAGATCTGGACATATTGGTGTTTGTGAAAGCATTTGTGAATAGTTGAACATAGCCTGGGTAATATTCTTCACCCTTTGATCAAATCTCTTTATTTTTACAGCCCAAATTGATATGTCTGGAAACAGTGCCTAAATGAAAGGACCTTTGTGTACATTCTATGAATGATGCAAAAACTTAGCGCCCATTTGTGCTTAGCAGTTCTTGTCTTAACAATGAAAAATTTGACATTAAGCCTATAAAAAGGAAGGCAACACATGTTGTTCTGTTTAGTAGGCCTGTGTAAGTGGGGATTACACCAGTTTTGTAAGATCCACACACGATGTTTTGTCAGCTATGTAAGGTTATTCTTCAAGAAATAAAAACATGGAAGATCAGAAGACAACCTACACTCATATCTAGTTAGGTTCTTTTTTAATTCTCTGTACATTTAAAAAATATTATTCTATAGGAGACAATCAGATTAAACTCTCTGAAAAAAAATGCACATTAAGAAGGTCTTCAGTCAAAAGTCAAGAAGAAAAAAAAGACCAGTTTATGGGACAGAAAATGCAAATGTACTTTCTTCCACAAGGACACAGGGGTGAAAGGAAAATTAGTATTTACTAGACGAGGAAAGGGGAGTTTCCGCTATGTCAGGAGGTGCAACAAAAAGGTTTTAAATTAAATTCCAAGGCTTTTTTCAAGTCCAAAGACAACAATTATAGGAGGCAGTCAAAGACAAGAAATGCTTCTGCTTATAAAAGGGCAAAAGTTGTAGTAGAGATAGATACCAAAAATAGATCAACTATAACATATATGTGAGGCCAACCAGAGTGTGGTTTAGACACTCTAGTAACTGTTTGCATTAAGCAAGATACTAATTCTACGAAAGTTCCAGGAAGACCAGAAGTGCTAAAATTTAAAGGTACTAGCAAGTACACTGTCTGCAATGTCTCCTTGGGTGTGGACTGGCTATTTCATTCTCTTTTCTCTGTTCGTCCTGAGAAACAGTAACAACAGCCAGTTTAACTATGAGTTTTAGGAGGGCAGAGTTTCCTGTCAATTTTTCAGGGTGCAGTGTAGGAAGACAACCTACTGACAGCAGATATTTATGGAAATTTGCTAACCTTCAAAAGAAAAAACTTTTCTAACAAGAAAATGCTTCCAAATCCTTTCTTTTCCAATCCTCATCTGCTGCCTCATACAACAGAAAAATTCCTGATTAACACAAGGTTGGGCTGGCTGGTGAGGAGAGCTTTTGGTTACTAAAACATATTTATTGCTCCTGTAGATTATCATGTTGTCCCAATGCCTGTGCTGAATTCCAGTGAGAAGCAGCAAATGGTATCCTTCACATAAGGGAAGGAGTGCCATCTGATTCACTAGTTTTTCTCAAGACTGAATTAATTACCTTTCAAAAATGAGATTGTTCAACAAATTCAGCTAGTTACCTGTGAGATTCTCTCTGTATTCCAAACTGGAATAGTTCCCAAACCCAAAAGAACTGGGCCATCCAAGCCAGAGTGGGGACTGCATGAAAGCTTGACGTATGGTTGTAATGTTTAAAAGAAATGGCAGCCAAGATAGGGATTAAAAAATACTAAGAGAAAGGATGCCCACATGCACTGAGTGCATTTTTTACTGTTTAAGTACCTGCAGCAGAATTCTGAGCAGTGCAAACCTTGAAGTGCATCAAACCATTAGCAGTTTAATTTACTTATGCTCTAATAACCACAGAAATGAGCTATTATTTTTAATGAGTGCAAGTATTACTGCATTGCCCAGATATAGAAATTTTACCTGCCTACCCTAACTTTGTGTCTGTTTCAGACACTTTGCTTGGAATTGGTTTTTTTATGAACACTTGATCCTCTCAGCACAACTACCAACCAGGTGTGCTACATAAAGCAAATACTACCCAAGAAAAAGACATTAAAATCATGTTTTCTGAATGCCCCAAATTTTGTTTATAAGGAAGGCCAGTCCCATTTTTCAGTGGTGTGCAGTGCCCATAAAATATGAATTATTTTGATTTCATTTTTTCCTCCTTGAATAAACTGTATACATTCATGTTAGGAGAGTTTTTTCTGTATTTAATTCAAGAGTCATTTACAATGCCTATTTTGAATCGTAGGCAACTCTGCCTGAAAAGTATAGCATTATAAAGGATAAATCTGGAATAAAAAAGAATGCAGCCCAAATTGGCAGAATGATGGGAAAGAAAATGAGAGGAACTGGAAGCTTGTGTAGCATAGCAGATAGAAAGTTTCTGTACCCTACATCCCCTATAGGAACTTATGCAATGCTCAGGGGTTTCTTTCTCTGCTTGCAGAGCATGGAACTGGTATGAAATCATATCTTGTGGGAAATGTAGACCACAGGACTTCCTACACTTTAGCCCCCTTCATTGCAAAAGCGTTGTGCTAGAAGGTTTTTGGTCTCTTCACTGACTTTGAATGGTCAATCTGAGTAGAAACTGGGTAGGAAATTGTTGATAAATTAATGTGCAGATCTTCTGATAAAATTTCCATGCTTCTGTTAGCATTTCTTTTGACAAATTAGGACTTTCTAAGACCTACCAGTAAATTTCATGTTGATCAGGAAATGGTGACAGCACTTCACAGAGATGTTTGTGGCTTTTAGTGTTTCCCAAGAGCTGAAGAGCTAGAAAATCCATCCAGACTATCAACAATATGTTATTGGTAGAACTTAGGAGCCTCTGAAAATCTTTTACCTCTTTACATTTGCATGAATTCATTAAGGGCCTGGTAATAACTTTGATGGTTTATACTGTTAGAAAAGACTGCTCAAGTTCATAAAATCAGCATCTGTGCATTTAAATAGTTTTTTCCATTTCTAAATTTTGCCTTCTATGTTTTGCTATCTGTCCAGTAATTTGGGGGAAATTGTAGTGAAACTCAATGTTCAACACTGGGGCATCCAGCTAAATAAACATTAGTACAGTCTCATTAAAAAAAAAAAAATGAAGATTGACCCTTACTTTTGGCATCCCATCAGAATCAAAGTTACTAGTCACAAGTAATCTTGCTCTATATAGGGCTTTCTACCTTGTAGGAAAAATATGCTCCAACTACAAATGCATGTACAATTTTTCTATGATTCTTGGTTATTCCTGTACACAAGAACTTTTTGACACAAAGTATTTAGGTACATGGGTATCTTCTGGTAATGTGTCTAACATGGCTTTTGGCAGGTGTGTGGGGATGGTGGCAATATGAAAAAAAAGTTTTTATTGATTTTTCTCCAAAATATATATATATGACTGCATTGCTGATGTGGCTTATTTCTAAGAAACTGAAGGTCTGAAACTAAACCAGACAATTTCCAGTCTAAGAATGTCATACTTTAGGTAAAAATATTGATAATGTGTTTCATGCTGTGAAGCATCAGGCCAAGCTCGCTGTGGCTGTGTGGGCGCATCGGCTTCACCAGCCACAAAGGCAGTGCCTCTGCTCATTGTAGGAGGCAGATGAGGGACACCAGTGAGAAAGGAGAAACACATGGCAAAGCAGTAGATCTGTAGCTCCCATGAATCCCCATATAATTATTTCCAGAATTTCTTTCATCCATTTGCTTTTCCAAAGCCCTCAAATCATTTTGCATGCTAAAAAGACTGACAACCCACCACTTTTCTAAGCAGCTGTATTAGGGAACTGTGAATACCTTAGCTGGATTTCAGAGGTGGATTCAGTCAACTTTCTTCTTCCCTGTTTCATTAATACATAATGTTCATTTCCTTAATCATGTAGAAATCAGCCCTCTAACTCCTCACTGTTTTTCACTGCAGGTGACAAATGTTTGCCCGATCTTCCATACGATGCCAGCATCAACTACGAGAAGGAGAACGAGCTCATGCAGACGCACGTGATCGACCAGGCCATCAACAACGCCATCAGTTACCTGGGGGCAGAGTCCCTTCGTCCCCTTGTGCAGACACCGCCCGGCAGCTCTGAGGTGGTGCCCGTCATCAGCCCCATCTATCAGCTCCACAAACCTCTTGGGGACAATCAGATTCGCTCCAGTCTCCCTCAGGACAGCGCAGTGGAAAACTTGTTGCTGCTTTCCAAAACCAAGTCGGTCTCCTCTGAACGAGACGTCTCTCCCAGCAACAGCTGCCAAGACTCAACAGATACAGAGAGCAATAATGAGGAGCGCAGTGGTTTGATCTACCTGACAAACCACATAGGTGGTCATGCAAGAAATGGCATCTCTATAAAAGAAGAGAACAGGCAATATGATGTCTTGAGAGCGGGTACTGACAATTCCCAGGATGCTTTCAAAGTGATCAGCAGCAATGGGGAGCAAGTAAGGGTTTACAAGTGTGAACATTGTCGAGTCCTTTTCTTGGATCATGTGATGTACACGATCCATATGGGCTGCCATGGGTTCCGTGATCCTTTTGAATGCAACATGTGTGGCTACCACAGCCAGGACAGGTACGAATTCTCTTCCCACATAACTCGAGGGGAGCACCGTTTCCACATGGGTTAAACACTGGCACAGATGGAGCCTCAAAAGCTGCATTACTAGAGCTGCACCAGCCATGACGGCAACAAAGCAAAAGTCAGCTGGACAGTAAAAGTCACAAGAGAATCAAAAGTTCAGCAATGTTTTCCCACAAGAACAGGGATTTATTTCATTTTGGTAGCATGCATTGCAACTCAGTTTTCTAAAATAAGTTTTTACTGAAAATGTTTGATCACCAAAAACCTTTAGTAATGTAAGTAGGAGCTTTTGTAGTCACATAGCTGAAAGCCCTTCCCTGAACTGATGCTTCTTGCAAGCCCCCCTTGCCAGAACTCTTAACCACGTGCAGGATGCTCCACGCAACGAGGACACAGCAGGCAGCAGTGGCCAGGCTTTCTCTCAACACCCTGAACGTAGGGCTCTTCTACCAGATGTGTGGTTTTTTTGATTTCTGGCATTATTTGACTCTTTTGAGAAGATTGAACTCAACTAAAGGTGGAGGGACCCGTCTCAGATGACTTAATGGACAGCTGGGGTGGGATGGGACTGCCCCCCAGCCAGAAGGTTCTGAGTTGCTTTGGTGGTAAGAAGTAGAACATTTCCACTTGCAAGGGTGCTTCTGGTATTGACATCACAACATGCCTTGTTTGTGTCACTAGGTAGGTGAGCAGGAATGCAAAAGATAGAAGAAACACCCTTGTAATATACTCTGTGAAGTATGAATTGCATTTAATGTATAGAAAAAGGGTATTGTTGGCTCTTCTTTGAATAAATATTTTCTCTTCCTATCCAGTAAACCCCCACTTTTTGTTAAGCAGCCCCTCCTTTCTCTGCATATAAAAATTACAATGTATTTAATTTTTCTTTCCCTTTAAAGTTTTAGTTATTTAGAAAAGTATGATGTACAGTTGAGAAAGTTGATAGGTATATGTGTGGGAAGTCTCCTTAAGCACATTTTTCATCTTTTTAAACTGTCTGGAAAATACCCAAATGTCCCTCTCTTAGATATAACAAAATCCCATTTTGCTTGCACAGAAGATGTCCTCTTGTAAATTTTGTGGCTATACTCATAAGTGTTACACTTGATTATTTTTAAAGCACAGAGATGAATTAAACCAGCCAGTCAAAATTTGCAGCCATCTTCTTTTTTCCTGGAATTTGCTATTTAATGAGGGACAAAGGCCCACAAAAGTGTGGAGAGCCTTTATTTCCTATCCAACCAGTCATTTCATTAAGTGCTTTGAGTTACTTTTACTTCAGTGAAACTAATCTTAAGATATAAAAAATACTGGTTTTTGCAGAATGGAGACCAGAGGCTGCAGCACTTTGCAGAGTGCAGGAAAGTCCACCAAAATATTTCTCCATGGTGGGTTCTGCTGCAGGCACTGTAGCTTCAGTTAGAATCAAAACTTCTATGACAAATAGATTTTAACTCCAAACACATCTGATAAACTCTTTTTTAAAGCTTCTGCTTAGCTTCCTCTTCCAAATACTTCATTTCTCTCCCTGAACACCCTCGTGCTTTAAGACTGGGCAAAACTAAAATTTTTGCATCTGCATAAAAATCTGTCATTGGTGCTGCAATATTTCCTGGGCAACATTCATAAAAGTAACCCATCTTATTAACTTAATGTATAAATACTTTCAATCTGCATAAGGAATGGATATTTTGCAGTAAACAGAAATACCCAACAAGACTAGCAGTCTTGTCATACATTTACACATTTTCCATTCACAAGTGCATGCAAGCACACATATTTACTATAAAACAGATTTGAAGGGACCATGAACTGCTTGTACCTGGGCCAGTGTGGCCTGATACCACATTTGCAGCTATATTTGATAAACATTTCCCATATACACATACTATTACAGGCATGCTGTGTTCCTTCTGCTTTCACTTGTGCAGGTGTAGGTCAGGAGCAACAACACTGAAGCTGAGGAAGGACACTGATAAAAAAATGAATCCCAAATGTGTGCTTACACAACCTCAAGCCTTGGCTGTTCATGCCAGCTGTGAGGCACTTGCTTCACTGGACATGTGGGCACAGCTGTGTTTTTACACTGAACATGCAGGAGAGCCTGACAACCCGGTGGCTTTGTCGCCAGAGGTGAACGCTGTGTAGGAATGCCCACAGACTGGTGCATACATCCACTGCAGGAAAAACACATCACTAGTACAGGTTATTCCCCAAAAATGAGCAGCCTGAACTGCAGACCCAAAGGTGATCACCTCTATTCCCACATTAGAACTCGGTTGCCTTAAGGGACTTTATTGATGCCCTTTACTCCCGCATTGTAACTCAGCTGAGACTTTATTGCTTGTTACCTTCCGGCCCAAGAGGCTGCATGAGGGGTGGCCACAAGGAATCCCTGAACACTTTCATGCCCCAGCCATGGTCTTGTCATCAAGGCCTGCTACACATTCAGCTTCAAGATAGACTGCACCTGGCAACAAGGAATTACCAAATATTTTGTACAGGAATGATCTGAAGGGGACTTTCCAGGGGGTAACTTATATGGATGAGTTTCCTTTAATTTTTACCTTTCTTTAAGTACAGTTGGAATGAGTTCATTTTTCATAGCTGGTAGGGATACATTCAGCTGTTCTTACCCCTCTCCAATTTTGATTGATGTCAAACAAGAGGGGACAAAGTAATTGCTAAGCCCTGCTGCAATGTCCTGTGTGATATCAGACATTGGCTGAAACCTGCTTTTATTGCTCTTAGAACTCCTTCCTGTTCTTCTTAAGTTTAGGTCACTATATATATACCCCATGTCATAATATTTTCCACCTTTCATTTTAGGATTCCCCCAGCTATACAGGGGAGGGGGACAGCAGCTCACTCAGGTGGTTCTGTTTCTTTGCTTTTAGCAAAAACCCACGCAAATAAAGCCACGTTCTTGAACCGTGTAAACAAGCACAGCTCCAGCAGAGTTCGAGTGTGCCTCGAACACAGCTCTGAAAGGTGATTTCTGATTCCTGGGTAGGTTTGCTACCTTCACCACATTTTTGTGCACACACACACACACACACGTGTCTGAGTCTCTGTGTGTCTCCTCTTGTCGACATGCACATGCCCTCTCTGTGGCTTTGTGTATCATTAATATTTTATATACATTTGTATGTGTATATGTATCTAAAATGGTTTGTATGACATGATGATGCACTGTCACTCACAGTGGGTTTGTTTCCTGGCTCTGGAGTTTTCTTATTTATACTATAACAGAATATGTTGATGTTGTATAATAAACAGTACAGTAGTATAAGTAAGTATATTAAGACACAGTGTATCAGGGCATAGCCTAAAGGCGGAGCAAATGGCATTTTCTGTTCACTAAAGGGCTTTTATAGGTTTGCTTTTTTCCAGTGTTTTTCTCTTTTGCACAAAATCATCTTCAATTTGTTTAGAAACAAGTGGTTCGGTAATTTTATTTATGAACATATGCAAGGATGGCATGAAAATAGGATGTTGTATCTGTGTACATTGGAACAAACTGTGCCCTCAGAAAAGTTTAGTGTAATCTTTTTTCTTTTTTTTTTTTTTGCTATGGTGCAATACCCTGATACGGCTTAGTTGACCTTTAAAAGGAGTAAATATGTGAGTTGTTTTAAGTTCATATCTGTTTTAAAAAAGTAAAAAATAATTGCTTCCTATTCCTTCCCCAGGCACTGCCTTTTCTAATAGAAAAAAGTTGTATTTACACTTTTTTTTTTTGCTGTGGTTTTATATTGTAACTTCATTTTCTTTGAGAATATTGTATTTAAAAAAAAGCAATTTCATAAAAATTGGAAATGTTATTAAATTATGTCTGCAAACTGAGATGTATCTTTTGAGACAAGAGAACAAGATAAAAACCCCAAGCCCCAGAATATTTTTGTCACTGTCCTGGTGGGTGAAGGAGGCGTTGGGCACAGCTGGAGGCTCTGTGTCCCTGGGTGGTGCCTGTGTGGGAGGGGACGCAGAATAAGGTGAGGTGCAGGTAGACAGAGCCCCTGGGGAGTCCCTCCGTGCTGTCCCTGCACCAGGGAGAGTCCATTCCATGCTGGCCTCGCAATCCAATCTCCGTGGCCTAAAAAAGCCAGGCTGTGTCACCTCCCTGCCCTCACCCCTACGTGAGGCAGCCTTGCTCAGCCAGCTCCAGTGAAGATCAGATCCTGAACTGGCCACCTGCTACCCAGAGTGTCCCTGCCCATCCCCAGTGGCCCAGGCCCTGCAAGCTGCTGACTTTTAGAAGTGCTTCCCCTCCAGCCCTCTCCTCGCACCCTTCCCTCCCACCAGCCAGATGGAGTCATTACAGAACACAATTACTTCTGCATGTAGAGTCATGGTAATTCAAAATAAAACACAAAGAAATTATTTCTACTATTTGCCATAACAAAGGTGATTTCTCTGCGGGTGTCCCTGTTTCCTTTGGATTCCAGCACAGTAAATTTCACATCATATATTTAATGCAAACAAGCATCAGTGTTTTGCTCAGAAAAGGCACCATTTATAAAGTTTCAGAATTATTTCCATTTGTTAAACTGTATTATTATGAACAAAATGAATTTTTTTAAAAAAAGAAAACCCCAAAACAAACCCTAATGGTATTGCAATTAATTCTTTTACAGGTTCCCAAAATCTAAATTTTCCTTAAGTTCCTTAAGTTTTTGTGGTATAGTTTTATCATAAACTATGACTACATAATATAATATAAGAAGGAACTAACATCCTAATTTCTTTGTTCCCCATCATAGCTGGTTCTCAGTAAATGAAACAAACTACAGATTTCTGTTTCAGCTGGCGACTTTTCTCCAAAACAAATATGATCTGTTTATTAATAGTAGTAATAAACACAAAAACAGACCAAATGTAATATTCTCAATCAATGTCATTAAATCCTTTAGCTAGAGACATCCACAGATTTAAATGCAAGTTTGTGTACCTAAAAGTCTGTTCTGGGACTCTTATCTATTATGTTTCAAAGACTTCCTTCAAATCAGCACATTTATATTTTTCTTACTCCAATAGCTTGATTAAATTACATCAGAAGCAGTAGCAGGTGCCAAGGCACAAATTGCTACACAGACAAAACCTACAGCTACCAGGGTGAGTATTTCAGCTTCGAGTGCCCAGACTGGCTTCCCAAACCGTACACAGGCATCAAAATACCAAAACAGCATTAACCTGTGCTCAACAAAAAATGTCTTTGAAATCAAGAAATACACTAAAATACACACAAATATTTTAGAGGTATGAAAAGGAGAACTCAGAGCCAGACCTGGAGCAGGTGGATCTGATAATGTAACAATTTCCTGGCTTTTTGATACTGTGTGTTTGTGTGTGTTTGTGTGTGTTTGTGTGTGTCCCTGTGTGTGAGAAATCACTCAACATCTTACTTGAGGAAAAGGAGTTAAAAAATTCTCCTGGCTTTGCCAGTACACTGAGGATATTGCACTGCTTTTATCAGCTTGTGAGATGGTCAAAAGCAAAGGAAAAGCTTTCACTGCAAGCTTCATGTTTCAGCAGCAGCACCGACAATTTGAAAACTGAAAATGTGGCAACTGGAAAATGGAAATATTTGATTTCTGAACAAGCTGATCATGCCTGTCTTGTGGGTCAGATCTTCAGGGCATCCTTCCCTGCTACGGGCCAGCTAGGCTGTGTCCAGCAGAACAAAACACAGGAAGCTTGTTATCTGGAAGGAAAATTGTACATGAGAACAAATTCTGGTCAAAATGCATCATGAAAGACAAAAATTCTTCAGACCTGTCCTGTGGAAGGCAACAGAAGTCTTAGTCTTACCAGGACATCTATTATCCCAATCTTAAAATTTTGACGCTCCTTTATTTTTGCCACACTGACTTTGACTTTTCAGGGCTGCTGAACTGAAGTCATTGGCAGCAGCAGACATGCAGCATTTCTGAAATCCTGCTGTAATGGCCAGTAGATGGGCATGCAGAAAACAGGAAGGACAAAAATTTGCAAAGTTTTGCTGAAAATGGGATAGATGGAAGAGAGAAATCCAAAGCCAGGCTTCAGACAGGAGTTAATCAGATTTAAACAAAAAAAGGCTGCACAAGCATGACTAAAACCCTGCTCTTGCCAAATGAACAGATCCCTGTTAACTGCAGTGAGATTTCTGCTGCATTTATTATTACTTTTTTTTTTTTTTTCTTTTCATATAGAGAAAGGTCTCACTGCTTTACAGCCATCCCAGGACATGGAACAATTCCTGATTTTATCTGTCCTGACCACACGTATGAAATGTGAATGATAGAGGGCAGCTGCTGCTGTTCCTGCTGCTGCTGGTGGCTGCAAATCACACAAACCAACGCCTTCCTGTCCCTTGGGAGAGAAGTGAAGGTTCTGGTTTATGAGCAGTTAGAGAAGAAAAAAAAAAAAAGAAAAAAAAATAGAAAAAAAATCTACACCTTGCAGCAGACAGTAAGCCAGGGGCTGGTGGGGGTGAGGAAGTTAATCAGCCCCAGGCAGGCTGTTCGGGATGAGGCCAAACAGATGGCTCGTCTCCGAAACGGCAAAACGGGAAGCAGATGTGGCCACCGCTTCTCCCCATGCATAACTGGGAACCAGCCGGTTGGTGAGGAACTTTGCATAACAAGGATAATTTGGTATCAAAACTGTCCCTAGAAGTGATCTGAATGGATCTGGGCACAGTTGACAGTTTTCACTTCTTGTTTCCCACTCAAGGTTCAACCAGATTAAATCTTAAGTGTGACCTGACTGCTTGCCTGGGGTTGCTCTCAGCTCTTGTCTAGGGAAACCTCTGGTGGGAGTCCTCAGGTCTCCACTGTCAGAGCTGAAACCCTGGTCTCTGTTCAGTCAGTTGACATTTTAGTGACCAATTTCAGCATGCTCTGATTTTTCAATCTGAAGCCCATAAGCTTTTCAGCAAGCTGCACAACTGACCTTGAGCTCATCTCCTCTATTTGCATGCACCGAAGCTCATAGATCCTGGGTACAGGAATGCCACGAGCCTGGGCTAACATTCCCTGTGATCTCCTTACCACTAAGAACAGATCCAAGGGCCCCAGAGGAGCCTGGCACCCCTTCCTGGAGCGAGATCATTTGCCTGGGGGAACAGGGATAGGAGACTGGCTGCAAAGCCTCACCTACGTGTCAGAGACTTCACACCTGCCAGCCCTACATGTGCTTTACCAAAATAAGTGGGAAAATAACTTGAATATTGAGGGGGCAGTTTAAAACATAGATGGGATGTGTACTGTAAGTAAAAGAGGAGGTTTTCTTTTTCTATTCCTCCCTATTTTGCTTCAAAGAAGATAGTAATGTCAATTTGACTACAGCTTTTACTTGATAGTGTCCCTGTTGCATTGACAAGGATTATACAGCCTTAATATGTTATATGAATCAGAAAGATCCACAGAGCTCTTAACATTGGTTGTTCAAATCTGGATTCAAACACTGCGGGTTTATTTCACTGATAGTTACAGTGTACAGAAATATAACTTTATCACCTTACAGAGATTCCTCAGTGTAGCTATGGGAGAGAATATAGACTTACACAACATTGTGTTGAAGAAAAAGAAGAGGGTGTAAATGCCAAAAGCATATTTGTGGGCAGTAACCAAAGCCCTGTTACATTAATTTCACTTTCTTTTTAGCACAGCACATAAGCAATTTACCTCCCCAAGTCCAGCTCTGAAACATTCACAAACTCTTTATTTTTGCTTTGTATCCAGTCACTTAGTTCCTGGCTAATAATACAGATAGTGTTTTATTTGCATAGTCTAGCAAATGCACATGGGAATTGTGCTGAGCACTCACGTGTACATAGGGGGTTTTTGGACCCATCAAGTATTGGCACAAATTAGAATGGTTACTTCTGCTTTGGAAACATCTGTCTCGCCACCTCTCTGTAATCGAAGCTGAGACACCAACCAGCCTCATAAGGTATTCTGTAATTATATTATGATATTACCTGACAAGAGAATTTTTTCTGCAGGGTAGAGCTGAGTAAGTGAGAATACTCAGGCTCCTGAGGAACACCCAGGACCAACAGACCCTGCAGCTGCTTCTCCCTGAGTCACAACTCCATCACATTAAACTGACCTTTAGACAAAGGTGAGACCCTGATCAGCAGAAAGAGCAGGGGAAGGAAACCTCCATTGCTTTTAGGAAAACAGTGAAATGCAAGTGTTAATATAACAGGTCAGTGTTAATTCAACAGAATTCCAAAGCCCAGGCCAGGAGAAGGAGACTACAGCCTGAGTTTCATTAAGTACTTCTTGATAGCTTAAACCATTGGTCATTGAAGGTAGGAGCAAATGTACCAGAAGTGATAGGCAGACCAGAAGGTAAATGAAGGGTGGGAGAAGATTGGGTGGAAAAATTAACATATCAAGTTCAGCAGTGAAGAAATTACTCTCTACCAATAAGGGTTATTACCAGAGAATGAAGAAAAGCCAAACCCAGTGCATTTCAGGGAAAAAAAACTCCACTTTACTTAATGGCTGCATGCCTATTATAGTTCCTACTATACTATGGGAGAATTGTCCTCTTTTCTTGATTATCCTTAAACTAAAACTATTCTTCTGTTTGGATTTAAGTGACAACTCCTGACCCCCCACCCCTGCCAAATCCAGGCAGCCAACACAGGTGTTCCCACTATACATTCACACTTCCTTTTTGTCTTCAATACTTGACAAAGCAGAGAATCGTGTGGCATAAGTACTTTTCAACAATTCCTTTAATGTTGTCACTAATTTTTTAAAAAAATTTCTTTTCTTACTATCCCATTCTCTGGAGATACAGAGTTCTGGAGAATGTCCATTTTTGTTTCCAATACAGCAGGTGTGTAGCTCTGTTGGCTTTGGGATGAGTGTGCGTCTATGTGTGTGAGATTACAACAAGTGGAAATTACTTTGAACCAAAAGGTGATAAAATTTCTCCCTGTTATCTTTAAACTTATTCTATAGTTTCCAAAATTCAAGATGCCTTTAGTTTCCAAGATTCAAGAAACCTTTTTTTGAAAGGTTGTAAACGGCAGCACTGCTGTGAAACAACTACATCCTTCCCTTCCCTGAAAGGGAAATTGAAGCACAAAACTTCCCTGAATTGCTTATGCAAGCTTGTGCCATAGATTCTTGACAAAATCAGGATTGGGAGCCACATCTTCTAATACTTGTTTATTCTCCAGCCACAGATTGGGCTTCCTCCTTGGTGGACAGTAAACTCAGGAAACCCCACTTGCAGACCCTTCCACTAACAGCTAAGAACTGAAAAAATAAGTCAGTCTTTACATTACATCAAAGTATGTGTGTGTTTGTGCACATGTACTATATGTGTAAATACTGTATGTCTGTCTAACTCAAAATATTCAATAATTTTTAGATTTTTAACCAAGAGCTGCCAGGTTTCCTTCCACTTCTCTGTTAATGAAAACATCTTAAGTTACCGAAATTCACAGAATATTTCGCCCAAACATACCAAGACACATAATCTGTTCCATGATTAGTTGTTGAAGTTAGACAGCTTTTGCCTTGCAAATATCTTTAAATGATGCACAGATAAAAATGGAAAACAATGTGGGGACAGGGGCTCTGTGTCTGGTGTACAGCCCTGAGTGCCCTCTCTCAGTTTTTCTATGATTTGTAATGTTCTGCTCAAACATCTCTTTTATGGTGACCAACTGCTTTAACAAGTGGGGATGCTTTTCTAAGCCTTTGAAAACACACACAAAAAAAAGCCCAAAAAACCAAACCAAACCAAACCAAAAAAATTTGTCAGGGAAGAAGAAAAAAATAAATAAATAAAAAAAAAAGCCAACAAACAAACAAAAAAACCCACCCCGAAAAGCAAAAATAAAAAAAATAAAAATAATTTTTAAAAAATCAGCCTATGAGGGCTTTGGTTAGAGGCTCATTTGCAACTGAAAAGATGAGGCTCACCCAAACTTTGCACAAATAGGAACATGCAAAATAGAAACTTCAGATAAGCTGTGGAAAGAGGGTGGGATTTCCAGAAAATAGGGAAGAACTTGTTACACCCTCCTTGTCTAACTTTGCAGGATCACCACAGCTTCTCTGGAGAAACACTGTGTGCAGAGGGGAAAAGCGAAGGGCTTTCCTTTTGGTTCTGCTTCTCCTGTATAAACTGCTTGCCTAATTTCCTTTGCAATCAGGGAAATATTCGACTCAAACCCCATCATTTCCACATCTTACTCTGCTGTGTGCTTTTGCTACAAAGTCTCTTGCTGCTTCCATAATTTTATGTCATGGATACTGTACCAGGACCGTAGTTCTCCTCAAGCCCAGGCCTGCTAAGCGAGTTAAAGCCTTCAGGGCAGGGGGAAGAGGGAGAGGCTGGAGCCGCTCAGTCCCAGGGCACAAGTTTGCGAGCATGGGGCTAGAAAGGAAATGCCCAGAAGCAACAAATGCCAGGAGGTTTGGTGGCAGCAGAAAGCCCAGGCCTAATTTACACAAGACAAAAAAAAATATTCGCGGGGCAGAGGGAGGGAGGGTGGTGTTAAAATAGAAAAACGAATTTCTTCTGGAAATTGCACTTCTTGGCTTCTTTAGGCTAAGCCTATCTCTGCACCAGGAAAACACTGGGAGGAATGAAGGTAGGTGTAAGAAACACTGACCTGGCTTCTGCAGTGAGCTTTCTAAAAAGTTTCCCCTGCAGTCATAAGGAAAAAAATAATATAAATAATAGTACTGTCATCACATGCAGTCAGCACACAAAAAGTTTGCCTGGAAAGAGCTACCCCAAAGACAGATATTACAGAGAAGGGATTTCTGGTTTTTTATGATAGTCTTATATCATTTTCAATTTTAATTATGTATCAGGAGGAAAAAAAAGAAATAGGGATTTTGGATCGATCCATGGTCATCTCAGGAAACTACACAACAAATTTCTGGACCCCACAGAGTACCTTGGCCTGCTTTAGGCACAAAAACTAAGTACAGGATCCAAGAGTGCCCCTCTTCACCTTGCCCCGCTGGGCGGCACAGCTGTGCCACACGGCACTGCCCCAGAGGCCGCCAGAGACTCCTGCAGCCACCGCCCTCGGCAAATTTCAGCAGCAGCACGTTCAGACCCAGGGGACAGAAGAGAGAGATGTTATCACCATTTCCTTTCCCTTCCCTCAGGCGACTGCTCTTTAAAGAAACGCTCCCTTCGAAAAAGGGAATTGCAGCAGCGTTGGGCTTTCCCCCGACCATCCATGCGGCCGCACTGTGACGTTGCCTTTCCAAGGATTTGCTGAGCGGTGCTGTGTGGAAAACCAAACCTGTAGTCCAGAAATTTGTTGGCTCAACAAAAGGGATGGCTGACACAAGCTGCCTGACAAAGAGCGTGCGCTTCCTGTTGTTGGCAGAAAGTGAGACTTCATGCTGTTCCCCCTTGCTTCCTTTAAAAACAGTGCCAGGAATTGATGTAAATTGGCTTCAGAGCATCTGACCCACAAAGCGGGGAAGTGAGAAACTGTAGGACTCAAGGAGCTAGAGCAATATTAGCCATCTGAATATATACGGGAATTTAATATCCTTGATCTGTGATTTTCCCTTGAAACACGCACAAGGGGCTGAAGCCTTCAGCGGCTCCAGACGATTATTTCTCCAGAGAAATCAGTCAAGTGGTTTCTTCAGGCACAAAATCTCCACAGCGCCGGGCACGCTGCCCAGACAGCTCAGTCGAACCCTGGCAGAGGGATCTCCCCAAAGTTAACTCCTTACCCAGCACAAAGGAATCCCGTCAGGGGCATCAGGAGAGGCTCCTGCACCCCTGGCTGCGGCCGGCGCTGGCGTTCGACCCTGCTGCAAGAGCACGGTGGTTTTTACTTCTGACACAATTCCAAGGGAGCAGCAAATGACATTTACTATCAACCAGAACTCAAATGAATTGAGACTTTTGAGTTAATTGGACTCAGTTCCTGTTACCTGTTGTGTATCTACATGTCAATGCATTTTCAGGATCTTCAGCCTGGGAGACTGCTTCTATCTGCTCATTTATTCTGTTATTAAAACTTCCAGATCAAGGATCAGTTTAAATACAAATGCCCTGCACCAGGATTTTCACCTCTTTTCCCAGCCCCAGTTGACCTGAGACACGAAGTAAAATTAATCTTTCAGAATCCTAGCTTTGTTAAATAGGAAGTTCTGGAAGTGTCAGCTTCGTTCTCGCAGCTACCTCAAAAAAATATCTTTAAAATCAAAGTCCACCCAACAAAAAACCCAATAAATACAATAATTAATAAAAGTTCAGTAACAAGTCATTGACACTGGATGATTTTAAGTGACAAAACAAGGAAATAATATTGACTAGCCTTGGGCTTTCCTTAAGAAATTGGACGGACTTCTTTAGGAAAAGGACTCCATCTGGTGGCAGGCTACAAAAAAAGAGCAACTCAAACACTACAGCTGTGTTTCTCTCCCTGGAAAATACTCCTTTACTGGAAATGGAGAAGAGTCCTGGGGATAACTGTTTCTCCATAAACTTCTAAGATTTATGTGGGACAGACTGAGCAAGGCATTTTTCAGGCGTCTTGTTCTAAATGGAGGCAGAGCCAAAGTTTTTGATCTCACCAGGCTCCCATATCCTATTGCACAATTTCTGCTGCTGACAGCACGAGGAGCAGCAGTGCCATTGCCACCTGCATCCGCAGGCATTTGTGTCCAGGATACTTGGATTCACCCCCAGACAAAAGCTACATTCATTCCTCCCTAGATATAAATAATGCAGCATCGTTTTTCCTCTGCTCTAGGGGCAATAGAGACTCTTAAAACATGGATATTTTTTAAACGGGATTGTTCTACAGAAAAAAGGTAACATTCCCTGGCATGAATTCCCCCTCCTCTGGGGTGACCAGAGGCATGAGTTATACTACCATGACTATCTGGGGAGTTGCAGTACCACAACTGTTTTTAAAAGCACGTGAAAAATAGTTTTCATGAATGAAGCCACAATGGAGCAGTCCCCAGCGTGCTCAGCCTTGTCCCTTCTGAGGCATCTACAGACAGAATGTTAGTGTGTATTTTCAGCAGATGACAGCAAAAGTTGCTGAAAATTTGATCTTCTGTTTCTTTGATGCAAAACTTCTGGTTTTGGAATGACTTCTGATATCACAATGTTTTAATTATCACATTTAATTTTTTTCAGTCAGCTCTGAGACTCACTGTCATATGACAGTAAGGCACCACATTAAGCAGGGTGGAACCTTTTAAATTTAGCATTAAAATCACTGAAAAAAAAGGCATGTTCAGAAAATAATGAACTGATCACAGAATGGTCACTCCAAGCTTCCTCTTTCTCTTCAGTTGTAGCTATGCCAGCCCAGAGCTTCTGTGACCTTCTTGAAAGTGGAGTTCTCCTTTTCTTTTTTGTGCCATCACCAATAAACGTATGTTTTTATATAACATTAAGCCATCGATAGGTATTGAAAAATATATCATCAATGACAAAACAGCCTGAATGTATATATTAATTTGTGTCTGTACATGTAATCAATCTCCCCACCACCAGTACTTTTCCATTTTCTCTATTGATTTTGCTTGAATTTCTCTCTCTTTTTTATAAAGAGAAGCTGGCACCAGAATAGCTTGCAGACACCAGCTCCCAGAGTTCATGCCCTCTCTGGAAAACAATTCTCCATCACTTTAGAAATACCAGGAGTTTCTATAATGCTATGTAAATGGCTATATCCTTTACTATACCAGATCTATATCCATTCTTTAGTGCAAATAATTGGTGTGCAAAAAATACATCAAACAAATTCAAACTCCCGATGTCAATATTTACTCCTTTTTTCTTTCCATACTTGGTAAAAAAAAAAAATAAATCCACAGGTCAAATAAGTTCTCCTTCTTCAGAATATTAAGTGTGTGAGCACGAGCTATTTCATAACAACTCTTGTAAGAGCTCTCACTGGTTACATCAGACCAGCAAGGAGAAGCAGTCACTAGTTGCAAATGCCACAAAATAAAATTACTCATTTGGGAAAGGAGAAAATAGACTTGTAGGTCTTCACCACCACTGAGGAATATTTGGGACTGGGGACATTTATTAATCAAAATGATCCTGCACAACAGGTTTAGGTGGAACTGCCCCAGCTGGCAGACACACACTTGCTTTTGGTTGTAGGCAAAAAGTTATAGACAGTTTTACTAACACCAGTAATCAAAAATCATAAAAAGCACACTAAATTTAAAAGCAGAAGCTTTTAATTTAATCTTATTACATTTTAACACATAGTATAGAATTCAAATCTTGTAAGAATTGGGTAGGAATTTTCACAAGTCACTGTCCAGAATTTTGTGACCTCATTCTGAAAAGAAAAAAGCCAGTTTTTTGTTTTGTTTTGTTTTTTCCTTTTTCTTTTTTTTTTTTTTTTCCCCCTGTGAACACACAATCATTCCAGACAGTTTTTCAGAGCAATGCATTAGCAGGCTGGCCATCATTTAATTCTTGGTGCTCAGGTGTTTCCATTCTACAAAGCCCAGCATTCCAGATTGCAGCATGCCAGTTCCAAAACCAGGCAAACTAATCTGAAACTGGAATTTTCTATCAGCACAGTTTAGGGGAAAGCCTGAGCTCCTGGGAGCTTTTCTCATGTGGCTTTGGTGGAAAGCCTCAGAGCAGCCTGGCTGTGTTTGATTATGCTGCACGTGCCATAGCCAAAGGAGGATGCGATAAGATCAGAGGCAGGACAGAACACAAGATGCCACCCCACCCCTGACCACTACAAACCAACCCAGCTCAAACAGAGGGGCTCTCTTGGGTTTAGGGTGTTGTTTGGGAATCTGAGGGACCACCTCAGCTGCACCCACGAGCTCATAGTTGTGATGCTACACCCGAATCACATCCACAGCAGCCTTGTCCCTGCTTGAGCTTGGACTGCTGAAGGTTCCTGTTCCCCCGCTTCCCTGCCCAGCTAACGACTCCAGTCATGCCTGGGTGAAGAAAGGGCAGTTGTTCCCCTTTTCCTCAGTGACCTACAGTGAGGAAGCACTGCATCATCCCTCCCCCAGCCAGAAAGCAGATCTGGTGTCTCTACAGCATCCCTGCAGCTTTCATTCACTTTCTTCGACCCTCAGCTTCTGGAAGAGAACAATATTGCTTTTTGCTTACTGCTCCATCTTTGCCACAAGAAAACCACTTAATATTCCTTTAGAACAGGTTATGTGCCCTGGTAATATGGGAACATGGACACAGGACACACCTGCTCTGAGTCTTGTGATATTTTCTGAAGATAGAAATTATTAAATTGTTGTAACACCTCTGCCCAGTTAGTTGTAAAGCCATCATCGAAGGGCATTAAGAGCCAAACAAGGTATGCCAGAGATTTCACTTGGGTCTTCCCTGCAGCAGTGAGGATGGATTCATTGGTCACTCTCAGTGATGGAAGAGGGAGGCTCCTCTGCATAAATCTGCTGTTGGAACCAAGATGGGAAAACAGCAACTTCAGAACAACTTTGCTGAAAATGAACAATACACTGAAAAGTTCATCCAACAGTGTGCATCCATGGTCAGTCCTATTTTCCATCCAGTTTCATCCCTCGTCACTGACGAGCACTGTCATTTGGGGTATCACCACTGAAGGGAGATGAGCACACAGAAGTGATCAGAAAAGTAACCAAGACAAAATTGTTAAAAGGAGTGGAAGAGGGACATCTATTTAGTACAGGTAGTATTGTAGTGCCAGATGACAACACATCTCAACTGTTTCAGGTACCTGCTACTAAGGGGATGACTAAACCTTCCCCCTGTCTGTGATGTGAGCAATACAGACAGGATAAGGCACAGAACACTTGCATCACAGGAACAGAGATATCAGGGAAGAACTTTACTCACCTTCAATCTTGCTAAAGAATAATCCAGGCAAGAAAGCCACTTTATTAATGGCTAACACATTTATGACTCTGTGTTTGCATTGTAGCATCTACTGAATACATCAAGTCCTGAGTGTGATCATGTCTCTGGTATGGGAATGAAGTCCAAAAAGAGACCAAGGATTTTATAAGTACTGAATGTTTTTGAAGAACAAACCAGGCAAAACATGCACCAGGAATCACAAAAATTAATTCACCTTACATGAAGTAGGAATTTGAGTATTTCTTATAGCCCTTTCCAGACCTATAACTCTGTGATAATGCTATTTTGGCTTCACAGATATGACCCAAGGTTGTATGAAGTTTCTCACCTCATGGGACAAAAAAATTGTACTAGAGACCTATTAGTACTACAGGTACTTATATCTACAGCATCTAACATGACTAATTTTCTACAGGTAAGGCACAGAATGCTAACAAAATATTACAAAGCAAGGCTAAGAAATGTGGATTTTTGGAACATTGTGTCTGTATCTTTGCTAAGCCTCGCTTTTACATGACTTGCTGTGTGCTGAGTGCAGGTGTGAAGGTGTCAGCAGGGGAGGGCTGCAGGGGTGGCCTCCGTGGGGCAGAGCAGAGCTGGTTCCAGCAGACCCACGGAGCAGATGCACTGCAGCCCAGGGCTCTGCAGTGGTTTGTTTGGTGGACTGGTTTTCCAATGTCACATTGGCTTGTGACCAGTTCCATAATTTCTGTTAGAAGGAAATTGCCTTGTTTCAAAAGGACAATCTTAGTGATGCTCGTAAGAGGTCAGTCTGGTTTCCATCCACTCGCTGTTAGCAGGTGATGATCATTTCTGCCTCATCAGCTTTTTCCCCTACATGTGTTGGCACAGTTTTCTGTAAATGAAAATCCCCCGGGGGACTTCATACAGCTCTGAGACAATTTAGCTAACTCAAATCCAAGATGCACTGAGAGTCTGAATTGCCTTGTTTATTAATAAGACCTGACTTTTCCAGGACTGCAATTATCTACCTTTAAAAGAAACTGAGAGATTGTGCACCCAACGTTGCTGAACCACAAAACCAGAGAGTCCTGCATTTCTTCTTCCAAAGATCAGCCAGCCAAAAAGAATAAATAATGAAGTACATAGGTTTCTGCATACACTAAACAGATCCATTAAAGTGGATTTATCTGCACCATTTCCCTTAAATTACAATCATGCCCTATTCCTGTGCAATTTTCTGTATTTTGTGAAATTATGTTCCTGGCAGTCGAATTGCTGTGTGGTGGCACTGTTACAGAGGGTTATGAAACTCATCTTGGGCTGACACTGCAAGTCCTGCTGGCTCTGAGCTCTGCAGCAAAGCCCAAAGGATGCTACATGGCTGAAGAGATGGTCGTGTCACCTGCCTCATTACTAAAAAACAATTAACTTTGCCTAATGCTCCCTTTCACTATTTCTAGTGTTTCCAAAGAAAACCCCAAAAAAACCCAAGCAGCATGTTCATGTAATTCTTGTAATGAATAAATGAATAACCTAAAAAGTAGGGGGAAGAACAGCCTTGTCTGGTTCTACCTTTTATCCGTTTGACAACTTCCACTTTGCAGGAGACAAGTACAGAGGCACAGAACTTTTGTCCCAGTCCTTGTCACCTCAGGAGGAGCTTCATTCTCTGTTACCATGTGGATCTTCACTGTGGATTTTCCTCCTTGTAGAGCACTTACATTAAAATGTGAAAATTCAGATACAGAGATGACCACAGAATGCTCACACAGCACATCAGAATTATTCCCAGCATAAATAAGGTAATTATTTAATCATTTATAAGGCATTTATTAACCCTTGAGCAACCCTTAATTTGACTAAACAATTAAAATTCTCTGGTGCTTCATTCACTTGACTGAACAATGAATTTAAATAAATGTTTGGAGAGAGCAAAAATCTTACCTAGTATGTGTTTATAGCTCTCCAAAACTGAACTTGTAAGAACAGACTTAATCTCATAATCTTTACCCAAGTGGCACAAAAGTCAATTGGTTTGGACCACATCACACATTTATTCTTACAAAATAATCTAATTATTCTATTTTCACTATTTCAAAAATGAAGATAAATTCCCATACCTGAATTTTTACATCTCTGCGAAACAATTTCTTATATATACCAGACTTGACGAAAAACTACAAATATAGTTTTGAGCTATGAATAAAACTGACTCATTTGTTTAAATCAGGATGAGCTCTAAGAAATTCTAAGCCTTCCAAATTATTCTGAATTCAAGGCTCACTATAGTCTCCTGGGCCTTTTTAAATGTCTTTTAAAAATGCCAGTTAAACAGCATTCATCCAGTTTCAGAGAAATCTAAGGAAGAGCAGCTTTTAAGCTCTGCATTTTCCCCAACAGGAGAAAAAGTTCTTTACAGAAACTGAAAACGAAGCACAGACAGCAGAGCAGCAGCTCTGCCACATTGACAAAGGAATCCAAAGGAAAGATTTCCATTTATTTTTCTTTCAGGGGCAGCTTGCTCCGCCAGTGGGCAAGGACAGGTTATGTGAATAGAAGGCTGTGCATTCTTTCATGCCTTAGGTATGAAGGCCAAATACAAGCTAGCCAGGAATTTTACCATTGATGCATGAGGACTGTTTAAGGAGCAGTGGAACCCAGGAGGTGCTGGACATGGGATTTCTGCTTCCTGACCACTAGAGCCCAGCACTCTCAGAGTAAGGCATTTTCCATCTTTGATGGATGCAGCTGCTGCTGTTTCTGCTTGGAGGTCCAGCCAGGAGCAAGGCTGAGCCCCTAATCCAAACCAGTGGATACAACCTCACACACACACAGAAACAAGGACAGAGAGGGAGCAGTGTCTTTCCCCCCCCACACAAATACATTCCCACAAACCCACCCACAGCCCCACCCTGTCCCTCAGCTCCCGCCTCACAGCACCTGAGGTCACCAGTGTGTGCCACAGCACCCACTCCCCAGTTGCACAAGGACATCTCACTCATGGAGCCTTCAGCCACTGCCATGGGATTTAAGCTTATCAAATACCCATGCCCAGACCCTGGGCCTCCTTATCCTGCCACTGGGGGGCTCTTCCCAAATCCTGTTTTTCCTCCTGGCCAGCTTGTGCAGCCTTTAGTTTGGCAATGAGTTTTGGACCCCTACAGCACCTGGTTGCCCACAGTGGCTACCCCATGGCTGGGCCCAGACCCTAAAGCCCCTGTGACCCATGGCCTCTTCTCCACCTGCAGGGGTCCAGACCTCCCAGTAAAACACACCCACAACATGCTGACGCAGCACAGAAAGCAAGACCAAACAGAAAATCATCAAAAAAAGTCTTTAATGAGAAGCTGGGAATAACTGCAGTGATGAGTCAAAAGGCTGTCAGACAAGAGCAATGCTCAAGAGACTTTCCTCTTTTGTCCCCCCTTCCATTTTACCATACGAGTCCACAGCTGCCTCCACCCTCTCCTCCCTCTGCTCCTGTCTCCGCCCAAACAAAGCACCTCTAAATCCTCTTCCTCTTCCATCCCAATTTTGTCATACCCCTACCCAAAATTGGTATTTCTGCTATCACTTGAATCCCTGATACAGCATGGTGGACCTTGCAAGATTTCCCCAATATTCCTTTCAATTATTTGTGAGGTTTGATAACCTTCCCCTTCAACATGAGTGAAATTTGTCCATCTCTCCCAGCAATCTGTAAAGTCTCTCAGCCTCTCAATGCCACTGCTGCTCAGCAATTTCTCATATCATGACCAGCAGCTCCTCACGGTCTTTTCAGCTGGCAAAGCCTCAGCCAGAGCCTGGACATCTGCCTGCATAACGTAAGGAGGTTTAATTCCAGGACAGAAACAAAACGAAGTGGAGGAGCACTAAATTGCCACAGGTTTAATACGTGGCAGTGCTGAAGCCCTGAACGGTTCCTGTGAAACAGCTGTGATGCTGCTCATCTGCCACAGCCAAACGTCTGGTTCCAGGTTTCATAGAGCTCCAGGTCCTTGGGGGACACGCTGGGCCGCACCGTTCTCAGGGCACTCTCAAAGTCCAGGAAAGAGATGGGCCGTACCTGATCCCGCGTGATGGTTGCAATGTCCATGGACTGCAGGCTGCGGATTGGGCCCAGAGAAGCTTCCCGACAGAGCTGCGTCATGTCTGCTCCAGAAAACCCATCGGACTTCTGGACTATGAGGTTGATTTCCTCTTCATTTAGAGAGCAGTGCTCCTTTTCCATCAGCCGGGTGACGATCTGCTTCCTGGCGGAGGCTTCAGGGAGAGGGATGTACAGTCTCTTCACCAGCCTCCTTCGGGCAGCTTCATCAATTTCCTGGGGTCGATTGGTCGCTCCAACCACTAGGATACGATCTTCAGAGGAGGTTGTTGCCCCATCTAACTGCACCAGAAATTCAGTTTTTATTCTCCTGGACGACTCGTGCTCCCCCTCTCCGCGCTGGGACAACAGGGAATCGATCTCGTCGATGAAAATCACTGCTGGCTGCTGACACCGTGCCACGGCAAACAGCGCCCGGACCATCTTCTCCCCCTCACCCACCCATTTGGAAGTCAGAGAGGAGGCACTGATGCTAAAAAAAGTAGCTCCAGACTGGCATGCAATGCACTTGCCTATGAGGGTCTTGCCAGTCCCAGGGGGGCCAAAGAGAAGAATTCCTTTCGGAGGACCACGCAAGCCGGTGAAGATGTCTGGCCTCAGCATGGGCCACACCACTATTTCCTTTATAGTGGCTTTGGCAAACTCAACTCCAGCAATGTCATCCCAGCTGACCGGAGGCCCGTGGTCCATGATCTCGTGCATGATGAGCTCAACCATTTTCGGTTCTATGTTTTTCAGCCGTTCATCCACAGGCAGCGATGGGTCTGCTGATTCCCCTCCATAAGCTTTACACTGTGCTCCTCCATTTTCACTTCCATCTTGTTTTGGAACTGGAGGCACAAACTTGCCGAAGGGACCCCGAGACCTGCCTGCACCCAGGGATTTTTTTACACCTCCATATGAAGAGACCGGTGCACGCTGGTTTTGAGATTTCTTTTGCTGATCCATCCACAGCTGCTCCTTTGCAGTTTTAAACCCAGGAGCACTGCCCTCTTCATTTCTGTTTCTCTGCCCTGAAAAACCATTAGTTTCTGTAGAAATGGAAGCCTGACATGGAACAAGGCTAGGAATAGCTGTGCTGCCTTCATCAGCCAGACCATAGAATGCTTTTCTTTTCCCAGAATTTGCAGGCCAGGCAGGTACAGCTGACTGGTTGAAAAGAGACAAATTTTGTCCATCACAACAGTTCCCTGACATTTTCAGAGAACTACTGTTAGTGGCTTCTTTACTTCCAAAGAGCGGAGTTGCCTGGAAACCTGGATGACCCTGTTTGCTTAAGGAGGCTGAAGCAGCAGGAAGTGTGTCTGAAGCTCTGGTCACAGGAGGCACACTGCTTTGAAGGGACTTGGAAGACGAGGGATGCCCAAGAAGATCTCGTCCCTGACTTGCACACTGTGCTGAGCCAGCAGTGAGCTCAGTCTCCCCGGCACTGCCAAAGACATCAAGTTTAGGAAGAGCTGGAGCAGCGGAGGCACTGACCCCTTTATCAGCTCGTACACGGGCATCTGTCAGTGCCATCTGAGAGCTCTGGGAAACTTTGCCAGCCCGCATCCTCTCTTGCACACACTTTAATTCAAACACATTATCTGTTGTCAAGGCAGATTGCCACTTGTCACTGTCACTTTGCTGACATGTTGCCAAAGTCAAAATGTTTTCGGCGTAGTTATTCAAGCCAGTCTCTGCGTTGCCAGAGTCAATAATCGCAGAGTATTTCTCTGCGTACTTCTTAAACAGGTTGGCAGCACAGACCTGGGAGATCTCAGAGTTTGCCCATGCATACTGAATACGCAGGATCTTGGCACGGTATCCATCTGCCTTCTGCCCGGGCGTGCAGGTGCCAGAGGTGACAGCAAAGTAACTTTCCTGCCACTCGCTCAGGTGCAGCGCGCTGGGGGCCGGGGCCTCCATCACTGACACTGGGACAGAGAGAAAACACCTGCAGTTACAAAGTGCCATTTCACACCCTTTGCACCAGCTGCTTCCCCCCTTTCCTAAACACTTACACAGGAAAACCTACATTATTTTAACTGAGAGAAACAGAGCAGGAGGTCTTGCAAGCTACTTAGCCAGTCTGGGCACTTTACACTTTTCAAAAAGGAAGCAGCTTTGTGGTGCAAAGGCATCTAGACTGAGGTTCTTGTTTCTTCCTTGTCCAAAGAAAAAAAAAGTGGGGGAAAAAGAAAAAAGAGAGTTTGCTTCTAAGCAGAAGTCTCCTGGGGAGGTAAGTAGGCTGCAAAGAATGGTAACAGATGGCCAAGCAAAAACTGGCCTTGTTAAATGAAATCACCAGTGCTTTCATTCTTATTTGACAGAATATGGCACAGTACAGCAGAGGACAGAGGATACACCACTGCCAGAATGATTTCAATTATTACAGTGATGGTAATAAAAATGAAACAATTAAGCTATTAAGTAAAATTGTGTGCAGTGTCTCCGAGGGGAGATAAAAATGGAATTAATAATCCTGAATGCAGCAAGCTTTCAGATTAAGAAAATATTAACGGGTTAATAGCAAATGTTCAGAACTACTTCTTCCATTTAGAAGGCACTAAAACGTCCCCATTTTACACTTTAGAGAAACAAAGGTCTTGTGTGTTTAAGGCAATGTTGTTTCTCAGTTTCAGAAAGCAGAATTTAAACTCCTTTAGTGTTGGGGTTCTTTTAAGAAATAGCAAAGATGACTTTTGGCTCAGGAGGAATATTTCATTTGACTTGAAATGATTTGCTCACGTTCACAATGTATTTTCTTTCTCTGCAAAGTATCATGTCCATACATTCTGCACCCTTCCCAACAGAGTACGAGTCAAGCAGCAATCCTCTGGATCAGCTATGGACTGTGTAGGAGTGCAGATGAGGGTACAGGTGAAACGTTCATGAGAGGCTGGGGGGACAGAACTGAAGGAATCCAGGCTATGTGGGGGTGTCCTCTCTAACTATTTGCAAAAAGTCTGGCATCAGCATTAGACAACAGAGAGCACAATATGATTATTGCTCATATGCTTATATGGTTACACACATGATCAATAACAAGGATGTAAATAATTTTAGCTTAAACATTTTTTTACTACAGCCCAAACTTGTAGAGCTGTGTAGAAAAGTCAAAATACATTTTATCTGTAAATCCGGCACCTCTATAAGCAAATCCAATTAAAACAAACAAAACAAAACCACAAAAGTAAGACTGTCTCTGAAAAGTTACTGCCAACTTTTGCACCAGTGAGAAGTCTAACTTGCACCTAGAGAATCTGAAACAAACTCGCATCATCATCCATCGATAGCTGAGTGACAGGTGAACATGAGATGAAAGGCTGCAGCCTTTTACTTCTTTTCTCTAAACAACTGTCACTGTGCACATATTTTTTTTTGGTAACTGTTGAATCAAAAATATCTTAAGTGACATAAAAGCCTAAGTTCAGAAGTTTAATAGCAGGTATTTGCCCCCATGGAATACTTCCATAATTCAGAATGTAACATCCCAAGTTCACCACCATTTTCTTAGGGATTCAGTGGTCACCTTCATAACACTGCGGGAAAACCATAACAAGTGAACAGTGGGAACCAGTTTGAAATTTCAGTTTGATTTTTCACAGAATCACAAAATGGGGAAGGTTGGAAGAGACCACGGTGGGTCGTCTGGTCCAACCTCCCTGCTCATGCAAGGTCATCCCAGCACACACGGCACAGGATCATGTCCAGACAATTCTTGAGTATCTCCAGTGAGGAAGACTCCACAGCCTCTCTGGGCAACCTGTTCCAGTGTGGTCATTTCCACAGGAAAGAAGTTTTTCCCCATATCCAGTTGGAATTTCCCATGCCTCAGTTTCTGCCCACTGCCTCTTGTCCTATTGCTTGGCACCACCAGGAAAAGCCTGGATCTATCCTCTGGACACCCACCCTTTAGTTATTTCTATACATCTTAATCAACATCTAGCATCATTCTCTCCTCCTAATCTAATCCATATTTATTGTCCTCATAGCCTTACAACTTCTCTCCAAAAGAGCCACACGCACACGCGTTCAGCCAGAACTGTTCCCAGACGAGGACATCGTACTTCGTGTGCACGCCTGAAGCTGGGGCTGTATCCAAGCCCTGCCACCAATGGATCTGGCACTCGGGCGCGTGTTCGCCTCAGCGCGGAGCGGGCGGGAACAGCTGCCGGTGCCGCTGCCTCCACACCCGCACGGGGCCGAGGGAACACAGCCAAGTACACGAGCCCTCAGGACAGGAATCCAGCCGGGAAGCTGCCCGGGCACGGCTGAGCCCCCGCCGCCCCTACGCAGCCGGCAGCCAAGGCCCCTCCGCTTAGGAGCNTGACATGTTCCCTCCGCGTGCTCCCTCCGGTATCCGTCGTGTCCCCTCGGCGTGCTCCCTTCGGCTACGTCCCGTGTCCTCCCTGCGTGTCGCCCCTTCTCTCCCCCGTCCTTCCCGGGNGCAGCCAAGGCCCCTCCGTTTAGGAGCCCTGGTCGACCCGGCGGGGGGCGGGTCACCCCTCACGGCACCGGGAAGCGAAAGCCAAAGCCCCGAGAGGGCCGCGCCGCCCCCCCCCTCCCTTCCCTCNCGCTGCGCTGACGTCACCCGCCGCGCTGGGAGGGACGGCGCGCGGCGGAGCGGACGCTCTGCATTGGCTGCGCCTGAGGCCCGCGCTGTCCAATGGGCGCGGGGTCCGTGCCTTGGGAGGCGGGGCGGCCGCGGGGCGGGCGCCGCGCGCGCCCCCTT
>VYXD01013154.1:1028882-1059094 GCA_013397195.1 Hylia prasina | reverse complement strand
CCCGCCGAAGCCCCTGCCGGCGGCCCCGGGCGCTCCCCTGGTGCCGGTGTCTCGGCTCCCGCGCCTTGCCAGCCCCGCTCACACGCTTCGGAAAAACCTTTCTGATCAGGGCTTGGTTCCTCAGCTGAAGATCAGAGCAGCCGAGAAGGGAGAGGCTGGAAGGCGTAAGAGGTTCTGTCGCCTTTATTGCCTGTCCAGGCCACTTTCAGTAGCAGTAGAAAATGGAGATGTGCGATTTCTGTTGGGCAGGCGAGGCCTTTACCTTCATTTCGGTGATTGAAGGAGCAGAATTGCTGTGGCTCTTCTTGTGTCAAGCTGGACTTTGGCTTTCCAAAACGGCAGGGCGGCTGCCTCCCATCAGCATTCCCCAGCTGCCCGCCGTGTGTTCCTCTCCTGGCAGGCAGACAGCCCTCTGGATGCCCGCTGCTCAGCTCACGGGCAGCCGGGCCAGGGCCTCCGTCTTTGGCAACAGCCCTCCGTGCAGGACGGGCTCCACGGGAGGGAGGTTCCATGAATGATGGCCCAGGCGCAAAGCCCTAACCCTGGTGGTGACTTTGCAGCCAGTGATGGGTACCTGGCCCTTAGGCACACAAGCATTTGGCCTCCACGGCCGCCTACTTCGTCTCTACCCCTGTGGCACTGGCTGTGGGGCCACCATGGCCACCATGGCCACCACGGCCACCACGGCAGTGTCAGAAGGGGATGCTGTCAAACACTCCTGAAAACAACAGCTGCTGCACAGGCCTTTTTGGGAGAACAGCTCTGACAAGTACAAGATGAATGACACACTGTTTTACAGGGCAAAAGATGGTGGTCCATGTGGAAGTATCCCATGAACAGAATGAGGTGGTGGAGTCTCCATCTGGATCACCCAACCCACGTTCAAATTAGCATGCCAATCTAGATGCAAATTAGCACTCTAAGCTGCAGTTACACCTCTGGTATTAACAGAGACGCTTCTGTGTGGGTGAACATTTCATTTCCCGTGAGAAACCTTTCCTGCAGTTACTGTCAGGTTTTTGATATACATCAGGCTTGTTATGCCATTAGTACAGACAGCACATTAAGCTATCTGTGCTGGTGTGCAAGCTATCATCTCAGACCCAGCTGGGCTAACATTTAAATCGTTTGTGACACTGCTGCCATCAAATTTTTCCCAAGGCATGCTTGTCCAATTTCCCTGGGATTGCAGAGAGGCAGGGAACACAGCAGCCTTGGGGACGCAGGATGCAGCCAGGCAGGACTGATGTCACAGGCCCCTTCCCTGTCCTACATCATGGCACCGGAGCTACAAACCAAAGCCAAAGCTGGGCAGACGGCTCCAGTGGCAGATCCAGCTGCAGGACTGTGCAGAACTTGGCAGAAGGGTCGGGTCTGGCCCTGGGTACGGCCAAGTATTTTTCAGACTCCTGTTGCTGAGGAGAAAACTTCCTACAGGAAAACTTGCAAAGTCCCATTTGCAAAGTAATTTGAAGGACACATTGAAAAATACAGTCCTTGGTGGTGAAAATCAGGGCACTGACTTGATATGAGTGGGGAAGCTGGGCCTCATACAGTGCATCTGGCATGAATGAGACGAGAAAAGCTTAGTTAAGTACAAAGAAACAGTAACTGTAGTTTTGTTTCTGTTTATTAATATTGTCAATTAAAACCTATATGTCTGTTCAGTAGGTTTTGGATACAGATTCTAAAGGCAGTCAACAGCGCACAAATTATAATTAGAGCATTAGACTTCTGATTATTTTTCCATTTAGAACATACAAACTCTACATATGCTATATAGATATTATCCATTGATGGTTATTTAACCTGCCCCCAACCACCTACCCTGGTCTTCAGGATTCTCAGTTTTATTTCTCAATTTCTTCTATCTTTGAGCAATTCAAGTTTATACATCTCAAGGTTTAGACTGCTGTTGTAAGGCAACTTCAATGTGAGTACTATTCATCATGTATGGTAACCTTCAACAACAACAAAACAGCCATGGGCAGAATCTTGTATGTAAAGGCAAGAAAAAATTTAAAAAAATTATAATTATAATGCAGTTCAGAGTATAATATATTACCAATACTTTCATAAATACATATATTTCCAATATTTCACCATCACTAATAAAATATATTTATCATCTGTCATTAAGAATGTAAGTACTGTACTCTGCTAGTTAAAAAAAAATAAATTGAGGTTCCTGAAAGTAAGTCAGGTTTTTTCCCTCCTTCTCTAAAAGCTGCAGTCTTCCTTGAGATATGGATATTCTACTAAGGTACAGTTCTGAGATTTTGTAATTATTTTTAATATCAAACAGTATTCATCGGCACAGACTGTATTAGCTTTTGCACACAAGGCACAATAAATCCAGGTTAACATTAACTATTCATAAATACAATGTTTCTCACAGATATGTTGCAAAGCTGCAGAACAGAAACAGCAGTTATGTTCTTCTTTCAAAATGTTCCTTTCAGTGCTTCTTCTTGAGTTGATTACATAGCCCATGTTTCCTTTTCAGATGACCTAATGTTAATAGTCTAAGAAGGTATTATCCCATGAAAAAAAGAGGATATAAGAGACTGAGTACTGTAAAGGCCTTCACTAGTTACATATTCAAATCATCCTAGAATTTCAGAAAAAACAGAACTGTGAACTTCAGGTTTCTGTACTGCGCTAGCCATGGGGAAATGTAGTTCCATGGGTCTCATCACTGCTGTTTATTAGCCAGATTTACTTACGTCATTTCTTAAAAAAACCAAACAAAAAATAACTTTCACTCCATCTACATTTTAAATTAGCCTTTATCTTAAATTCTTTGCCAACAGGAGTTTTTGTATCTGGACAACAGCCACTTCTAAAACTGATATCCAGATACTGAAAGATGTTTAATTGAATGTCAGTTTTGGCAGTATTTTCCCACAAATGTCTAAAGGAATCTATGTCTAAATCTGGGCTGTTGGGGACATTTCACCTCTCCTAGGTTTGGGTGAGCATCCTGCCTGCATCCCAGTTTTAGAGCAGTTTGAGGCTCACACAAGCAGGCATCATTCATCTCTGCCCTGGTTCCATGGAGCAGATTTCCAGCAGAATCTTCTTATGTACAGTTTAGTGGTGCCTTACCTATGCCTTTCTTTTCCAATACTTTAGTCAGATTTTTAATTTCAATTATAGTCACCTAAGCCCCAAGCAACTCCATTTCATTTCAGTGGAATTATCCTGGATTTACTCTGTGATAGGTTTGATCCAAATCTGATCTCTCTCTCTCTCTATCTCTCTCTCTCTCTCTCTCTCTCTCTGTGGTTTTTTTGGGGGGTTGTTTTTTGTTGTTTTTTTGGGTGGGGTTTTTTGGGGTTTTGGTTGTTTTGGTTTTTTGTGTTTTTTTGGGGTTTTTTTTTGGGTTTGGGTTTGGGTTTTTTTTGTTTTGTTTTTTTGGTTTTTGGTTTTGGTTTTTGGTTTTTTGTTTTTTGGTTTTTTTTCCCCCTGGACAGGCCTGGTTGTATATTCACATAAAAAACCACTGGTCTGTCTTACAGAGAAGGTGTAATTCTTCTTTGGCTCCAAGATTCTAGAGTTTTCATAACTCTTGTAAAAGTTGTAAAATTGTATCAGTGTGCAAGATACCTGTTACGAATGAACATTGTTTTCCAGGTCATGAGATCTGAATAATGTTGTTAAAAAAAAATAGTAACAGAGAAAGGGAACAGCTGCCAGCATTTTCCACCCTCTTCAGTCTACCAATCTATTGCATTGTGCTACCACAGAAAAGCTAAATTTAATATTGGTTCTGCTGAAGAGAATGATGCTATCAAAATTTCTGACACTGGGGCTGACAGTAGTGTCTTGTGTCAGTCACCTGCTCAAATATTGCTGCGTTTTACCAAATTCATTGGTATCCCTTTCTCCATCTGTTGCCTGGGAAAGCAATTCCTTAAGGAAATAGTAATCCTTCCCAGTTTGCACCCCAGAAGTGAGAGATTAGGAAAAACAGAGGTAGGAGCAGACCATGTGCCATATTAAGTGTCCTGATCCATGTTTCCTGGTCTTGCAACTTTCCTTGCAACTTGCAACTTCCCAGCCATAGGAAGTATACTTGAAAGGGATGGAGGAAGAAAGCTGAATAATTGTGCATGTTGCTCAAGAGGCTTTAGAAGTTATTATGAGCATTAAAAGGAGGATTGAAATGCAAATGTAGAAATTAATCCTACATACTATTTTTCTTGGAGCAGCTACTTATGTTGTTCTTATTTACACAGAAATAACTGTCTGGAATTTATGTTTTTTAAATGGCAAAATTACTTCTTGACTTGATATTGTTCTGACTTTCACCTCTAACTTTCATTTTAGCTCTTTGCTATGCCTGTCTTTGACAGGATGACATATTAATGGTTTGTGTCAAATATATATGATTTGACTCTCTCAGAAAGAGGTTTTCCAGTATTTTCATTTTCCATTCATCACTGTTAATGGAAGAAAACCGCTGATGGGGGCACCAAGCTGATTTTGGGGGTTTGTTCTCTTACTTCCTATTTTTATTGTCACTTGTTTACTCATTTCTTAGCTAATTTGAGAAACTAAGAGTAACATTTTTGACATCACATTTCTAGGCACATTTTGTCAAAGATTTGTTACACCATGAAGTAATCAAAATGGCAGCCATAAAAACAAATCAGTTTAGTTTCACAGAACGTCTTACAGACTATTTTCAAGTAATCCTGCTGATAATAACTTGATTAAAAATATAGAATACCAGGTAGCACATGGCTTTTGACAAAACTCTTCAGGAGGAGCTCTTCAGGGACCTCATTATGAATGATCAATCTGGAAACCAATAGCCAGCATAACCCATTTGCTGGAATTTGACAAAATGGCTGCTTTAAAAGCAAACCATTTAGGGGAGAGTAGACAACCTGCTAGAAGGATGATTAGTAATCAGTTAATGCTCATACCCCTAAGTCTGGCTATGCAGTGAAGGAAGTCTTGAAGTCTTTTGTCCTTTGTTCATTTACAAAATTACTGCAGCAAGTGTATCATGACACGATAGTGCCCCAAATCCTGGCAACTACATTTGTGCACGCCTATTCAGTTATTAAGACATTTAGAACCCGAACTAAACTTCCCCAAATTGGGTTCCTCCTGCAGTCACAGTAATGTTAAATTAATTGGTTATAACATCTCTTAGTTTCATCTGTGAAGAAAGGAGGGGGTGTGCTAGAGGTGAATGGGAACAACGGAAGGAGCACCAGCCCTTCCATTTCCATTGCTTGGTTGAACAAATGCTCTTGACTACAAACTGTTCAGAAATGACAGCTCGAGTCTCCTTGGCTATGTGCATCCTGGAAACAGGCAAGATGAAACTACAGTACAGAGAAGGAATGACTACAGTTACAACTCAACTTGCTGGCAAGGATTTTGCTGCTGCAGCTGGGCTATATAACAACAGGTTTTGTACTTTTTTTCCTTCATAGTTTGACTTTCTCACCTGCACCTAAAATAAAACTTGGCAACACAGAGAAAGCCAGTTAATTACCTCATCTACACTTACATCTACTTCGCTGCTCTTACTGCTGGTGGTGGTTTTGCTCCCATGTTTTCAGAAGATCAGTTGCCAGCTGTGAGATGTGCTGCCAGGCAAACTTGATGTGGGTGGATTCCACTGTGCGGGAACAAATAGCAAAACGTAGCACAAACTTCTCTCGCAGGTGGCACGGGACCAGATGGATCTTCTTGGCATCATTTATGCTTTTAAGAAGTGCCTCGTTTAGTTCATTCGAGCCCTGAAATCATTATAATTCAATGGATATGGCAATGAATTTCAGAAGCAAGTCTGGAAAATGTAAATCCCACCAAGCAGCCAAGCTCAAGTAGCACGAGTAACAAGCGGCCACTTTCTCATCTTTCAGTGCTTTGCCATCAAGGATCACAAAAAGTTGATGATGTAAGAGAGAAGTTTTGAGCCACAAAGAGATTTAGAGATTACCTTCAGTTTAGAAGCAGTGTTCACACTGGGGCATTTGTGATAGCTGACTGCCTATTTGTGACCTAAGGTCGTGAGCTATGTTAAAAGCATTCATTATTTTATCCTTGTTATTACACTCTTCTTGGATCTAATCAAACAGACATAGGAGGAAGTTTTGCAGTAAACTATACTAGCTTTCCTCACTTAAGCATGGCTGCTGTGACAGATTCTTTTGAATATGAAATCTTACTCTTAATCAAACAATTTTAAGGTAATACATCCCTGGCATAAGTAGGTTTCATATTATCAGCGGAAACCTTAAAGTATTTGCCTCAAGTTCTATAGGAGTTATCCACTACAGAATCCATCAGAGGAAGCATCTTACATGTTGAGCAACCTTTACTCTCTCTTGTGGTAACACAACTGCAAGAGATTCTTTGGAGCATCTACATTTTTACCACAGTGTCTCCTTACTGAGCACTGACTATAGAAGTAGAGCCACAAATGGACAAATCCACCTGTTCAGCAGCATTGTGTTACTGTGGCAGCATTGGTCTCCTTGAAGACATCCTGACCAGAAAATATCTTCTCTCAAATCTGGGCAATTTTGACTCTCCTGCTTAGCCTTTTCCATATAAAACCAAAGCATAAGGCAGACAGTTTCCCATTGGCAGCAAGGATAAATGTATCATTCTCACATTTTTGTATCATATTAAGAATTAAGAGTTGAACCCAAGTCAAAACCTTGTTCTGTCTTAGCACAAATTGTTATGAATTTTGTGTGACATCCTAAAATTCATGGCTTAGCCTTACTCTTCTAAGAGATATTTGTGACTGAAATGCTCCTGACTAAGAAAATGGACCAACTTTGGTGTTTTGCAAGTCCCCACCTATCACAGGTCAGTCACTGGTGACAGTGATGTCCTGCTTTCTTATCAAAGGTAATGCATTATTAAAATGACAATCCTTGCCTTTAATATCAAATGCACAGCAATGGCTTTCAGGCAGTACAAGCAGTTATATGATGTTAAGTTGGCAGGGGTGAAGGGAGGAGAGAGAAAGATTCATTTATTTTTCTTCTGTTCTACTCTCACAGCTCCACCTTAGGGCTGCTGTGACACTCAGGTGTCATGTCAAATTGAAGTTGGTAGTGACTAATCCTCTCCCAGAGCTTTGAGAAGGCAGCTTTGATTGAGTCTGTGAGCTTCAATAAGACAGCATTCTCACCCCCTTGGAGAAATTACTAGCTTGACTTGTATTCATCTGCAGTTATGACAGGGAGGCCTAGAACTAACCCTTTGGCATGACATATTTGATGAAATAATTATAATATGAAAGTCATAGGTAATTAGTCCATTTGCTCAACAGTGTGAAAGGCAAAAAATTAAAAGTTACAGCTAATCAAAAAAATTTAAAAAGGGCTTCTCAATAACAAAGGAAATAAGAAAAAGTATTTCATACTTCTACAGCTATGCAGCATTATATAGTTCAAGTCCCCTGACCCTTAGTCTTACTGTAACTACATAAAAGTTACAAATATCCTGCTTCTAAGATGTATTTTAATATTAATTATAAAAATGACAGAAATATTTTTGAAGGAGTAATATAAAATGCAAATAAAGCTGTTAAAATAACTATAAAAATCTCCTAATTTGAAAGCGTGCTAGTTTGGAGGGTTTTTTTATAAATCAGGTAGGCAAGAAATGAAAACACTGCCTTTCAACACTGGTTTTCAGTGGAATCAGGCCTTTATTCTACTTGTCCCAAGGTTTCTTAGCTAAAGATCCAATATTTACCTCCTATTGTAAAATCGTCTTTCCCTTTAGATGTGATTTCTTCCTCTGAATCATGAGGGACAGGAGAACAGATGTAGATGAGCTACTGGTCTGATCAAAAGTGACAATTCCTGTGTTGCTATGCTCTATTTCACCAGAACTGTTCCTTCAAAGTAAATGTAGAGCACTGACTAACAGCTGTGTCTGGATCTGCAAAACTAGTGTTTGCTTGTTCCATGTGAGAGAGCAGACTGCAACCAACATTTTGTTATTGAGCAATAAAAGCCACAGAATCTATCCCTTAATATCTTTAAAAAGTTCTTGTTAGGAAAGAGATTATATTTGTGTTTCCATTGACTGAAAAAAATACATTCTGTAACCATTTTCCTATTCCAGATGAATTCACCATTACTTTATTGTTTACTTGTTAGCTTCTTCAGCCAATTGCATCAAACTCAGGTAACTGAATGACTGAGAAAAGAATTGGTAAAAATAAACTACCCAGGAAGAGAAAAGATGGGTTTGCAAGCCTTCAGAAAGCTAAAAGCTCATTTAGGTATCATGTTAACTAGAAAACACTAGTGCTGTTGTTATTGTTGCTTGGTGGTCAGATTCAGTGTTACAATCCAGTCCTTTTCAGAGGCTTTAGCTGCAAGCTCCTCTAAAAAATGACTTCTTTACCTAAACTGAGACACTGATCCCCTTTTAGTGTCTTATTAAAACAAATGGGCTCTCCCATCTACTGCAGCTTTTATGCTCCAAGTGCAGAATGAATTTTCTAGTTTCTGTTGGGCAAGGTCTCTATATCAACAAACTTGGCACTTTGAGAGATTTTGGGGAATAAAAGGCCAAAGAGGGCAAAAGGATCATGTTCAGCAATAAAAAGCAGACCAGGGAAGTTGTCCTCCCATGTAACCTGTCCATAAATATTATCTTACTTCAATTTTCCCAGTTTGACCATAGAATCTTATAGATGAAAAAACGGTATTTTAAAAGCAATAAAAAAGTGTTTAGTGCTCTGATTTTGATCTGATAGTAATTTAATAAAATTGAATATTAAATATATACACATAAGAAATTAACTTGACAAGAAACAAGTAATACACACTGATCATATTCAGAACTCTAGGGAAATATACTAAAACAATCATCTTTATCAAAGCTCATCACATAGAATGTCAGTCATTTTGTATGACTGGTTAAAACATTTGTTTACCTTGACTATATATTTCCATACCTTAATATGCTTTAATTTCTCTTAAGCTTTTGATTCAGTTTTAAAATAATAAAATTATTTTAAGCTTTTTTCTTTCATCTGCTTTGTTCTAAACAAACTCATTTTACTTTCCTTAAAAAATAATCAAGTATATTAACTACAAAGACTGTATTCAATTGCAGGTTATGGTGTTGCTATGAACCATGAGAGAAGAAAAAGGAGATCTTTGCTGCCTTACCTTCAGCCGGAAGCAGACCAGTCCCAAGATAACCTCAGCACAGATCTCAAACCTTTCATCCTGAAGGACTAAGTGTTCAAACTGATGCGACAGTCTGACGTGCTGAGAAGAGAAAGGGTACCTATATTGAATACATTTGATTCACCAAGAGAAAAGGTGTGCTGAAGTATTTTCCATTCCTTTGCTCTCTTCCTTCTGCTGATGTGTGATAATATTCACATATTGCCATCTGCTTGTGTTAACTTCCATCCCATTTATGACTTCCAGAGACCATATGGAGCCATTCTGTATTAGTATCTCAGTCTGTCTTAGGCAGTGCTGGTCTACTTCTTCAGGCACTTCAGCACAATTTGATATGATACCATATTAAGAGTAGATAATTTTAATAAGTCTCCTTTAGGTTTTATACCACTGTAAGTTTTGGCTGGAAATGGCTAAAGAATCCAGAAGTCATTAGAGGGAAAGGGGCAAATGCGCAGGGAAAATTTACAGTGAAAATTGAGCTGGAAAGATACGCCTTTTAGAACAATTCACTTAATATAAGAAATCTGTGAAGAAAGAGAGAACCTCACTATTCTGCTCACTATTCTGACCTCGGTGCTCAGGTTCAGTTGAAAAAAAAGTTGATGGCAGTATAATCAAGCAAATAGATAGCAAATCTCAGCAAACCTGTTGAGAAGTTATTGAGGCAAAACCAAATGACACTGGACACCAAGTCAGAGCAATTATTTTGAAACAGATGAAACTAAAATGCAAATAAATAGGAAAAACACCAAAAGACATACTAAAAAACAGCTGGGAAGTCTTAACATCAGTCAGTGATACTTGCATACTCATACCATATTTTGCTTTGCTTTCTCCCAAAGAGAAAATTAATTTAAAAGCACTTTCAAAAAACCAACCCATATCCTCATATGGTACCTGCAGTACCCTATCCAATCCCCCTCCTACTGGCTACATCATTAGCTTAGTGTTCACTATCCTAGAAAAAGCCAAACAACAAATCAAACAACCAACCAAAAAAGGTAACACAACAGCAATCAGCCATTTGTATTATACTTTTTCTTCATGCAATAGCCAGTCTATACCAAAAATTATCTGAAACATCTAAAAATCATGCTTAAAGATTCTTCAGATTTTATATATTTAGGATTGCAAGCAATTTTACAAAAAAATAAACAACTAAGCCCATGCTATTGCACTTTGACTTTTTGTAAATTCAAGGACATCTATTAAACAAAAATGAAACATATCACTTTGGGTCAAAATTAAATGTGGAATGTTTCATCTCACAGGAATGTCTTCCAAAAGGACAAGGCAAAACAGAAACTACAGAAAAGGGGAAAAAAGCCAACATATTTTGCAATCTTAATCATAGCTTTCTTGTGGCTTTTATTTCTTAAAATAGAGAAACATAGTTTAGATTGAATCAAAATATTTCTTCAAAACCTTCATATTGGCCTTACTGGTGCCCTACACAACCAGACAGTTTTCCTGTTGTTACCACTTCCGCGCTGCTGTTTGTTACATCCATTTATCATCCCCCTCTAAAATTAGCCTGAAAGCTCTTTGAGTCAGGAATGAGACCAGTAAAATGTTCAATCCCTTCCAAGGCATTTGAATGTTCTGCAAATATGAAGAGCATCAATTTACAGCTGTGAAATCCAATCAGAAGTATCTGCATACATATAGATACTTGCATACCTAATAAGTTTATGAAAAACATATGTGAAATAGGCACAGGTGTTGTAATGGTGTTTTACTGTCTCCTCTCCTCCTATCTTCATGTTCTGTAGCTTTAACCAAACATGTCTTTTACACAGCTCCACAAAATTCTGCACTGCATGTACCATGTCGTGGAAATCAAAGCCATAAAACAAATCATGTTCAATGAGATAGGAATTTCGCAACTGTCCAGTTGAATTCACCAGCTGAATTTCATTAAAATTCTTTGTTCTGGGTAAGAACAAAGCAAACATTTAAGGTCGGGCTTACTGTGAAAAGTTTGTACAAGAAAAATCCAGACCCAAGCCATGTGTTTTTATAGCAGGTACTTATGTCCACTTTTTGAACTAAATTATTTTTCAGGAATTTGAAAGAACTAAAAGCAAGGGAAAATAGAAAAAAAATGGTTAAATAATAAACCAAAATTCTAGAAGTATTTTGCGTTCATATCTGGATGCAAATACTTTTATCCACAGCAAGTCTTAACAAACAGCAATAATTGGTAAAGACACTGGGTGGCACCATGCGTTTTAGGTTTTACTGAACTGGAAGGAGAGAAAGTGGGGATTTAACTGGAGTTTCAAGTGTATAGCTTTGCCTATAGTTACCCAAGGCCCTGCACCTTTGAACCATAAGCTATTATCCTGGATTGCTCTTACAAAGATTGCTGCAACAGTAAAGTTAAATATTGTTAAGCCTGGAAGTTCAAGTTCTCTAGAACTGCAGGGCATTTAGGTGTCACACATGCCTAAGTCCAAAAGCTGTACCGACCCTCTGGATGTGAGCATGGCAATAACTCACAGGAGGACATGTGTGGCATTAGTGCTTCAGCTTTTCAAAACAGGCAGGTACCCTGTGAAAATAAAGTCCTGTTTGGAAAACTACAGGCACTGAAACTGAGAATAGGAAAGAAGAAGTAAAAGACTGACAGGCTGTTCTCAGTTTTCTGCTGAATGTGTACATACCAAGCCTGACCTATGGATATCTGAACCCTCCAAGTGCTTTTGCTTTTGACATTTGTGTCAAGCTGTGTCCCTAGCACTACTAACCTAAAGTTGGCATTCAAATATTATTTAACTTTTCAAAATTATTTTATATAGAGCTGATATTTGATTTAACAAAAGTGTGGACATAAGCAAACCAACTCACATACTGTTTCTAAAACTACTGTTTGAACAATCCCTTCATCAGGTGGGTTCTCAGAGTGGAAAAAAAGATGCTTGTAAGGAATTGTTATGTGTCACTATTATCTCAGGTAAATAACCATTACTCTTCTGCAGAAGAGTGAGAAAGGAAACAAGGGATCTAATTAATTTGGTTATTCTGGATTAAGGGAAATGTCTTATATAATCAATAATAGGAGCAGTAAACTTGTGAGGCACTAAGATGTGATCCTCATTTTAAAAAATCAGTATTTTTATATGTATGTCTGTGAGTAAATAACTATAACTATGAATATAAATGTGAATATAAATATAAATACAAATAATACAAATAACACAAATAATACAAATACCAATACAAATATAAATACCAATACAAATACAAATACAAATACAAAAGCTTCTGCACTGAAGTGTTCAAGCTGAATTTTAAGTTTTGGGCAATGCCTTCAAGAGCATTCGATTTCAGGGAGCTTCTCTGAAGCATCAGAGTACACTACTGTGTATATGCAGATAAGCATACTGGCCTAGTCTTGATCTCTTCATACTTTTTCTCCTATAAATTTCACTTCTTTGCCTGCCTTAGCCTGCATCCCACTACACTGAAGGATAATGCTGTCAGAAGAGTCTTCTTAACAGCCACTTGGACTGTGCCACTTTCCAGTTCAAATACTATCTCTAGTATTGCTGTTCTTTACAGTTCCAGTTTATTGGACTCTACTGTTAATTTCTAATGGCATTTATTATCCTGAGTAAACTGATTACTTCTGGTCCTAAAGAGGATTCAGCTGCATCACAATGTTCATAGGGATTGCATACACAAAAAAAAAAACCTAGCTCCTAAATTTCTCAAATTACTTCTGAGCTCTTTGAGAGGACTTGAGCCAACAAAGGAATAATAAAGAGATGGTCAAGCAGTTTGCAAATGGGCCATTTGCAAATGGGTCATTTGGATTTCACATTTATACAGACTCTGAATGGTTGGCATCAATCGAGAAGACTGTTGTTGTTGGGTTTGCCCTCTTTTTACATCTCTTCTGTGGCTTTGGGACTTACCTCCAAAATTTATATTTATCTCTCCCCACATCCCTCAAAAATGACTATCCTTCCCTTTACCACTGCTACAAAACCTGTATTTTGCAATAGATTAATATGACATGCTGTGTGTGAAAAGAGTGCATAACTGGAATGTTTGGAAAACAAAAAAAGTTACTGTGTCCAAATCCAAGTCACACATTCTCATCTCCTGGGAATATTTTAGGTCCTAAATGTCACCCTCAAGCAAGTGCCAAGTTGCAGTGGTTATCCAGTAATTTTGATGTAGACTTTAAGGCTGCAAGCACAACAAACATCTTTTCCTTAAAATATACTAATAAAGGAAGGGGAAAATCATTTTTGTGACAATTTACATCAAGAAATAATAGTTTGTGAAGAGATAGCTACAGATGTCTTTGGTCTTCCACATAGAAACTTGCTAACACACAACAAATAGGGTGGGTCCTTAAGGATATACAGTGGGTTTGTTTTCCTCTATATCATGTCAGAAGCTCATCACTATTGAAAATCTCAAATTCCTTTGTAAGTAACACTGGGCTGCACAAAAGAAGCGTAGCTAGAAATCTATAAACACTGCACAGATCTTACTAGAGTTTTCCATGATGTAGGAGCAAACATAGGCATCTCCTTCCCCAGATTCCAGCCCAAGGAGCTACTTCAAACCTCTATTCTTCTGCCCACCTGTGTTACCCTTTCCTCTGGGCAACTCCTTAATAACACAAGAGAGAGGGCGGGGGAGAGAGAAAGAGAGAGAGAGACCACACTTCTTCCTGCTTCCCCAGCTCCAGCCCCTCTGCCTTGGCCGGCAATGGGAATATAAAAAGTTCTATTTACAAGATGCTACAACATGTTTAAAATAAAGCAGCTTCTGAAGGCCAGGCATGGGGATGAACAGTGTTAGAGTTCAGCTAACAACTGAAGCTAAATTCCAAATTATTTTTCAGTTGGAAACTTGTCTATAGGTTTGAAATTTTAAACCAGTGTCAGGCTGGTTTAGATACTTCATTACTACTCTACCAAAAGAAATGTCCTCACAATCTACCTGAAGCTCATAATTCCTAAGTAGATAGGAAAAAGTGCATGATAAGAAATGCATTTTTAATCTTTATTTTGCAGCTAGTGATGTAATTTTATCAACATATCTGAAAACTCACAAGAGATGTCTTAAATTCTGCTAGAGCAGGGAGCAAATGAAATGCAATTATTTCTTGAAATTTAAGTTCAACAGAGGCTTGCTGGAGATAAAAATTACTTTTTAAAGATGCTTTAGAACCCACTGAACCAGCATTCATTGGGGGTGGGTAAGGAGGTATGAGAAGCAATTAATTTAATGATTCCAATTTGAAGATGTATACAGTGAGAAAAATTCCTCACCTAATTATCCCTCTTGTCTTTTCATAACTTATTTTTGTATCTATACTGAAGAACAATTTATTCCTTACAAATATAAACCAAACACACTCATTTCAACAAGCCCTTGGAAATCTTAGCTGTCCGAATTACCTTTACAAATGAGGAAGCATACAAGGGTTTTAGTTTGGAGTAATCTTTCAGTATCTTTAAGAAAAGATTCATTTGCTTAGCCTTCCTGAACTGTATTGTCACTGAAAATATCAAAGCTTGGTCCTCAGCTATGATTCTACAAAGACAAGTAGCTTTTGGCAGGACAGTCAGGGGAATATGTGGGAGACAGGGAAAGAAGGAATTTTTTGAATGGAAATACTGACCTGTGGAAACCAGCCTGACAAAAGGCCATGCAACTGATATGAGTCTTCCAATGTTTTACTTAGGAATTCTTCTGTTTAATACCAAAATTGAAAGAAATGTGTGTCTGCAAAGAATTTGGTATGCTAGGCTAGGCCCTTAGCTAATGGATATTTTTGTAAATATTTAGAGCCAAGTCATGGATCACCCATCACTAGAGGTTTCCCTGAACTTCATAAAGATGCAAGGTATGCTTGAATTTGACTTTACTGCTACAGAGGAAGTATATTTATATATATATGTGTGTGTGTATATAGATATACATATATATGTATATAATTTATACAGGCACCACATGTAATTTCTAGTGATTAAAATAACCTCCTTTTTTCATCAAGAATAAACCTAGTAATAACAGTATTAACAAACTGTAAAATGTACACATTCCTTTTTTAACAAAAATATTTTTTAAACAGGAAAAAAGCAACAGCAGATGTAGACATGCCAAATAAGTCACTGTATCTCTTAATCATAATCTAAACATCCTATCAATGCATGCACATTAATAAAATAAAGAAGTAATGATATCTATGTGTTTCCACAATAAAACCATGGATGTGCTCTGGCTTGATATGAGAGGGAACTCAAATGGTACCATGCTGTAGAAATTCCAAATTCCTAGACTTTTCTTTCCTTAAGATGAGCACAAAACGAATGGCACCTTGGATGCAGGCATGATATGAAATTGTGACCTTACACGGGGCAAACGAGCAGCACCCTGTTGAACTGAGCTGCCTACAAGTGTTTTCTGTGCTTTCTGATGTGTACAGAAGTCATGGGGAGTAGACAGGAGGCCAGCGCATTTTCCCTTGCCGTCCCACCACAGGGTACCCAAGAAGGCAATTCCCAGTCACCTTGCGGATGTGCTCCTGCAGCCCCTTGACCCCGTACATCCTCAGCACGAACCAGAGCTTCAGGGAGCGGAACCTCCTGCCCAGGGGGATTTGCCAGTGCTGCAGCCAGAGAGAAGAGCCCGTGTCAGAGATCACCACTGCAGTGACACAGCAGAAAGTACGCTCTGCCATGGTTTTGAAGTGAACCGCATTTCCACATCCCACGGGCAGTTGCTAGAGGCAGATCAAATAATAGAAGAAATATCTATTCCTGGTTTATCAATCCTTATTTATTAATACTGTTTAATACTCAAGTTTTTCAAATTAAAATTAGCAAAGGAGGTTGGCATCAGAGTGGAAAGGTCACGAGGCAAATTAAATTTTCTTTGTGCATCCTGAATTCCCCTCAAAGGCTTTAGAAAAACAAGTATTTGAGAAACTCATGTACATTGGCTTGTTTAAAGTTGTGGGGCTAGCATCTCCAAAGACAGGCATGTTTTTAATTTCAAAACAACAGTGTTTCCATGGTAAAAGATTAAAATAGAGATGCTTTTAATTTTTTTTTCAAATTGTGTTATTCACTATGTTAAAGAAAAAACACCACCAAACCCACAACTTTAGGAATTTCTTTCTACTGCCTAAATCTAAAGATATTGCACATGCAAGACAATTGCAAAAAAACAAAAAACCAAAATTCTGTTTGAGGAATGTTAAAAAATTTAGCGAGCTGCATCCTTCTTGTAAAGAAATATAAAGTTTGGAAGTTTATTATAGTAATGGAGAATAAATTCCTAAAAATACCAGTACATACATGTATTAATTATTACATTGCTCCTGTACTTACACGATAATCTGTTACAAGACCTGTAAATTAAAGAAAAAATGTTCACAGTCATCATCATCACAACAGCCACAATCATCCTAATGTTATTGAAAAAGCTGTATCTTAGCTATCCTTTATATCTGCTACAAATTCAGCATCATCAGTCTCAACAGGACCACTAAATATCTAGCTGGATACTTGGCAGCATGTTAAATGAAAGTGCTTGAAGGACCTTTGTTCCTTAGCTAGTCAAAATGTGCCACTAACAGTTTACAGAAGAAACACTATTTTCCTTTCTGTTATAATGCAGATACTATAGAGATGACGGATCAAATATTATGTTTATTTTCTTATTGTAGGGAAAACAAGCAGTAGAAAAAACAACCATTATTAATTTCGGTTTAAAGAGTTTGCAGAATCCCCAGATTCACTTCTTAACTCATTCTCTGCTGTGAAATGTCATCGCCTTTACCCTAGTGAACTGGTAACAGTTAACTGATAATCTTTAAAATAGTTCACTTCTAAATACCTTTTTTACTAATACATATATTTGTTGCTCATTCTTCAGGATGTCTAATAAGTGACTGGAAAAACTGACTCAGAATTTGACCTGTTCCTGCTTGGAAAATAGTATTCTGCCTTTTTTTTATGGTTTTTCTTTTGATGGAGTGAAAGCCCCTTACACAGATGGACTAAGCCACAAAGCAGTCCAGGGAGGCAAGTAGAGGGCATTATTAGATGTCCTTTATATAAGCACACGGTGTCAGGATTCACCTACCTTTTCTTTGAATCAAGGAATTAAACTGATTTCACAGTAAACTTGAACACAGTCAGTTACTTGCTGTAAGTCAGTGACAGAAATTAAACTGACGTAATATTTAATGCACTTCTTTAGGAAGCATCTGCTTAGTTTCCTTATTCTGCTTCATTTCTCTACAGTGGAGTATAAGCTTCATAGGAGAGAATGTATTTGCTTCCTTGGGAAAATGCCAAGTACTCCTGGAATTGTTAGCTGGAAGGTAGAACTGTAGCTTCTGAATTTGACCAGTAAATGCCATTTACATAATTCTCAGCCTTTCTGTTTTCTAGGGAAAAAAAACCAAAAACTTTTTTCCTGTGTTACAAGCTCTCTTGCCAATGTTCTCTCATTTGCAGCCAAAACATAGTAAAAAACATGGTCCTTCTTTCTCTGTAACAGTAGGCCATTAGGTTCTTTAGCCTGTTACTATGTTGGTGTCCAGGTGGTACAAAAAAACCCAAACCCACAAAACAACCAACAATCATTAACCTGTTCCTGGACTTCAGGAAATGAATGTGGTTGTCTCTGCTTGATAACAAGGTAAATTGATAATATTCATATTCTTCTGCATTGTAGCAGCCATTTCTGTTTGATAGCAACCAAGACTGGTAGCAAAGAGAGTAAAGCAACTGGTGACAGATAAATAATCCTACGCTCCTGTAAGGGGCTATGTCTAATGATCCACAACAACGCCTTTCACAAGCTGTGAAGCAGAATGTAATCAATGATTAGTGCTTGATTCCTTGATTACAAGCCTTAGTCTTACATCTGTATTTAGCCAGGAGGAATTGCATTGTGGGAGTGTATGTGGTGTTCACAATAGAGTATAAAGCTGCATTCTTCTAACACTGCCACGAGGATTTGACCTATATCCTGGGTTGCCAGGCAAGCTAGTATAATCTTCCTGGTGTGATGATGCAAATCACATAAAATTATAATTAATGAGAAAATAAAGGCTCTCCCCTTGGGGACACACATAATTGCCATATGGTTATTAAGAGTAATTGCTCACAGATAGAGATATTTTTCCGCTCATTTAAATTCTTGAGTGAGAGATGAGCAAATTCAGAAATACTACTTCATTTACTTAGTAAACCAGGATAGGAATTCTCAGACCTGAGAATACTGAGAATTCAAGACCCTCCATTTGGCAAGTTGTATTTCTACGAGTGCTGACATCCCATAAATTACACAGGGGTCAATGGGGACTGCAGCACCTTCGTGTAGCAAATTTGACTGTGTTTATTGAAGGAGTTAGTGTGGGTTGGAAGTTTAACCAGAGGCATTTGCATTTGAAGTGTTATCCAACTCCTTGGAAAATTGATATTGAATGGGAATAGAGCATAGTAAAAAATTAGCATTCCTAGACTGCTAGTTATCAGCTGTCATCGTTGAAATCATTATGTTAGATCACGTAACATGCTATCACCCTTCTGAAGGCAAGATGAAGGCTAAAAAAACTCTTTCTCCAACTGGGGTGATAAAGTTTTCAGGTCAACTAGGTGGCCTTACTGAAATTTCCTGTTTTTAAGAAAGGCTTGATTTTCTTCAGGTGTTATTTAACCCAGGTAAGACCAAAAGTTCTTGTATCAGCATTATCACTTGTCCCAAAAACATATTTTCATTTTAGTTAAGACTCGGGGTTTTTTTGCCTGAAGATAAATATTTTTAATGAATGTTAAGTAAAAGCTAGTGCCTTAAGTGCATTTGCTGTAACTTGTATATTCCATTAGAACAGGCAAAAAAAAAAGTATCTTTTTTTTCTTAAAAATTTAAGCCTTTAGAGGGTGAACATCAGCTCCAGAATTACTGTTTACTGCACTGTTCTATGTTTGCATTCCTTGGAAATGGAGGAAAGAAATAAAATACAAGATTTATGCCAGTTCAGGATTAAGGCACATGAATCCATTTCTCCTAGGGCTTTTTAGTGAATAGTGGAATTCTGGATGGTATTAATTTAAATGTCAATAAGTTCACAGCCATAACAGGATACACTTCTGAACACAGATCAGCACCAGCAGTTCCAGGAAAATGATGAGGTTGAATATATGGTGAGACCTTCTACAGATGATTCTCTCTCTTCAGAAAGTTATCAGGGAACTTCCGCCACACGTTGACCCTGCACTGCTGTGACCTTCTTCACAATTATTCAGTTAATAACCAGATGTGTAAAAACAGGCTTCAGGAGGGCAAATATCACTCTGCAGTTGCTAGGTATGTGCAAGAACCAGCACTAATCCATTAAGGAGCTTTGTACAGAGCCTGAGATTTTTAAGTTCTCTGTGAGCATTTTGTGAAGAGCTTTTATGAGTATTTTGTTCAAGACAGATAGTCCACTCTTACTGCCTTTCTCTACAGGCAGTGTAAGAGCATGAGGGCCACAGCATAGTGTCCCAGAAAGTTACCACTCAAAAGCAGAGTACAGACAGCAAACACAGTTCACCCGTTCGTTATATAGTTTCAGGAAGTGTTTGCTCCTCACATGGGTTTCTGAAAAATTTGAATCAGAGCTTGCATGAATAACTAAGAAAAAAAGTCACAGATCTTAGAAACTCTAAAACCAACTCACATCCTGAAATCACTCCAGAAAAAGATGTGTTAGGGAAGACTGGCTAAGGGACTTGTTATACAACACCCAATAACACCTTTATCTGACAGCCAAAAGATAATAAGAATTTTCTCAACACTCCTGCAATCAATCAGTGGTAAGTCTGAAACTGGGGAAATCCCAATATAAAAGTAGTAATGCATAATGCTTTATGAAATTACTTTCCTTGTATTGCTTTTAACTAACTAAAATCTCACTAGACATGTATTTGCACTTTAATGAGCTTAGCTCCCTAGAGTGCTCAGAAAATGGAAACAGCCTCCTAAACAACTTGGGTAGTTTAAGAATTGCCATTTTCATCTTAAGTCCTTTTTTTCCCATTAAATATCAGAGTGCAAACCAAATAATAATAATCTCATTTAATTATAAAATTACCAGACTCCTGATGGTGATGCTGCAGGTAAAGAGGTTCTAATTTAAAGGCACCTATTAAATCTGATCTTTTTTTCACCCTGTATAAAAAAAGAAAGAAATCAAATTGAGAAATGTAAGAATAAAGACTTAAGGGATTAAATTTCCACAAGAAGTGAAGTAAAATTGAATGTGTTTAAACTGGCATATTTCCTGAGCACAGCCTGTGCCATTTTCAGTGCTTTTTCACAGCCATATCAGTACTGTACTTACAAGTAGTTAAGTGTAAGGCTCAGCAGGAACGGGCAGCATGACTGCACGAGTGCATATTTAAAAACAGACAAGAAACAGACATAGAGGATCTTTTTATGGTGATAGACACTCACACCAGAATGTGAGACTAGCTGAAGCAATGTTAATGTTTGCAGTCAACAGAAGTTGTCTTGAAATTACCGCAGTACAAAGCTGTGTGGGAAGAGCTGTTGCTTCCTAAACATCGCGCAGAGCCACACTGAGGCTTTGGGGGTGCTGGCCACTATCTCTCCCTGCTGCTGTGGAAGCAGCAGCAGCAGCCACTGGAAGGGACAAGCCCCCAGTCCTGACTCAGGCTCCCCTCTTGTACCACCCATTAGCTGGATCCACTACACAATTCCTGACAGACATTCTACAGTACACTGAGAAGCATCACTTAGTATTGCCAGCTAGGGGTGGTGTGACTGGACTGAGGCTCAAAAGCCAGTGTGTCCCTTTTAGAGAGAATAAACTGTGTTTTGCCAGTGATTAGTAACAAGATTTTTCTGGTTCATGCTTCATGCTGAGTAAGACCGACTCACCTCCACAAATGTTGGGGTTTATAGAGGCAGAAGAAGAAGAAACCGTAAATCAAAAAGGGAAAGGCTGCTAGATCATTATATTATGCCTATAAATATATTACAAAGTAAGCAAAAAATATATCAACACAGGGATACTCTAAATGACAAAAGTCCAAACCTTTTTTGTGTGTTTTAATGGTTTAATGTAGAATTTTAAATTTCTAAGCAAAAATCTAATTTCCAATATTTTAGTGTGTATGTATAAATGCACAGGCCAGTGCATACTCCCACTCTCCTTCACATCTAGGCCGTGGTCATAAAACATCTTATTCAAACAAACAAAAAGCCTTCCTCTCACTAACAGTCAGGAAAGTACCAAGGTCAACAGCTAAGTATTTGCCTTCAGGTATGGGAAGTACATAGCTGAAAATAAGTAAACTTACACACATGAAAAATAGCAACAGATTTTCACATAAAAGAAAAACAATTAATAACCTAATTATTGCTAGAAATGTCCTGTGGACAAAAGGAAGAACTGAAAACAGATTTAATTAGGAGAAATATTTTTAAAAAATTCTAGTTTTTTTCACTGTAGTTTATTTGAAGTATTTGATTACTTTGATATATTCCTGTTTCAGTAGTTCATTCTTTATGCAGCTAATCCAAGTTACAAGCAATGTCTTTAGATGTTTTGTGAGCGTTTAATTTCTTCTCCTGTAAGATGCTGTATTAAACAATGAAACAGGTAACTATTCTGCAGCAACATCCAGCTTAGAAGATACACAAATGATATGGAAGTTTCCATAGGCAGGGCACGCATGAAGGGTGCTGCTGCATTCTGCAAGTAGGTCCATGCCTCAGGCAAGTCCTAAGTGCTCAGGAGGTCCACACGAGAGTGCTCAGTGCTCAAGGTCTCTGCCATAATGGTGGGCCCCCACCTCAGAGCCAAACCCCGTGTGTCGATTGAGGCATCCCTTGAGAAGTCTGATGCTGCCACTCAGATGGAACTGGTAAGGAAGGAGATGCCAGTACAGCTGGTAGCTTGCAATGGATACCCAGTGATGCCTTAAGTTTTGGCTTTCATATTTTTTAGATTCTGTAGTGCCTCAGTGTGTGACTCTGAACTTCATGTAAAGTGTTAGCAAGTTCTCTTCACAGGGTAGATAGACAAAACAATCCTTCTCCAGCTTGAGAACCAAGGACAGCTGTTGCAGCCTCAGGCCCAAAAGCATAAACAATGGTGAACTGAGGAGAACAATCTGTGAGGATGGGATTTCATAACCTGAAGCTGTAATTGGACAATTAACTCCAATATGTGAATGGACCAAAACTTATAGAAGCGTGAAGACTCGTGACCAAGGCGTCCATCTTGCATCCATCTTGGGTCCATCCTGTGTGTAGCCATGGCTGGGCTCTTGTATGGCCCAAGGTGTATCTTTTTAAGGCCTTTCAATAAATACCTACTTCATTCCTTTAACTCTGTCTAGCCTCTGTTCCAGATCAGCCTCTCTAGGCATCACCAGATATTTCTCCTGGAGAAAAGCCTGGTGCCTGCACAAGGTGTGCACAGATGGATGACCTGTTGTCAGATGGCTGCATTACAAGATACAGATAACAGGCTGTGTGGTAGTGGAGGGACTGAAATGGAGGTAGATATGTGCCTCCAAAACCATACACCTACAGTGGATAACACTGAGCTTGAGACACCTTGGACTCTGGTGATCAAAAAAAAAAAAGGGCTCCAAGCTCCACCCTCCAACATTCAGACCAAAATCAGTTATGGTTCTTTAAAGGTTTTAGGTGTTTGTGAGCAAGACAAACAAGGAGAGCCTACATCAGAAGCCACACGGTGGTTGCTGTAAAAAGAAAAGTTGAGTGACTATAGTGGGCAACTCTCTGTTAAAGGGGCTCTGAGGCATCCATCCACCAGCCTGAAAGATGGTCCTTGACTACCTCTCAAGATGAAAATTATAGGGATAGATGATCTCCAGAAATCCCTTCCAACCCTAACGAATCTGTGATCCTGTGAATATGTATTTCACAAATTATATTGGTAAACCAGAATTTTTTTAAGGCTGGATGTTATGCTACTAGACCAAGACCTAGCTTAAGTAGCACAGAGTCACATATTAAGTACTCATAACACAAAATGCACAACAAAACTGCTGGTGAAATAAGTAATGCAAATCTGTGAGAAGTTACTTGAATTACACATCTGCAGCTTTTAACTGTCTCACTCTATTTTGCGCCTTTTTAAGGACAGATAAAAAGTTGACCTTCCATTATGAACAAGCAGGAAAATTTCACCTTGGTTTGTGTTCAAGTAGATTGTTCAAATTTGTCCAGCTGAAGTCAGGAAGTGAAATACAATTTCATTTCAAGCAGTCTTCAAGACGAGGCTGGATGGGGCTTTGAGCAACTTGGGCTACTGGAAGGTGTCCCTGCCCATGACAGTGGGGTGGGAAGTAGATGATCTTTAAGTTCCCTTTCAACCCAAATTGTTCTGTGTTCTATGATCTATAGATAAGTAATTCATGTAAGCACCTTCTTCCAGTTACCGAAACACTGTTCCCAATCAAAAGTTAACACATAAACACCGAAAAGAGTAATAAAAGTCAAAATACCAATACTTTGCAAGATTATTATTTTCACTCTCTCTGAATGAAGACACTTTTTCCTATTTTATAACATTCCAGAATATCAATTCAACAAGTTAGGCAAAACTGACCGTAGTTTCAAGAAAAAGTCTCTAAAGGACTCTAATTTTGAATGTAGAAAATACATCCTCCTTGGACTGGCTGTATTAAATTCCTTCTTGTAGGAAACTGACTGCTGTTTTCTGTACATCAGTAAGTCTGAGAATATTTTACAAAGGTTTACAATGAAATTGTCTCCAAATCTGAAACTACATCAGTGTCATATATTGCAGTGGGTACTTACATAATTACATTACAGATCTAATGGGCAGATTATTTTAATCAGCTTGCAGCAAAATGAGATGTGAGTGTTTACTGGGGAAAGTGCTGAGGAGTCTGAGTTATTTTGAAGCCAGAACTTCAATGGAACTCAAATTACTTTGGTTATGAAATGGCGTTCAGTGTTTACTGAACTCTTACAATAACATCATGCTTAATACTTTTCATGGATCCTAAGAGGACTACGTATCCTTCACAGTTGCTTTTTCTTACCATCCTTCATCATTTATTATTACTTTTCACCTTGTCAGGGAGTGTTACAGTTGATAAAACAGGTGAATTTTGGGCATGGGTCTTAGAATTGGCTGGACAGCGGACTTGGCTTCAAGTCAAAGAGTTTAAGTATACATTTAACCTGTATTAAGTCAATAACCCCTATGGATAAATGCCTTGCTGAATTGAAGCCCAAGTGGCTATAGTTGTGAAACTTTTACTTTGAGTAGGGAGATGTTGCAAGGTCTCTTCAGAGTCCTTGTAGTGGAATCTTCCTACCTATGAAAACAAGCATTTTGTGCAATGGCTTATCTAAAACAAACAAACAAACAAACAAACAAACAAACAACAAGAAACGAAATGCAGAAAAAATACTTTCTTAAGTGTAAAGTCTAAGCTTTACTAGGAATAACCTAAAATCACCTGAGTGTGATTGTATATAACTTGTTTTACTGGAAAGCCAGGTAAAATGCCTTTAATATAGTTCCACAAGGTTTTCAGGGAAAGCATTAAAGTATTAATGAGAAACTAAATTGTTAGGGACTAGACTGTGGCTCTTAATTGTTCTACAAACATTAAAAAAAAATGACAGTGTATTGTCTAATTTGCAAGTTTTTAACAGTGTCTTTGAGTGATGAGAAAAAGATGGGTGGAACTAGCAAAGGAGTTTGTTTCATCATCTTCCTACTTCCTTAACACACAGAGACACAGCATGTTACGAGAGGCTGCCACTACTAAATAAATTAGGGTCAAAATTCAAGCCATCTACCCTAAGGAAAAGAAAAAAACACATGTTGGAATATTAAAATATCTACATCAGCTGAAATAATAAAGTAAAAACCATAATACATTACCTGAAAAGTCTACTTTGCCAGAGAAATTAAAAGAGACAAAAGCTAACCAAAAGCAACTGCGTGATCTCTGTCTTACATTTATTCCTCTTTAAATAATATGACCTATTTCTGGATGATGTTTTGGAGTCTTCCTTTTTTCACTTTTGCAAATTTTGTTCTATGGTAACTGAAATTAATGTTTTCAGTTATTTTGATAAATAGTCTGCATTTCTTGAGTAGCTGTTTTGCTAGTAAGTATCACTAATTGTGATGCTGGTAATCATTTAGTTTGGACAAAATATGATCATCTACTACGGAATGTTTTTAACAAACCCCTTGCTATTATTATTGCCATGATACTTTGCTTTGTTTGAATGTATGTCTAAAGGTTTCTATTTGGCATAATTTAATATCAAAATGTCTTTGCTGTCATCTGGGAAAATTGAAAGTCAGTACAAAATTACATAAATAGGGCTTTTTGAAATCAGCTGCTTTTCATCAGCCAAATCTTAAACATTTTTAGAAAGGCTTTTAAAAGAATCAAACCTAAAGAAATGTTATAGAAAAGAAAAGGAAGGGGGGAAAAAAGCCCTGTTTAGCATGCTGTTCATTACACTGATATCCTTAAAATAAGTTTTCTTACATTTTAAACAGTCTCAAAATGGAGTAAGTATAAATCTGCAGACTTTTGGGACTACTCTCTCTTTTTGGAACATAATACAGAGCTCAGGCCTATTTTGAAATTTCATATTTTTGAAACTTGAATGAAATGAAAGTTTAAATTGTGTAAATAATTGATAAGATTTAAAGCTACACAGTTCATTTCAATTGAGAAATATAAAGAAATGTCTACTGCTAGAAAGGAAGACTAATATAACCTCATTTTTGTCTCTTGTAACGTTTTCCTTTACTGTAATACTTACCACATTGCAGAACAGTCAAAATTCACTAGGAGCCATTTGTGAGGATTAAAGTTAAATGAATCTGCAAACTGTGAATGGATAAATAAAAACAGAATTATGAAAGAGAAAAGGATCTATGTACTAATGATATGACTTTGTCAAATTGTCTGTGTAACCATGATTCAATTCCTGAATTAGGTCTTTACAATGTTCATATTGATGTCACCTCATTTAGTAACTGCTGTAGGTAAATCATTATTTTGGGAGTGAAATTCATAGTAGGTATGCAGTTAGGCTTGTGGTATTATCAACACTTTGAGCATTTGTTTGCAATTCTACTTTCTTGATATTTTATGGAAAAGTGTATATCTTATTGTGATCCCAAATAAATAAATAAATAAATAAATCTGCATACTCAGAAACATTCACTGATTCATTGGAGTTCATATCACATTTTCCAATAACAATTCCCTAAGCTTTCTATTTCCAAGAATATTAAACGAATACACACAAAATTCATACAGAGCAAGAAATTATATATGTAATTCAGAACCTGCACATCATATTCCTTCAAAAAATTACAGTTGACTAGGAATTTTTTTTTTTTTGGACTGCGTATTTTCTTTCAGTAGAAATTATTGTTTCATATAAATCAAAAGAAAAAACACCAATAAAAGTAAGCACTTGCAATAATACATATTCATACACTATGTGCCAAGCCTGGTTTACTTGACATGTTTAGGTGGGGCATCCGAAGAAAGCCAGGTGGGCAAGATGGACACCATTTTGGAAAGGTTTCATCCATGTTTTCTGTTTTAACAAAGGCAGAAGTCGCCAGCCTTAAAAAGCTGGGGATGGGGACCTGGCAGCACCAAGGTCCGACTATTCCACACAGCATTTTCTGTTCTCATTTGCTTCTCATAACCTTCCCTGTCATCTGTAAACAATTAATAATTGCGCTAATAAGAGAAAATGATCTGTCTCTCTATCTATCTATACATCTATCTAGCTATCATCCTGTACTATGTAAGGTAGGAAATCTATTCATGGTTGTTAAATATTTACTCTTATAAAAAATGCTGGCCCAGACAAGGGATGCTGTTTCATTTCCTTCAGGAACCAATAACAATAATTTAAAAAATATTCCCCCACAGGAAATTACAACAAGCTTCATTTGCTGATAAAAAAGAGACAGAAAGAAAGGCTTTATTTGTGAGGGGGTTTTCCCTCCTCTTCTTCATTAGTCACTGCCTATCAGTGCTGTGTTTAAACTTCTGGCTTTACCAAACAGTAATATTTTCTCCACTGACATGGAAGACAAGGACTTATCTGACTGAGGGGAGCAGCAGGAAATTGAAGTATTCTTATCTAAGCAACTGAATGCCAAGTAGCTCAGCAAGGCAGGGAAAAAGGAACAGCAGTGCTGTTGGGGGAATATTTCATTTAGGTCTCTTGGTTATTAAACCCTGTCTGTTTGAGATACAGCTACTGCCTCTATACTATATGACTTCCAAAATGTAAGCAGAAAATCAAACATAAGGAGCTCATTATTGTCAAAAATTGTTTTTTCCTCTTTTTTGTGTAATGCAGAATTAGGATGTTCCAAATATGTCTTCAGCAATTTTGGGGAAAAGTTCTATTTGTTAATTCAGTATTACTTGTTATTCTGAATGACAAACTTCTTACAGAGGAGTACTTGAATACTCCCAGTATAAACCATTAAAAATGCAAAAAAATAAGTAATATAATAGAATGTACAGGGATTTGTAGTGCAAACTGAGGCACAGCTTACTCAGAGATTCTAGAAGGGCCAATAATCTTGGGTGCATAACAAGCACACAAATTCTACGAAAGAGCAAGGTTTCAGCAGGCTGCTAGAGAAAAAAAACACTCATTCACCTCCACTCCATTTAAAAGATGCCTGAATTCAGGGCAGATGAAAGCACTTCCTGCATAGGCTGCATCAATATGCATCCAGATATTTTCCTTATTACCTACAAAAAATAATTGAAGGAAATAAATTAAACAGCAGATTAAAAAGCCCAATTATTTTGCATGAAACCAAGTGCCTGAGAGATTTCTCTTTGATGCTATTATTTTCCCAATTTAAAATTAAATTAAGAGATTAAATGTTTCCACCATCTGGGTTTTGATTAGTATATAAAAATGTATATATAACGTATTATTTTTCCTTACCACTTCTACTGGAAAAAAGTTACAGGACCATAGAAGCACAGAATATCCTGTATTAGGTTTATCTTACTAAAATTAAGCAAAAAAAAAAAATTGTGGTTTTTATTTAAGAACCATTATAAAATACACTTTAAAAAAAAAAGTTTCTAGAGATTTAGCTATCATTTCTATGGTAATAAAACTACTTTAGCCGGAGGAGATAGAATATTAGCTGAGTTCCCAAGTTCTAACTCATGAATCACAAACACTTTTCCAAATATTTTTTACATATTGATAAATGTGCATGCACATGCTTTTGAACTATGTGCAGCAAACTATTTGTTTCAAGGATGGAGACACACAAAAGCAAGCAGTGAAATGCTAAGAAAATGCTACTTTTGATTAGTCACTGAATGGTTTCTGCAGAACTGTTTTGACATATGAGCAGCTCATGTATACCCTGTAATTAAGTATTTACACTCTACTAGAGAACACTATTTTAATGCACTCAGTAACAATTATGGTCCATCAGTTGATGGCTGAAGTCCATCAACTTCTTTACACTGGCCACCAAATAATTCTGATGGTTATTTCCACATACAGAGGGATATCCACCGAGATCTGCAGTTGGGCACCAAGTTCATGCTGAAATTTGCATTCTTGTGAACTACATTTTCTTTTTGCATGAATGTCTGGGAAAGCTAATAAAATATTATTCACAACATCCACAACTTAGGTTTATTTGAATACATATTGAAAGTTTAACTGATTATCTATTTTTAAATATACTTGGTTTGAGACACTGCCTTTATATCACAGGACTACTCCTCATGTATGCTAAGGAGAAAATTAGGCAGAAAAGTTAGCACGAGACTTCTGACATCACTGGTGTGCCATCCTCCTGTTGTGCTCTGCTGCACAAGCAGGGAATCATTGAAGTGAAACATGGATTACTTGCTACACCTAAACGTATTGGTGTCATTATTTTAATAGGTCTATAGGAATAACACAAACATGAAAATAATCTGTAGCTGCTAGGCAAACTACTAGGAACCTGTTTAAAAAGAAGGACTGGGAGAAACCTAGTCTGTGGGGCTTGTACTAAAAGTCAGGAAACCTTGCAGAGGAAATGACCACCACACAAGCCCAAAAGTTTACAACCCCACCTGAATAAATTAACAGGACATCAAATCAAGCTGTGTTTCTATCAAGTTGCTTCCAGTTGCTTATATCTATGGATTTCTGAATGTACACTTGAACAGATATTGTGTGCTTTGGTACCATTTTCATCAGCCAGCAAACGTGATTTGGCCAAGCCCTGCTGCAGATCAAGGCTTGACACAACCAACCATAACACAGAAATACTTATGAAGAGTCCAATCACTGAGTGATTCAAGAGTGACTCAATCACTGTATTAAACACACTAGCATTTGTTCTATCTTCATGGAAGAAGAAGGAAATTGGGAAGGGGAGAGTAAAGGCCAAGAATAGATGGGGATTTTTTTGGTGCATATTTCCCTACCTTTTATAGTTAGAAGGCAGGAACAAAACACTTGGTGCAGAGCAGAATTAAGAGTTCAGCTTTTCCCTGATATTCAGCATTGCTCTAGGTGCCCTTGCAGGTAGAAGGGCCTGAAGAAGTATGTTGCAAACCTAGGCACTTAGAGTAATTTTTAACTGACAGTATTCCAAAATATGTTCCTCTTCAGTAAAGAAACCCTTAAGGCAATGTCCTCTAACTCTTTTAACAGCTTGAGAATGCACATTTGCTGTTTGACCTAATATTAGAAATAAAACTGTAACTGAAGGTCACATCTATAAGTAGCTTTATTGTATTTGGACACTGACATTGCATAAGGTCCTGGAAATTACTCAGCATGCCTTAAACTAGTATCTGCAGTTTTAGAAAGAAGCAGCAGAGACTTACAAATAGGACCCAGCTCTAACAGTTTGTCAAAGGAGCAGCAAGAGGTGGTTCCAAGTGTTGCACAGAACTGCAGAGACAAAAA
>VYXD01013154.1:986721-1028861 GCA_013397195.1 Hylia prasina | reverse complement strand
AAAAAAAAAAAAAAGTGTTACAGCATAGAATATTACCAAATGAGAAAAACAGTCTGCAAAGGCAGCAATAAACAAAAAGAACAGACATTATAGAACAACAAAAAAATGATGCTAGTTATTACCTAGCCTTAGTGGAACTTCTAAGACTATGAGTGGGTTTTTTTTCAAAGCTCCCATAACAGTCCATTGAAGGAGATGCATAATATAAAATGTTTATATAAAATAGAGCAATAAGTACTGTAGTATAGGCACAGTGTTGTGCTAATGCTGTATTTTATATATTTTCTATATGTTCCACATGCTTATTGTGCAGCTCAATACTATATTAACATATGCAAATCCCATCAAAATTATTTGCAGTTCATGGTACATAAGTTCTGAACTTGAGCAACCCAGAGGCGCTGGAATTATTGTTGACAGAATAGATGGACAAATGTTGCTGTCCTGATCAGAGCCACAGCTCTGCAACAGAGATTTGTAACCAGTTTATGCTCAAGAGACCTGCAACCTGGAACCTGTTCACTTGTAACATATGTTCACTATTCGGCTTGCAAGACTTTTTCACAGAGAAACTTGTTCTCCCATATTCATCCTAAAACACTGGAACAGTTCTTCCTTCATTCTGTTAATGTCTTATTTAATGTATCCTTCTGTGTGGCCAGTTGGCCAAAAGCAGAGGCAACATAAATGCTGAAGTTTCACAGTAGAAAGATAATATAACTAGGTAGAAATGAGCTATTGGATTTTATTGGGAATATGCAGGTAGCATTTTAATCAAAAAAACCCCAACTACCAAGGGCATATAAACTGACATTATTTTATTTTTCATTGCTACACTTACATTTTAAACACCCTATTTCTGAAAGTACTAATAAAGGCTGAGTATGTTTTTTGTCTTTTACTAGATTTTTACAAATTAAAAGATGTGGTTTCAGGGTCACCATTTATGGTCGCGGTGAAGCAAGACTCACAAACTCTGTATCAGAAGGCTTAACAAGATTTATTAAAGTTGACTTTATTCTTTCTGGGCTTGGCTATTTTTCTGCCCAGGTAGAAGAGCATGCTGCTGCTTCTTTCCCTGCTCTCGTGCTGAATCTTTTTTCTCTCCCCCAATCCTTCCCATACCAAAGAGATAACAAAACTTCACTCCTTGGTCAGGAAGGAGAAACAATCTCCATCACTTAGGAAATGGAGATATAGGAGAGAATGTTTACAAACTTGTGCTCTGCATTCTTCTGCTTTCGCAGAGAATATTTCTCTCCAGGGAAAAATATATATTATGTTCATACAACAAAAAGACATTTTACAATTTAAATAGACAAATAAGGTATGTTCTAGTCAGAATATTGAAGTAGAAAAGAATTAGATAATTTATCCAAGGTCACATATAAACTACAGTACAGCGAGCAGATGATTATAAAAATGCCAAACCCAGAATTTTGCTTCTTCCATTTAGTATTTCTGGTTACCTTTTCTGCCAAGTACACTGTCAATGCAACATATTTTGTTCCTACAGTTTTACCCTATATATCTGGAACTAGCCATGTTTCTGTGCGTATGTGTGCCCATGTCCCATTCATTCATGATGAGACCAGTAAGAAGAGAAAGGAAAACCTAAATTATACTTGTCCATCCACTAGATTTTTCAAGAAACAAACATTCTGTCACAGCAAAACTTGCAAAAACCCATTATTAAAATTAAAAAGGGACAATTTAGTATTTTTGCTACATTAAGCTACTAAGAACCAGAGTTTGAAACAAATACAGTTCTGAAAATGAGAAGCATATTGTATGTATATAGTTAGTAAAATCATGAGCTAACATATTTTTCCTTCAAGATAATCTAATCTATACCTATACTGGGGCCTCCTATTTTCTTGACACACAGGAGAAAACTGAAGTGCATTGAGGTACGTTTAAGAGTTCTCTGGAAGACTAATCACCCTCTGAGAGAGGCTGCTTTGAAAAGATTGAAGAGTATTTTTAATATAGCATGAAAAAGTCTCTATTTTTCCTAAGAAGGCATGTGTGTATGGAGTGAAAATATATTTATCACAATGGAGGGTACCATGATGAACATGCCAGTTTTTCTATATGCATAAAGAATAGGGGTTAACCCACTGGATTGGGAAATAAATAAAAATAGTGCACTAGAGACTTAACTCTGCTTTTACACATATATCTTATGGTACTAAGGTATGAATTTTCTGACAAGATTAGAGTAAAATTGCCTTGGTTAGTCCAGCAATTAAAATAATGATGGAAATTTCTCAACTAAAAGTTACACATTATTGTTATTGGCTTTGTACTGCAGTTAAGGTATTCTCCTAATCAGGATAAGGAGTATGTTTTTTCAGTGAGAGATTGTATGAGTTCAAACACATGCTTAGTTGTTTAAAAAATGGCTTATTCTGTAAAGTATACCTCAATTTCTAAAATAATTTTATTTTCCTCTCTGCAGGTGATTAAGCCTCAAAGCTACTTGCTTTAATTCTCAGAAACCACTTAGAGTGACAGCATCTGCTCCTGTCAGGACTCTCATTACCCCGCCTCAGTACTACAGAATTAATCTAAACTCAATTTGTAGCCTGTATAACATCAGAAAAATCACATTTGTGCAAAGGGCAGGGGACAGACTGCATCACAGAAATGGGACTGATGCTTCAGTATAGCCTGCAGGTCTTTTCCTTTTCAGGTTGTGCACTTCAAATTTGACTCAGCCCTTGGTTGTGAATACAAAGCAGCTAAAATGCTTAACTCAGTCATCTCATGTTTTACTTTCCTGAAATGGAGAGCTATGTCAGGAAACATATATAAATCTTTATGATTCCTGAGAGCAATTACTCTCAATCTTTTGAACTAGAAGACCTCCTACAGCTTTTGAAAAAGATGTGGACACATTTTGCATGGTTCCACCACAAAGCTTTTCATTTGCAAATAACTAAAATGAGGCTTTCAATGTTCACATACTGTTTTTCTTTTCTCCTATTCAGTTCTTGCCAGCTTGCACTCTTGAGAATGTCTGTGGCCTGAAGAAAACTGCAACAGTTCTCTAAACTACCATTCATTATTTTACAGAACAGCAATCATTCACTAACTAGACATCTGTACATGTCACAAGAATGTTTCTTCCAAATGGAAATCTGTGGTCAGGATCTAAGTGTTCTACTGAAAAGATGCCTCCTCTGTCAGTCTGATTCTGATTTATTGTTTCCCGAGTGAGTCTGGATACAAAAGGCCTGCTTCTTAATTTCCTGTGGATCATGTTCAGAAGAGTCATTTCATCTAGAATCAGAGAGATTTCATGCTGGGCAGCAGGTAATTGTGTTGTAGCAGCTTTGTACTGGTATATTATACAATATACATTGAAATATATTGTATCTTGTATATCCCAGCTGCAATCTGTCAGTGCTAACTTATGAAAGACAGCACAAAGCTCACAGGCCACCTACACACATTTAGGTGAGCTAGGTTTGAATGCAGTGGGCACTCCATCTGAATTTAGAAGTGCCTAACTTAGTAGTTTTCACTTTTGAGCATCCCAGCCAACATTCTGCCAACACCGATGCCTGTCTCAAGCTGGGAGCATAGGGCCCAACTGAGAGAGGCATTTACACACAGGCTTAACCACCAGTGTGTGTTTACAGTTAATGAAATGGGCGTGACTTCAGTACGTGCTTTAAAGCTCCCCCTTAACTCGGGGCCAGATGAAGGGCAGCACATCATCCGTGCTGGGAAATTTACTGGCTTCTCAGTAAGTTGTGGCAACTTGAGTGCCTCAACACCTGACATGGTTAAGTGCTTTGTTTGCACAGTCTGCTTGCTTTACCATATGAAAATATCTCTGTTTTAGTTTCTGCCAAAGTATTTTGAAAGAGACAAATTAACAACTCTGAACTCAGAAATAAGAGAAAGAAAACAAAAGTAGAGATCTGGGTACCCTAGTGTCAACGGCTTTTATTGGACCAAATTATGTACACATTACTAGTGCTACAAGACATTGACGGTGGGTAGGAATGCAAAGATTCCTTTTAAAGACAATGCCTCTCCCCAAAAAGGCTGACTGCCAAATCCTATGTAGGTGAAAAGCAAACCTTTAATTAAGAGATTGCTGTAATGACAGAACCTGTTTCACATCAAGCAAACCTGACCCTCATTCTCCACTCACCTCCACAGGGAAAGTACTGCTATCAAGTTCAGCATAATAACTCTTCATTCATTCACTACGTATAAGAGGAGAAACATGCCTATAAGGCATTGCAATTTATTTGTATTTTCTTTTTAATTCCTTACAAAACCTTTTCTTGCTTCTACGGGAGACTGTAGCAGCTTGGATGCAAACGAGACATCTTGATTAGGAATGATGTCTCGGCTGTCACAAGTCTCTTCAGGCAGAATTTCTTCCATCAAACTTGTTGCTTTGATGTTGAATCACTCCCCTTAGTGAAGGATCAGTGAATACAGGGAGACAAGGAATCGAGTGGCGTAAGGTGTTTCCTTGGCAATGTGCACATCTTTGTTGCCAGAACAAAATACAACAGCACCAAATTACTCAAGAACAAAAGAAATGGAAAGGCTTTTGAAATCTTCAAGCCAGAAAAGGGAGCACTAATACAGTGCATGGACTGCTGCTCAGCATGACAGAGAATTAATGCACCTGTTGTGTTAAGAGGCCAACCATACCTCTAATGAGATCTAGTTTAACCTACGCTGACGTATTTTATGTATACAAATAAATGGAAGACTTGATACAGGCTGTATTAACTCGGCAGAGCCTCTGCTGTCTTTGAAAGCCTATTTTGCACAGCTAAACAAACAGAGGAAGAAAAACAGCAGTTAAATCACCCTTTGTAAAGGTGCGACTGAATACATAAATTAGAATTTTTTTTCTCTTGCTATGCATAGAAAAATTAATAAGGTATGAATATTTATGAGGGGCCAGTTGCATTTTTTTGCTAATGGACAAAAGCTGAGGGAAAAAAGACATTCATTTTATAGTTACTGCATGAAGATGTTATGTCCTGCTATACTTGTAAATCCTGTGTAAGGTATTATGAGCTGGGATCATAACACAGAGAAATAAAACATGCTTTGTGGCATGTTCTTCATCTCAACAGGTGTGTCCCACAGAAAAGAAGCTCTTTTTGGAATCTCTAGAGATGCTTTTTTCTCAGCCAGAATCTTGTTATTTTAAAGCAGTTGACAGGATGTGCTTGGTCATCCTAAGGACTCGCTAGTTCTAAGCACCTGGAAATTAGCAGCATTCTGCACATATGAAAACCACTTCTGATTCTAGTCATCCTCATATTACATAAAAACATTCTCTAAAGGTTAATAACAAGAAGAGTAAAAAGATTATATTTTCAAAAGAGCTTCGTGAAATTTAAGCCTCTTTGTGCCATTTGGCACTAATCCATGACTATAAGCAAGCTTAATCTTCTAATTCTTCTGAAAACATTTCATAGAAATTTAAGTCACATTATCCCTTTTCAAAATGTTACAACATGAAAGAAAAGAAACAAGCATTGTCAGACATGACTTTTCTGTGAAAAAACGTGACTTATTTTTAAATCTTTTAAAAAATACCATTTCTGAAGTCCTCAGTTTCAAATTAGTTGTGTGAGGATTTTTTCTTCAGTGGAGGCCAGTAAAATCGTATTCTCTGTAGCATGTTATATCCCTTAATAGATCTATACAGCCTGTGGTCTGTATCAAGTTTAGTAGAGCATAGTGCTTGGAAGTACGCAAAAAATATTGTTGGTGATGTACAAAACCACAACAGAATTTACTTACTTCATGGGAAAAACCAAATGACAAAATCTTGTTTTAACTTGAAGTAATCACAAGATATTCTGAACTGGCAGGAGAAGTAGATCTGACGAATAAGCAATTTTTCTGTTTGATCGGGTATTTATCATGGAGGAACCAAACTTTTAGAATTTTGTGTAATCTAACAATGCTCTATGTCAAAACTTGGGGGACTGTGAGTTTAAGATATTGAGGTATAACAATATTTGCCTTCACTGAGAAAGCGGGAATCTCTGGGGGAAAAAAAGTGGATGGATAAAAAGAAATGGTGATACCTAAAGTTTCCACAGCTACAGTCCCTATAGCTCCCTTGTTGGAGACTAGTTCCATACTCACAAGTACCTGACTGACAATGTCTGATCTCGATGGTATTTGGCATATATTATGGAGGTTCATTTTGTTGCTGAAGTTATCAAGGGGAAATTACTGTTTTTTGAAGACACTTGAGCTTGAGATTACATTATTTAATTTATCGCATTTAAACTTGCTTTATTTGTAATTAAGTTGGAACCTGAAAAATAAAGGTGAACAATTCAGAATTCAGGAATTCAGAGATTATAACACTGCAGGACTACATGCAACTACAAAATTGACCCCAAACGTCATTCTGCTGCTCCAATTATTTTCTCTTCCTACACAAAAAGGCATGCGAAGAACACTCATGGAACCTCTTGCAGGATTCTAGCTCAGCTGCCTATCACTGCTTCTGTTAGGGATGAGATCATCTATTCATGTCAAAAGCATCTTATCAGAAGCATTAAATCCACTGATTTGTTAAAATCCAGTACTCACAAAGAATGGTATAAGGCCAGCAGCTGTGTCTTCATCCAGAACTTTCTTCAGGGCTGAACCACAAACGGTGAATGTGTCATCTGAAGGAACAGTTTTAATCTTCACAGCACCAATTAGTGCAGCCCTTTCCACAGATGAATGAGCCTACAAGGAAATGGGCAAGTTTTAAGGCCAACACCTTTTACTGGAATGTAAGAAGTTCATTTCAATTTATGAACTAAAAAAGTAAAGCCACACTTGAGATCCTGGGAATGTTGATGGTATGTAGTAGATACATACTTCTCTAACTTTCCTATAGGTAGATGGACACACACATATATACATACATATACATATACATAAATACACACACACAATAAACTAATAACAGCCCTGATGTTTCCTTGAGACCACTGCCATGATCACGTTAGACAAGAGTTCCATTAACCTTAGGGAGAGCTTTAATTTACGTGGTAGGATTGATGTAGAGCTTCAGGATTTGGCTCTAGATCAATCAAAAGACGTGCAGACAATCATCTTGTCTGATAATGATTCAGGCGCTTGCTAGCATATTTTTATTGTGTATAGCTTTTCTGAACTCTAAAATTGTACATGTCACAGTATGGTACAGACAGATATTTTCTTACATGATCATTTTTTTCTGATTACATACTGACTAAATTGTGGTTCGATCATTCATTGTCTTTTTTAGGCAAGTAAGGGTCATTCCCAATATGTTATGTTATTTACAACTCACTTCATTTGAATTCCCCTGAAAAAAATATTGTTTTAGAAAATAAATCACATCTCTGTAAATAAAAAGATATCACTAAGAAATTCTTACAAATTTGTGAAGTACAATAGAATAATAATAGGAATAAAAGCTCAATTGACAATGAAAGGTACATTAGCCACAAAATAATCTCCTTCAAATCATGATTAAAACAAACAGAAAAGCTATTTTATCTTCTATAGTTTCATTAATCACCATTAATTTGAAAGAGGAAAATCCCTCACATTTTCATGTCATGACCATTCTCATTCACAGTCTCCTTGTGGATTCTTGCCAGTGCCTATAAGACTGCTTATTAATTCCATTTCAATTTAGCATAGAATCACAAAAATAACAATCCAGAATTTTGTTGAGCTAGACTAGATGAAGTTCTTTTGCCTTTCAGCTTAACATATTCCTGGAATGACATGTTTTAAAGACAGATGTACCATTAATTTGTATCTCAGTTGTGCCTCTTGTTAATGTGCTTTGGTAACTAATTCAGCACCAACTTGAGAAAATTTGGAAGCCCATACTTGAAATATAACTTTTTAAGTGGAAAAAAAGGTGTATGACATGGCAATATCATACTTCATTCAAGTGTACAATGGAAAAATGTATTTTAGAACTTGTTTATACTAGAATTGCAAATAAGCAAACTACAGTAACACACTGAGGTTGTTAGCCAGTCAGAACCCCTAAATTGCTTCATCAAGACTAAAAATTGTAGCAAGATACTTTTCCAAATGCATTCTGGCATAGTTGGACTCTATCAGTGAATGGTTTTCCCTCCCACAGAATGGTTTACGTTGAACTTTCTTTTGTGAATTATTGCCTATGAGTCACACAGGTCTGTTCTTAACACAGAAGGAACGGTGAGCTCAGAAACAATCTGCTTGGAAAGGTCAGCAGTATCTTCAGGCAAATCCTTCTGTAAACATAAGATCCTCTGACCTTCAGTAGGCAAGGAAGGCCTGTCAGTCCTCATTTCAGGTCAGCCTCTTATGTGGGACAAAAAAGTCAAAAAAAGCAAAAGGTTTTGTGCGTCACTGGGTTGGTCAGAGCTCTGGGATTGGTGGTCTGCACAGTACTGACCTTAGGGTCCAAAACAAACAAACAAAAAAAAGGATAAATATCCTTTGTGCCTCTTGAAAGCAGCTAAAATGAAGGCAGTTATCTTTTCTCATATTTTCTTGTCCTGAATCTTCTCACCATGCAAGTGTAATCCTCTGCCCACCAGCAAAGAGCAAGTGTAGTGTGATCTTCTTCTACAGTGCTTTCTAACATACACTTAGTAGTAAATCAAAGTAAGGCAGAAACCTGGCCATTTTACTCTGATATTATTTTAAAATAAACATTAAGTACTAAGAGAGGGGTTTTTTTCTGTCTCATTGACATGTTACGCATATTAAGAGTAACAATATTACATGGCCCTTCAGTGGGATTACTGTGTCAGAAACGTAGCAGCAGCAGAACTCACATAAGCAGAATTTGTTTTCTGTAACATTAAAGGCCTCTCATAGTCATGGCCTGCTGAGAATAACTGCTAAATACTACTCACAGTCAGAAATCAAGGATTACATTTTCTGTTTCTTTACAACATTTCTTAGTTGGATTGGCAGATGGGTATCTCAAAAGTTTTTTGGTTTTTTTTTTAATAATGTTTTGGCTTCTTCAAGTACTGTGACCAATTTGCTTTATATTCATGCATTAGGTTTTTCTGGGTCCATGCATCTGTACCCATGCATGCATATAGGGGGAGGAAGAATGTGTTTGTTTGTACATGTGCTTGTAGGAGGAAAATACTGTGTGCACAGATAGACATAGAAGACTGGCTGTAATAAAAGGTACCCTAGACTTACTAAACATAACTGAAATTAATATCTTGTTTAATTATCTTATTTACTTCAAACAAGCTCTTTATAAAGATATTTAACACTGACATCTGCATATTTATCCTTTATATTATGACATTCCACATGACATTCCAGTACTCTTACAACAGAATCATAGAATGGCCTGGGTTTGAAGGAACCTTACACATCAACTAGTGCAAATCCTACTGCTGTGGGCAGGGACATCTGCCACTAGACCAGGTTGCACAGAACTCCATATATCCTGGCTTTGACTACCTCCAGGGGTGGGACATCCACAACTTCTATGGACAACCTGTTCCAGTGCCTCACCACCCCCACAGGAAAGACTTTCTTTAATATAATGACCCTACTCACAGTTTAAAATCATTCCCCCTTGTTCTGCCACTACATGCTCCTGTAAAAAGTCCCCCCACATTTTTCTTATAGGCTGCTTTAAGTCATAATTATGTCACCCCAAAGCCTTCTCTTCTCCAGGCTGAACAATCCTAATTCTCTCAGCCTTTTCTCATAGAAGAGGTGCTTCATTCCTCTGACCATCTTGATGTCCATCCTCTGTACTTCCTCCAACAGGTCCATGTCCTCCCTATGCTGGGGCCCCCAGAGCTGGATGCAGCTCTGCGGGTGGGGTGTCAGCAGAGCAGAGCAGAGAGGCAGAACCTCCCTCACCCTGCTGCCCACGCTGCTATGGATGCAGCCCAGGACACGTTCGGCTCTCTGGGCTGCAAACACACTTTGCCAGCTCATGTCCAGCCTCTCACCCACCAGCACCCCCAAGTCCTTCTGGGCAGGGCTGCTCTGGATCTGTTCATCCCCCAGCCTGTGTTGGTACTGGGGGTTGCCCAGACCCAGTTGCAGCACCTTGCACTTGGTCTTGTTAAACCTCATGAGATTCCCACAGAGCAATTTTCATGTTTGTCCAGGTCCCTCTGGATGGCATCCCATCCTCAGGTGTGTCAACTGCACCACTCAGTTCGGTGTCATGTCCAAATTTGATGAGAGTGCACTCAATCCTTTTGTTTATGCCATTAATGAAGATGTTAAACACTAATGATCCCAATACAGACCCCTGTGGAACACACTTATGATGTACAGTAATATTTAAACAACCAAAATCAAATAGTCATCAATCCAGATTTTATACTAAATTCACCTGCCTATTCAGATGGCTGAAATTGTTAAGTACAGACACTGTGTTTCCATGCCAATGAGAGATACTCACCTGATCAGAAGCATAAGCCACTAGCCTGCCCATGATCTCTGCTTCTGTTAGCTCAGGCTTCTCTGACTGCACCTGTCTGATAGTCTTTGTTCTTGCAGCAAGCAGTGCAATCAGGGTAGCCTCGCTTGCACTTCCCTGGGGGATAAATTGAGATAAGATTCAAAATCAAAACATTGCAGAAGAAGAAAAACAACATTCATTGTGCATGAATCTGTGAAGTAGTTAACAGAAATGCAGATGAGAAACTGCAATCTCGTGTTTTTTAAAAATATGTCTGACAGCAAGGGAGGAATCTCTGTTTGATCTTGGTCTCCTTCCCAATATCTCTGCCTGTTCTATTAAAACACTATGCTTGTTCAGTTTAGGCAACAGCCTTGAAACCAAGTGCTAGAAAGCAGGACTCACAGACTTAAATGTATGTGAAAAGGCTCTCAGACCAGGCACCAATCTGCTCTTAACTCGTAACAATGTCAGAGTAACAGTTGATTTCTGTTACTCTGGATTTCTGCACATTTACATTTCATCACAACCTGAATGCCAACTCTAACTTCTATCAAGCAATGTCCCTAATTATACATCTTGTTTCATATTAGAATTACCTTGGGTAAGCAAATTATTGTGACTAAAAGGAAAAAAAAAAAAAGCAACACTGAAGAACCAAAACTGCTATGATTTAATATAACTAATTGCACTTCAAAGTATTAGTTATGTATGTTTTCTTCATCACCAACAAAGATGAAAGCAACAGTGACACACTATTTCTAAATTGCACTTTGACTCACAAAACATCAGTTTTAAATGTGCCTTGGATACTCTGCGATAACAAAAAGGATAACTTTTTGTATCAGTTTATTAGTAAATTTCACAAAATACAACTTCTCAGAAATTCTTTACACATTTTTATCTAGAACATGCACCTGAGACATGACCATAACTAGTCTTTTAAACTATAAGTAGTACTTTGTAAACACATGCTCATAAATTTCAGTGTATTGGGGAGTCTCTATGCAAGATGAAGGTTTTAGGTACTTTCAAAGTTGATCAAACATCATGTAAATCATAACAGTGCTCTGAACAGAGTCACTTATTTTAATATCTATGTCTCAGAAATATCCCCAGTATCAACAAACTAATTTTGGAGTGATGTTTCTTATCCTCTACCAAAATTCTCTCCTCCCTCTGTTGAAGACCTGTGTATACTTACTAATTACAACACATGCTTAAATATTTGGGAAGCAATTTTATTTCCCTGAAGGTGAGCCTTATCTGACAGATTTCATATGTGAGGATGATCCCAGTGAGTTCAGACTTTATCCTATACTGAAGTTAGCTGAGCTATTCAAACTGCCTTCTACACACATCAAGATCTCAACAGTGAATGAATGTAATACAGCTGAAATTCAACAGCCTCATCAATGGAGTAATCAGGGAAAAGGATGGAACGTCCTATGGAAAAAGGCCCCAGAACATTCATTGAATGTATTGCCAATGATGGACATGCCTTTCTGGTAGTGTGAGATTTGAGGAATGTAGATCCCCAGGCACAGACACAAGCTGGAGACAGTTATGTGTACTTTTTTGCATTTTTTGTGTATTTCTTATAACTGCTGCTGCTTACAGTATTATGGCAACTGAGGGAAATAATACAGATACAGTATGGAATTAGGATACAGTTACTCCTTTTGGTCAAGTAAGGTAGAACTTCCATGTGGAGTCAAGGGGTGAAGGAAATTCGTCTATTAATTACAGAAAACATAATTTGGCAATCTCCTCATTTAATGTTATTCTGTATATGGTCTGTAGCTGGACACACAATGTCAGAACTGGGAGAAATCATCCTACTTTTTCTGTCTAAAAAGTCAAAATAGCTGAAATAAAATAACCATTTACATTGTTAGTGTATTTCCAGGACATGTATGGAGTACACATTACAAAACATGGGCATTAATATATAAAAGAAAATGACTGTAAGAAATTACAAAGGTTAAGGCATTCATTTGAGATCCAGAACTTTAGGCCCCTCACTATTCTGGTGATCACGTGGCTGGGTGGGCAAATGACTTAGGCTGAAGAATAGTCTCAGCTTTCTAAGGAGTGCACCAAGATATCCTGGCTCTTCATCTATGCTGGTGTATAGTCAAGGTATACAACAGTTCTTGCATGAATTTCTTTTTACAGAAACAAGGATGAAAAGAAAAGGGCCCACTGCCCAGCTGCATTTTGTCTCCTGATATACAGCTGGTACACAGCCTAAAGGTACCTGAATCCAAAAACCTGGAAATGCTTTTGGACATCTCGTGATAGACACCGGGTTTTCCCCTTGCCTCAGTTTCCATAAATCACTTTTTTTTATACTGAGTCACCTTTTTTACACTGAAGCTTTTCTGCTTGCAGAGCCTGGTTTGCAAGGCTCTTCCATATACTTGGCACCAAAGCCTTGTGCTAAATATTTTTGAGGGAAAAAACCACCTTGGTTCTTGAACTACTTGGCTAACTGACAAGTAAGATAAATCAGCAGTGTTCTTTGCCAGGCCAAAGATATTTTTGTCTCACCCCTAAAATACTTTCTCTTCGCAGAGCAAGAAAACTCTTTAAAATTCAAAGCGGGTACACTTTCCAGCAATTTATCTAGAATGAACAGCAGGATACAAACTTCAGGAAGAAGGTTGGTTCCTCGCTTATTTTTGAAAGCTGGTTTTTCTCCTCTTGAATGCTGTATTCTGCATTAAGTGAAGGATGATGATACCTTTGCTTTTACCACAGGCAAACAAAGGTTGCCATGGCAAGCAGGCTCAAGAGGCAGAAATATCAGCAACAGCTGATGTTCATGTCCACCAGAGCTCTGAACTGAAATTTTCTTTCATCTTTTACCATTTAAAAGTGTCATCTTGCACACAACAACAAAGTGCTTCATATTGACATAGACTTTCAAATGTAATTAAGAGGCAATTTTCACAGGCTCAGTTTTATCCAATAGCACAATTACTTGGCATTTAGGAACAGAATGACTGGCACTCTCACACACTCAGGTTGTCTTTGCCTCACGCTCTCTTGGATCATTATTGCTTCAAGTGCAAGACAAGAAGATCTGCAGCCCAAATGACTGCATCATAAGCTGGAACACAGAGCCCACTTTCGATTCTGAAAACGACCGGTTTCTGATGAAAATTATGGGCAATCCAGCACTGTCAGCCTGAAGGGGCAATATTTCCTGCTGTTAACAATCAGGCATAATTGCTTGCTTTAACTGGTACAAAATAGATGCTGCTACGATGCATGAGGGAAGCTTGATTTCTTGAACATAAAGCCCTCCCTAGCAATCATAATGATAAAGATACTAACAGAGCAAGCAGGTGAATAAGGAACCATAATAGAAATATACTGGTGTAGGTACAGATCCATCTAGGACAATGACAGCATTTGGGTTAAATTCATTCTTGCCTGGGAAGATGTTGGGAAGAATTAATTGGAACACACTGTAGGTATTTGCAGCTGAGATCAAAGAAAGAAGCCCCCTGTTCTAGCATCTAAATCAGATGCATATTAGAAGCCTGTCTTAGGATAAAATGGATTGTGCCCTGGTCTCCAATGACCAGACTCCAGAGATTATCATAGGAGCACAAAACAATTATTTAAATTTCAATCTTCTTCATAGAAGAAATCTATTTTAGATAGATTAATAGCTGTGACCAGAGTTGCATTTGCAGAATGACCATGTGCTAGTGGAGCCATGGCTGACATACAGTATAGCTCTATTATGCATGCCAGATTGCCATTGATGATACATATATTCATCACTGTTCAGGTTGTCTGTTCAGACATTGTAAGTTTCATTCAGCATTCAATGCCAAAGTTTGGGGATTTTTTCTAGTTTGGATATGCAGTGTAGTCTCAAAATTGTATTATCTATTGATAGAACTACTTAGGTTCACATTTTAAGCAGCTCTTCATTTTCTTATAATATTCTGATATTTCCTTTTGTTATATAAGAAAAACTTAAAGTAATTTCAACCTCTGGCAAAAATTGATAGACTTTCTACTACATTCTGCTATTTCTATTTATCAAAGTTTATCTCAAATGTTCTGTGGAAACTGACTAAAATAAACAATTACACATATAAAAGGTAGACTTCTAACCTCAGCTATGAAACATTGCTGCATATTGTTGGTAAGTATGAGCTCAGTTCACTGAGTAACAAACTAAAGTCTCCATCCTACACAATTCTGATTTGAATTTTAAGCCTAAATTTTAAATTGAAGTACTAATGATTCTTCACTGAGAACTGTTTTGGAAATCAGCTGCTCTAAAAACAAAAGCATTACTTTCATGAATGACACTGCCCACCTATTGACATTCTCACAGACCGTCAGTCCTGGAAATTTGAAAGGAAACCACGTGGCAGCAAAAAAAATAAATTTTCTTCATTAGTGTCCTAGTATAAAGACTTTACAAAGTAATGGATTCAGGGACTCAATCAGTATTTTTTTCATGTCCCCTCTTACCTGAATGACTCCTCCACCTTGGCCATCCTTCCCAGCTAAAAACTCTTCAGGCAAATTAATCATCTTTCCTAGCCAATCCAGCATGACAGTCTCCAGCTCTGTGCAAGCTGGACTTGCAGCCTGTGTTGAAAAACAGAGCAGAGGGAATAATCTCACTAGAGCATGAAGAGAAATCAGATCTACCAGAGCAAGAATAATTCCCCCCCCACCTCTTTCTTTTGCTTTAAAGGAAGAGACAGATGACTAATGTCACCAGCCAAATTAGGGATCTGAAGACCATTTTGTGACAAGTTTGGACACAGTTTCTAACACTAACTAAAAAAAAAAAGTCAAAATAGGCCTTATGTAGAACCATGACTATCAAATGTCAAAACTGGGATTTGCATCTTGCATATTTTTTTCAACATAAAATACCAGACTCTTTTGAGAAGAGTATACCTCATACAAATGTGGGGGTTTTAAGAAAATATTCCATTCATCCAGATGAAAAGAGAAATAATAACAATGGGTGCAAAACAAGTCATACTTACTGAATTACCACTGTGTTTGCATTGCTATCACTAATTCTAAATGTTGGTGATTTTTCAAGAGCAAAATTTGCATGAGGAAATAGCCTTTTATTCCTGGAGTCATTCACAGTGTCTACATGAAAACCCTTAATTAATCAAAGAAATTTACCTAAAAAAAATACTCCTGCAACCTCACTGCTATTAATCAATAATTTCATTGTAGAATGTTACTGAAATGCTTAAAATCTTGGCAAGGTGAAGCACCACACACCACAGTAAACTCACCCAAGAGAAGCCTACACATCCTATTCCACCACACAACATATCTGCAAGAAGAGCTGGGAAGGAAGAGGCCGCAGGGAAGTAGGCAAAAAAGTATGGACTGTGCCAGTGAGTCACCTGTATTAAGGGGAAAATAGTTATTTTTAACTAATACAGAAAGGAGAAACAAATTGTCACAAATTCAGAAAAGGGTTAGAGGTTGTGACAAACCTCTAGACAAGTTCTTGACTAGGTGGCTGTAACACAAGATCCCCTTTTTTAGAAAAACTTACCTTGTTTTTTTCATGATTTTTTATCCATTTTTTACTCAAAATAAAATTAAGTAAGTTCTCAGCCCAACCCCCCAACAGCTCCAAAGTCAGAGTTCTCCATTTGTCTTCCTACAAGACAAGAATTGTGTGGATCATGGCAGTCCTTCTGTGCAGGACACTGGTCTTGAGTCTCTACTGTCAGGGACTCTCTGGTATTTTGTTTTTCCATCTCTGTCAGGCAACTGACATAGTTCAGTGTGGCTGAGGCCCACAGAACTCTCTTGCTTGTGTTGTTTATTCTCAGGCACTGAATCTGACCAAACGGCTCCTCACCACAAAATTAAACAACCATCCCAGTATACAATACCTTCTGCAGAAAATTACACTCTCATCTCCCTTTAACAAGTTGTGATTTACATACAATTCCACTCTGTATAAACTAATATGAGAGAACAACATAGTAACTGCATAAATGGCAGTCAATTGTCTTGCCAAAGCAATATTTAGGATTATCTTATGTAACAGCCTAGCAATTTTAAGGATCTGTGAGATACTTGATAGTGCTCAACAGCTCCAATCTAATAAAATTTGAAAGCAGGAAATGCACAGCCACACAGCAGTGTTCAGTGGAAATAATGTGATATGTGATATGTTTGGCAAAAACAGCTTTCACATCCAAGGTAAAAGGCAAGTTTTTGAAAAAGTGCTTCCAGAGATGTAAGCAAGAATTCAGCAGATCTATGTAAGATTTTTTCATGGCTGGAAATCCAGAAGCTTTTGAGTTGTTGAAGGCTAGTCTTTTCTTACATAATTTTGTTTCCTTTTTAATACTGGAATTCTTCTGTTACAGCTGGAGGATAGTAAGAATATACATTCTCTCTTGCCTGAGTTCAGTGTTTCTGTGCTGTTTTGTTCTGCATTCCCATCTCTGATGAATTTTAGCTTTTACACTCCTCTCTCTCAGTCCAGGATAAGGTTTCTCGTTCTGGAGCTAACTTAGAGATTGCTGTACCACACTGTTCTGCATGCTACAAGTAATCCCTCTCTTTCCTCTTCTAACCTTCCTCATGCCAACAACCAGCTCTTCTTAAAGGGACGTGGTTTATGCCAAGGGGAAACTGTCTTAACTATTGACAGAGTGAATCAGGTATCACAATTTCGGATGTCCCCATCTCTTTCACATGAAAACATCTCCTACCCATTACAATTTTCCACAGTCTAAATTAGCCCTGTACTGCTGTGTTCAAGATTTCATTTTTACTGGCCACTAGGTTGAAGCCTGTCAAATCAGTTATCCAAAGACAAGCCACTGTGAACCTTTTAAGCTGTATCTCACGTTTGGTCAGGATATCTTTCTTTGCTGTAACAAAGTTTTAGAGCACCTGTGGCAAATGCCTTCCTTCACAAATCGGAGAAAAAAAAAAACAGATGGGACAGTGGTTTTTCACAGGAAAACAATGAAATATTCAAGAAGCAGTGGTTCCCGATAGGATCGACATGCACAGACTTTCACTGATGCCCATAATGAGCCAGAGCTGCCACTGTTCATCTCCCCAGCTCTAATCCTCTGTGATCTGTAAGACTTGTGACATTCATCTTGGGTTAATCAAGTTAAACTGACTGCTTGCTGGGAGCCATTTGCTTGATGAAACAGAGCAGATTCCAGTTGCACCACTCACACAAAGCAAAAAAGCTAAAAGCCCTGGGGCAAGTACAGCTGCTCTTCTTCCTCCTGCCTCCCCTTCCCCCACCCCTTGAAGCAACCGTAAAATTCTTTTTTTTTCACCATGTTGGAACAGATACACTTAGTCAGATATTGCAAAGAGCCTGACATAACTGATACCTGTCTTTTTAGCTCTCTGCTGATAAATAATGATATACAAATGTCTTGGGTTCTCTCTGATTACCGCTCTGGTGCTTCTCAGAGACATTCTGTTTCCAAGATTTCTTCTAAGGATGTCTTTCTCTGGCTTGCTTAGTCTAAGGAGTAGTTTTCCTTTACCACACACTGTGGATAGGTACTTCAGCTGAAAGTTCATAGATTAATGGATCCAATGTAAGGAAAATTAGCATCTTTAGTACGCATGTAGGACTTTAAAGTACTTTAAAGTAGTATCGCTCTACTAGGGATTAAATTTGTTATTTTGTTATGAACATGAAGGCAACATAAAAAGCAAAACAATATGTGGCAAAACAATAAATTTACACTAAGCAGAAATAAATTAGATCATACATGCAATTAGTAGTACATGAGAGATAGAATGGTGATTGAAAACAATGCATTATCAATTCTCTAAATACTGTATTATCACTTAGGGTCTGCAATAACTGGCAAGCCTTATTTTAAAGTGAGGGTTTAGAAAATCATTTTCGGGTATGATTCTTAAATTCACTTCAAAAGGGGGTTTAGTTATTATAGGTTTAAATTTCACAAGCTAAAATGACCTGAGGACAGCGTTGGTGCAGATAACACCTGGGTTTGGCATACTTTTTGACTAGGTAAGACTAGGACTTGGCTAGGGTTTCGGCATTAACTGGAAGAGTTTTCTTAATATATTTTAAAAAGTTTTTAGTAATAGTAGTTAGGAAGGGTTTTTTTAAAAAATAATATGTCTTGTAGATAGCTATACAAAGATATATTAAAGTTTGTAAAGCAGCCAGATTTGTCATTTACTGTTTTATTACACTGAGAGCATGCTAGGCCAAGGTAACAAAACTGCTGCCAGAAGGTCAAAAGACATGATCCTTCCCTTCTACACAGCACTGGTAAGGCGACACCTGGAATGCCACATGCAGTTCTGGGTTCTCCAGTACAAGGAACAAAGACATGGCCACACTGGAGTGATTCCAGTGAAAGATCATGGAGAAGATTACTTTCTGCATCTGTCTGAAGTGGCTGAAAGAGCTGGGGTTGTTCAGCCTGCAGGAAGCTCAGGGAATACCTTATTAATGTGTATAAACACCTCATGGGAAGGTGTAGAGAAGATGAAGCCAGATTCTTCTCAGAAGTACTCAGTGATAAGACAACAAGAAATGTGCACAAACTGAAATAAAGAAAATTTCACTTAAACATAAGAAAAAGCCTTTTTACTGTGAGAGTGATTCAACTTTGGAACAGGACAGCAGAGTTTGTCCTGGCGATATTCAGTGACCAGCTGGACACAGTCCTGAACAACCTGCTCCAGCTGACTCAGCTTTGAGCAGTGGGGATGGACGAAATGATCTCAAGATACCGTCCAATCTCCACTATACATGATCTTGTGGTTGTGTGCCCAAGTGAGTCTTCAAAATTGAGTATAAGCAACATGGGTAGAATCAGAGTTACTACAACAACTGAGATTATTATTGTGCTCTTTGTATCACTAACATTTCACACCAGTGGAAAAATTTAGGATAAAATAATTTTTCTTCAGAATGTATCACTTTGTAAAAGTAAATTTGTTTGCAGGGCATGTAAATATCAAGCAAAAATCAATTTAGTTAAGAGAGAACATGGAATGTTGATGATATATTTGGAATTCAACGTCCCACTTTCTACTCTCAAGTGATTCATCTCTTATTTTTTAATCTATTATTTTATTGAAAGTTCTGAAGTGTTCAAAGTGTTTTCTACTTCACAGACATTACTGTTTTCCTCCAATGAAAAAGAAAAGGCAGTTATATCTATGAGCAATTAGTGTATTTGCATGTGTTGGACAGAATTATCTTATCTAATGTGCATTGATTTAATTCTCTTGGATCTAAGACTTCATCTATAAACCTTTGAAAAGAGTGCAGAGTTTTCAATTGACTTCAGTGGAGCTTCAGCCTGTTACAGGACAGCAGGGCTGGCTCCAAGGAAAACAAGATAAAATCATGTTGAATACCAAATATTTACATTGGTCAATGAAAAGGAATTGGTATTATAGTACACTGACTAAAGCCATTTCGATTGTGACGTCCACTCCCATCACAATCATATCACCTAGCTGCGTCTAGAGTAGAAATCCACAGTGCTTATTGCAGAGATCCAAAGGAGAAATTCCTCATTAACTTTTACTAATAATTCAGTCCTCTTCAAGCTACTTAGAGGCTTTAGGAGACAACCACATATTTAAAATAAAAAAGGTGTACCATGAGTGGAAAAACAAGAAAAATTCAGCCCCAAACAAATGCCAGATGCTTTGTTCTGCTCTATCTGTCCAATACTGATCTATTCAAGAACTAATATTTAGGCAGTGTGCATCTGCCTTAAAAGCTACAAGAAGTAGTTGACATTTAGGAGAGTAAGTCAACAGAACAAGTATTGGGGAGAATCCTTTCTAGTCAACTCTCTAATAAAAAGAAGTCTCCTATGAGAATTTTAACATTTAAAGATCAGCTTGAAGAAACACTTTGGGCACAGCGGACTAATAAAAATACTATTTTGTAAAATATTTACTGTGCTATGGAAGTAGTAAAAATATCACATGAAACTGAAAGTTATGAAATTTTGCCTTAACCAGTTCAAGGGAGGAAAGGGAATTATTTTCAAAAATAAACCATTGATGAAGCAAAGGAATGAATTGATTATTTCTAGGAAGAATGGAAAACATTAGTTAGATTATATTCACCCTTCTAGAGATGACTCCCGCCCTCTAAAAGTTAATGAGCGTGGGTACTTATGTTGTAAACCCACACTTTCTTTAAGGTGTTTGAAAACCTAAATGCAGTACTGAACACTGCACTACAGTTCCATTTTTCTTACCCCTGGCATAATGATCTTCTCAATGTCTTTAAAGACATCCTCAAAGCTCTCAGGATCCTGGGGTGCACAGTCTGCGATGAGGGGCCGTAAGTATCCTGGTTCCACATCTGGGAATACCTGTCGTTTCTCTATCTTCTCCAGGTAATCCGCAACATAGTCCACCATCTCCTTCCCTCTCTTGCGGAATTCTGCAGCATCCATGGGTGTCAGAGTTTAGGGCTTATTCTCAGATTAAAAAGGAAGCACTTTAAAAGAAAGAGAAAAAATAGTCATTTTTGAAAGAAAATTTTACTAGTTTTAAACCTGTTATTCATATGATTTATAGGAAGACTCATATGGTCATGATATGATTAGATTAGATTACTAATACAGATAGACAAGTTTAGCACAGAAGAACAGTAGAAGCACATTGATGAAGATTCAAAAATTATAGATTTATTTCCTACAGATACTGGTTGACACAAGGATGTGGCACTGTTAAGTGGCACATAATCAGCTCCCTCCTGCCTTATAGAGAAGTGTAAGAAAATAGCCTGCTGTGTGTGTCTATTATAATCTGTAATAACAAGCTATAACAATCACAGTTATCACAGTGATCCACTGTGCTGCCCTATCATTTTATCCTCTTCTCAACTCCTGTCTTGCTTCAAAATTTAGCTTCTTTACTCTTTCACTGTAAATGCACGTTGTGTTATCTACAAAACTTTGTTTCTTAGTGAGGTTTCAAAAATAATTCACTTTAAGTTGATCTGTACTGTGTCTTGCAGGAGAATGTGACGAAGGTCTGTCTGGGGCTGTCCATATTTCCAGGATGGTTGGGCTGCAGCTCCAGGTGTTCTTTGAGATAGGCAGATTGTGTGAGCACACCCAAGATGATACACAGCTCAGTGAGATGAGCTGGAGTTTGCCTGCAAAGTGCTCTGCAAACATAAATCCATGATATTGCAGTGCCTGTTGTTCCCGCCACCTGGGCCCACCCAATTTTATTACTCTATGTAGCTGTGCATTTTGAGTACTCCATGAATATATGGCTGAAACTTTTTATTCACCTAGTACCAAAAAAGTGTCCCAGAGTCTTTATACACTCAGATTGAGGGATACTGTTCCTTGGAATCCAGTCAGAAGGTTGGCAAGAGAAAAAAGGATACTCGCTGCTGGTCCAAGAACTATTGTGCTTAGTTCATACACCTGTAGATCTTCACTTTGTAAGGAAATAATTATATTAAGCACAATGTGAATATTAGATAATTAGGAGACCACTTTTCAGATATCAAGTATTTGTGATAAGGATTTCTAACTGAGGACATTATTTTGAGGAAAGAGAACCTCCTGGGCTTTCTTACATTTGAATTAGTACTGTAACATCACAAAAGAAAGACATCAATTATAAGCACTGTCTTAGAGATGTCTCTGCTGCTACAAACAGAGGATCTGGGACTTGTGTGGAGCAGCTGCTGCTGCTATTTAAGAAGGCAGGGTGCTGCTGTAGGTCACGAAACACTTGGGAGAGCACAGTAGGGACTTCTGGGTCCCCAGATGTGACTGTTCCTGTTGCTATTTTACTAGAGTTTTAGTATTCTCTTTAATCATCATGTAAGTGTTTATTTGGCTCTGACTATACCTTTCACAAAGGGTTATTAAGACCCTTCCCATATCTTGCTACTAAGTTGCTGGAAATACATTACCAGTGGTCATTACAGTCCTTAGAATGTGCAGTGGGATGCTTTGTTTGTCACCTTCCTTTTGAAAAGCTGTGTTTAAGTGAGCAGTTTTGTTTCTATTCCTTTAAAATCAGGATGACTCAATTTCTTCCACACCCCCTAAATCTTACGTGCATTTTAATTTAACACATCTTGGTTCATTGTTCAAATTTTTAATAAACTTTCTAAAGAGATCAGCATGAACTGCAGCAATCAATATGCATTTCTATGGCAGCAATCTGATTACACATCAAGGCTCATTTCTTTGGTTTAGATATTTTTGCCAGAAGAAATATAAATACTGTACTGCTGCACTTCTTTTTCAATGCATCTCTAACTTAACTCATGGTATTATTATTTCTTTTATGCTACTTCATTCATGGGTTCATTGCTATAGCATGCCCTAAAAAACTTGCATGAGATGATCTGTTATTTTTCCCTCTGGTTTCAGAGAAGAAAGATGTGGAAAAAAAGCATTTTACACACAACTGACAAAGTAGTGGGAGGTGCCTGAGACTGAACTGACTCAACATGTGGATTGGTGTTTTACATCACTGTTGTTGCTCACCACTGTGCTACAGTTATTCCTACAGACCTTTACACATCAGTTTACGTATCAGTTCAGCTGAGTATCTCATTCCACATCTGTGGTGCCAGTGAATGGTTCCAAGGAGCCCCAAGTACAGCATCAAGACAGGTAAGAGCATCACTGTGTAAGAGCATCACTAAGCTACTCTCTAGCTTTACTTCATAGTAATCAAAGGAACCACTTAACATAAAAACTTCTGTGGATCACATGTCTTTTCCTATATGACAAATCAAATGGCATAAATTAAATTACATTGTGTGTAAGCTCAAAAGAGCTCACAAACACACAGTAAAAAAATAATTTATATAAAAAAAAAACTTACTTTATCATATTACCAGAAAATACATGGCATATTTTACAGCTTGTGACCATTTTTCCACCACTTAATTTTTTTTACCTGAAATTTGTAGTACAAGTAACATTTACATCATCTTGTGGCTACACAGGATGCTGATATAATTTATTGTTATTTTTATTTTTAGAAGTTTGGACAAATTTCTTTTTGGATATCAGGATAAGCAAATAAAATATTACATCTAAATATTAGATACACATTCTGTGGTTTTAGTCTATTGATGTGGAATTCAATTTGACAAAATACAATTTTTTATAATCACCAAGATCTTGTTTGTTATTGGCTAACTTTACTTTTACCCAAGAATGGGAGGTTCACTGGCTCATCCTAGCATTGTTTTGGCTGCACTGCTTCTATCATAAATCACTGTTGCAGTAGCAAAATTCAGGTAAAGAATTAAATTATAGGGGAAACCCACTGTTTTGCATGGAAGAAGTAACTGAATCAGGAAGCTTAAATATTAAGAATTGAAGGTTGAGCTTTTCATCCCAAATGTGCTACAGTGGCTGCAGTGTTATAAATTGATATGAACTAGTACTTACTTAATCTCTAATACTCTTATAATTCAGTTTGATGCAGTGAAGTATTTCAAACTGCTTCAATCTGAAGCAAAGTATTTAATTCTTCTTTCCTCCACAGACAATACCAAGAAATTAAAATCTACTTTTTGATATTCATGCATCTTCCTCCCTAAAAAAATTTTCCTCCCGTGAAAATTCCATACCTACAGTAATATATGTATCTCACAGGGGAACTGTGAAGGCATACTCCTTGCAGGAACACAGTGGTCATCCTTTTCACCTCCTATTTTATGTCTGTTTTTTCTGTGAGTGACAAGACCCACTTACACTTTCATCCCTATTTTTATTCTCTTCCTGAACTGTTTGCTAGAGATCTCACTTCATCTGCTTGAAAGTACTACTTGCTATGGAAGCCATCTCCAGCAGACAATTGTAATGGTCACTTGTGAGTACTACCAAAATGCAAATTACTTCACTTCTCTACCAGTACAGAATATCTCTACCTCTTGCATGCACATACAACTCATGTACAATGCAACAACACAATGCATAGGAAGATACTTTCCCTCTATGCCAGTACATTTTAAAAATATAGAGATTTTCTAAGAAGTAAAATATTTCAGGCAATTCAGGTCTTAGGGTTTAAAATGAAAATACTGTTTGAGAGAATCTGTACTTTCTGAAGGAGTGAGTGTTAGTCTACATGCACGCAAAATACCCGCTTAACTTGAAGGAACTTAAACTGCAAAATAATGCAAGCCATGTTCCCAAAACTAAATGGAAATTTCAGAGAAACTAAGCCTCTCTCTGAAGTATTTAATAGTGGCCTATCTTCTTGAAGGCCCCTGAAGAGTGAGAAAGTCTCCACACTTTCAGAGATCTCACACCTCCCAGGATGAGTTTCAGCATATTCAGTATCTGTGAGCTGAACCCCAAGTGAGGAGAGCACAGCTTCCTCAGGAAGTGCCCTGTCTAATTATCAACCTCTAGCACACTGTGAGCAGTCTGTATGCAAAGTCATTGACAGCCTCACTCTGACTGATAAAATACAATTTTACCAAGCATATATTCTGCCTGAGCATTTTTGTTCCCAGCAAGCATCAATGGCTATTGTCACCGCTGCATACTACAGATGAAATCCTACTTTACTGGAGAAGATTGAGTTCTGCTCTAAACTGCAGGTAAAACCAAGAAAAATCATGTTAAACCTGAAATTATATCAGTGTATCTTTTTTTACTTATTCATACATAAACTCCTTTGTCTTTGATTTTGCTGTAATTTGTCAGATGACAAGTACACTACACAATCTAAAGCTGACAAATCCTTTGTTGCTTTTTTAAAATACTCCCTCTACCTCAGTGCACTGTAATTAGAATACAGCCACATTTTATTTTACTGAAGTTACTGAATGTTGTTGCTAGCCCTTAGATTGCATATGTTCATTTGCAAGCAGTTTTCTACTTTATCTGAAACTGAACCACATAAATGAGTAGTTTACATACAAGTAATTATTAAAGATATTTATATATAATAAATATATATATAAGATATTTATATATATAACATATTATTAGGTATAGTATTATGTTGATAACATTCAGCTTATTCATGATTTCTGTTAAAAAAGTATTGTCTATGATTTCAGAATCTGGGTTTTTTTTCATGTTTACTAAATACAAAAGTAAAATCTATCCAAATGCTACCAGGAAATTCATTATGAGAAAGAAAAAGAAAAAACAGATGAAAAAGCAGAGCAAGGAGGGAAAATAGGAAAAGCAGAACAAATGAGGAGAGAGGTATATTTGATGCATTATAATTTTATATCTGCCTCTTCTCCAGTTCATAAAACTAAAATAAACAACAGATAACAAAATCTTTTACCAGCTCCTGTTTATAAATACAGACAGGAAGAATGCACAAACACACTAATAGAACCTGAAACTGAGAGCTGCATTTGCTCAAAACAAGTAGTAACTGTGTATTATTCTAATACATGAATCAAGCGCATCTTCTGTTCTGCCAACTGATTGTTGCAGAACAAAATGTAATTTAAGGGCTCATGGTGCTTCAGTGACACCACTGAAGCCACGAGAACTTCCTGCTACTGAACCCAACTGAAGGTTTTTGCAGCTGTTGCCTCTGTTAAGCTGAACTTCCCCCACTGGCAATAGGATATTGCCAGAAAAAGAGCCAAAGGATTAATTTTATTTCAGCACGAGTAAAAAGGAACTGGATCTATTCTGTACTTCTACCTTTCCACAAGTCAAGAATTAGGAGTATATGTTACAATCCCTACATTTTATTTAAAGAATTACATTTTCCAGAAGTTGCTGGCTGTATTCGTTTACTGTCACTGGCACAGAGTCTGCAACTTCATAATGTTCCCCGCTGAGGTCTTACTACAGTGATGGCAAAGTGTTATTTCTAAGGAAAACTTCACCCTAAAAAAAGCCAGGCATTTAATTAATCTTGAAATTTTTTTATTCAGAATATTTGGCAGAGAATTTCTCAAGTTTTGCTTGGTTATTGCAAGCACTGCTGTACTTGGAAAGACAAGATACAAACTTTTGTATACATGGTATTCGACATAAATATATATACAGTTACAGCTGACATACATCAGATGTGAAAAACAAGCAAACACAACATAATAGGTGTACACTACACTGTGCAAACTTAGATTAAAAATAAATGCTTCTTTTTATTATTATTATTATCATCCCTAAAATAACACAAGCTGGCTGTTTATTAACTGAGCTCCCACTCTCCATAACCAATTGTTGCATTAATCCAAATGTACCTACTTGAATTTAATAACCATAGAGTCTTAAGGACAAAGAATGTTACTTACAGCGAGTTGGTAAGGTTTTTGCTTCTCCCTTGCCCTTCTCACTGCCTTTCTTTGCTCCTCAGTGACAGCTATAAAGCGGAGAGGATGCAGTTGCCAGCATATATAGGCAGAGTATCCATGTCCCTTCAGCCTATCACAGCCACGGGCTTTGCACTGAACGTGCGGCAGCAGCATCTCCTCCTCCTCCCACAGCTACTCCAAAATATACTTCGCAAAGAAAACTCCCTGAAAAGCAGCGGGATCCGACCGAGAAACGGCTCTTGCCTAGGTTAACTCTGCACTGCCCTGTGCTTTCTTCCAGGGGCTCCATTCACAAGTTCATTAGCAATGAGCGCCTGGACGCACGCTCCCCGTCTGTGCTGCGCACTCCGGGACATTTCTGCTGAGGCTGCTGCAGTAAAAGAGCTGCTTTGATCCACTTCTGTGAAACATTATTGCCAGGAAAGAAACACGGACATGGTTGAAGCATCACTCAAGTGACTGCAAGCTCTGAGCAGGTATATAGCTGTGGAGCTAACATCCCCTGATAAGCTTTATCTAACTTTTCCCAGTTTCTCTGTTTAACAATTTGTACACTTAAAAGCAATTCTAAGCACTAAATATTTGTTTTCCTATTCTAAAAGTTTTATGTGGAGTTTTCTTTCCCAGGTGAATCCAGGTGACTTCCTGTCATTTTTTTTTCAGTCAAGTTAATATTAAATATATATATATATATATATATAATCAGTACTTCATAGTCCTAAACAGTGTATAGCCAGGTAGTGTGGCAGATTTGGGATTGTCATTGCTTTCACACCAGTCTCCAGTCCACTGCAGTATTATTACAGCCAACCTTTTAATGAAGGAGGAAAAAGTCACAGCTTTTTAAAACTGTTATGGCTGTATTTGCTCTTCTAATGTTACAAGAACAATGACAACTCTGCTACAATTGTGGAAGAGCCTACTCAAAATAAAAACAGGACCTGAACTCCCCAGGCGAGCTTTCTGGTGTCACTGAGCTTGTGCCACATGTTATTCTATGATCTGACTTGCATTTCCAATGCCTGGGTTGGCTGCTATAATGATCAGTTCCTCAATCTTGAAAAGCATCAAGAAATCCCAGAGTCAGTTGCCAGAGCCTCTCAGATGTTTTACACCTCAAATCAACTCCTGAGTGCAAGGTTTACAAACTGGGCATATTGGGACCCCATAGGAAAACAAGTGTTTTGGAGACTTTTCCTATTTCTTTCTTTCTTCCTGAATTTGACTGAAAAGGCTGAAAATTCAAAATTTGTTGTGAGGGTATAAGAGATGCAAAAATTGAAGTCATTTCTAGTAAACTTAAAGATAACTGACATCTCACTTCAATGTTTTATCCAAATGGCTTGCAAAAGGTAAATAACTTCCAAAGGAAATTAAAAATGGAAACTAAAATTAAGATTGGAGTATTAAAATGCTTGTTTAATGAATGTTGAAATACAACCTCAAAGTCACCTGATGTGTTTTTGTTTCTCTGCTGTACCTGTCACATTTTCCATTACAACATTTCTTTTTGTAATTTCTCAGGAAGAAAAATGAAATAAAGTGTGAAGATACAACAGGCAAGCTGGAAAAGGGGAATTAAATGCCTTTCTAAAAAGCATGTTCCATGTGTCTTCTACAATTTAGAAATTCTTCTGGCTCGTACTAGTTTGATAATTCTCATCATCAGATGTTGGTAATAAACAAATCTTTGTTTAACAGATCTCTCTGTGGTGGACAAAAGGAAGATCATTAAGTTTTGTATCATAGATACTAAGTCAGACCTGTTGTGGCCCTGCGAATTTGTTCCAGGCCTTTCAGACTGCTCTCTATTTCACAGCCAAAGAACAATTTTGTTTATTGCTGAAATACAATGAATAGAGATCCCCTCTTTATTGCCAAACTGTTCCAAAATTCAAGATAGCAGTGTGTAAGAAGTAACAGATGATCCCAAAAGGTTTAAAGGCTGGGGCTTGTTGGTAAGCACTCAACAGACCTATTATTCACAGCTAACAAGAGACAAGCTTCGATATGTTTTTGCAATGGAAGTCAACTGTGATGACGATACATAAACGATATTGTGCCCATGCAGTAATAGCATCGATTTACTACCATTACTGAACCCTTGGGTTTTTAAACAAGGTGGGAGAGAGGCTGTGTTTGAACAGGAGGCTCCAGCACAGCACCAGAAAATGAAGCAATGTGTTATCACTCACTGCAGTCCCACTGTCAGTCCATATACAAATACACGGATCAAAGCAGAGGGGATTAAACAGTTTGTACCCACTTTGTAACAGCTTTCACCTTTTCCACAACTGTACAATGCAGGTTAGAAATGAAAAGGCAGTTACCTCAGGCTTTTAGTCCAGTTATGATCAGATGGCTCTACTCCCAACTTTGTTTATCCCTCACCTGAACAGTCTGACACATTTCTCATGCTAGCCTCTTGGTGCGGTACTAGGTACTAAATTTGATGAAGATGTGTTTGGGCTGTAGTTCACTAAACCTAACATTATTTGAAAAAGACTGTTCTGAGCTATAACACGAAGGGCTTTAAATTGACTCAGATATACTCAATATCTTAGACACTGAGAAAATAATTTGAAAAAATTAATTAGGGATCTAGTGCAATGTTTGTGCCTCTTTCCCACATTTGGTGTCAAACGAACAGTCATTGTTGCCTATGCATAAAAAACTCCACTGGTTTATTGTATTTTACTCTGTGTCTGCAGGAACCTATTTGGAGACTGCAGGCATTTTTTTTTCAGTTTTCCTTGCAGTTGCTCCTTCAAAAAGAGAACAGCAGTAGAACCCCATATTTTTCTTTCTTTCCCCCCCAGTATATTCTTCCATTACTGTAAAAGTACAGTAGTATAGTTACAGGAAATTATCTACAAGAAGGTAAAAGAAACAAACAAGTGAGAATGGAATGAAAAATTCTTTCATGTTCTGTAAACAAGGTCCAAATCTGCATAACCACAAAGATGAGACAAGAAAGAAGANGACATTGAGAAAATAATTTGAAAAAATTAATTAGGGATCTAGTGCAATGTTTGTGCCTCTTTCCCACATTTGGCGTCAAATGAACAGTCACTGTTGCCTATGCATAAAAAACCCCACTGGTTTATTGTATTTGGTTTACTCTGTGTCTGCAGGAAGCTATTTGGAGACTGCAGGCATTTTTTTTTTCAGTTTTCCTTGCAGTTGCTCCTTCAAAAAGAGAACAGCAGTAGAACCCCATATTTTTCGTTCTTCCCCCCCCCCAGTATTTTCTTCCATTACTGTAAAAGTACAGTAGTATAGTTACAGGAAATTATCTAAAAGAAGGTAAAAGAAACAAACAAATGAGAATGGAATGAAAAATTCTTAATGTTCTGTAAACAAGGTCCAAATCTGCATAACCACAAAGATGAGACAAGAAAGAAGAGAGTATTTTAGATAAAATGTGCAACTAACAATTTTTTAATTAAAACAAAGGGTGTATTTCCTTTGAAAGAAAGTAAGAATTAAATAAAGCCTTCAGACACAAATACATGGATTACTCTCAACATATGAGGATAAAACCTAAGTCTCCTGCAGAACATAAGTAGACTTTGCAACAGATTAGCCAGGAGATGAATCTGAGACAGAGCAGACAAACTGGGAAAGTACCCTCTTTTTTCATAAATATTTTACGTGTGACTTGTTTTCCCTGTTCAGTTCCTGTTGCTGGTTGTGTGAACATGTGAAGGTAAACCAAAGAAGAAAAAAAAAGGAACTGCTAACAAAGTGAACATGGACGCAGACTCACACACACAGTTTCAGAGGAATTAATGTACCACTTGCTGGTTCGAGGCAGCCTGAGCACATTACTCTGATGGAAGCAAGCCTACAGAAAAGAGAGTTTGTGATGAACTGAAAAAGTGTCAACAGAAAAACTGACAGGCTGTGAAGAGTCACAGAGACAGTGAGAGCAGGCTGCAATAGCAGTAGGCAGACTCTTCCAATACAGAGATAGGAATAGCTTCTGCTGTGAGCTGAGATGTGCTTACCTAGGGGTGTAGGCACTGCCAGGGCACTCATCCAGCCATGTATTGCTCACAGAGAGAGTGTTCTCAAGCATTGACTATTGTGAGCTTCACAGAAGCTGTGGCTGACAGATGAACTGCTATGAGGCCTAAAATGCGCTGTGAAGACCTCATGTTAGAAAAGCAAGTCACAGCAGACAGTTTATGAATGGAATAACCCCCGTGTGGATGAAAAGACAGACCCAGGTGAGGCATGAGGAACAAAGATAGCTTGAGATACGGAGGGAACACAATGCACTGCCTGTTCTTCAGCAAGTGATTTGTTTGGATCACTGTTTACGAAGATATCAAAGAACACACAATGCTTGGTTGAGAAGCTACTTTGCCACTGACTGTGATTAATGCCTTGTCACAAGGCATTAATAATTATAATTAATAATTATTGCACTTGGAATAAGCTTGAAGAGCATTTTCTACCACTGTAAGACTTGAGTCATTATTGAAAGAATGAGAACATCAATAGAGTCTCTTAATAAAGGACATGTTGATGCCCAGTTGTCTGAGATTACAGCAAGTACTATGGCAAGGGATCACACCAGTGTTTCTTGCTATACCTCCCTGTCAGCTTTTCTGCAAAGGTATCTTTGGCTCTCCTGCAGTCTGTGCTAACACATGCATCTTTCCAGAAAAGACCAATGCAAAGCTCCAGGACACCTTATGCTTAGAGTAGAGCACATTGGAGAAGATCATGGAGGACTGTCTCTTGTGGGAGGGACCCAATACTGGAGCAGGGGAAGGATTCCTCTACCTGAGCAGCAGGAGAAACAACCTGTAATGAACTGACTATAAACCCCCATTCCCTGTCTCCCATCACCACTGGGGAAGGAGGAGGTAGAGTTTGGGAAGGAGGGAGGGGTGGGGCAAAGAGGTTTTAAAGATTTATTTTACTTCTCATTATCCTGCTCTGATTTTGTTAGTAATGAATTTAGTTAATATCCCAAATTCAAGCCTGTTTTGCCCATGATAATATTTGATGAGTGATCTCTCCCAGTCCTCATCTCAATCCCAGTTACACACATATCCCAAAACGAGAGCTCTGGAGAACTGAGTGGGAACCAGATCTTCCACATGCACAGGGTCTCCCTGGTCATGGACACACATTCACAGCTGAAGCAATATCTAAGGTAATCGCTCCCTTCTGCTCTGGGTTGTTGTCTTTGCCTCAGAGCTGGCAGTGATATATGTACACAGCACACTTGCTTGAATGCAGGAAGATGCATTTACACTAAGATGAGTCTTTCCATTGAGCCATGTCACCCTGCTCCTGACTCCTGCTAATATGGTTAGTATAACCAACAGCATTTCGTAAGAAAAACAGTCATAACATCTAAGTGTGCTGTCACATATCACCTCCTTCTCTTTTCTCCTTTTCAACACTGTAGATGTCACCAAGATGTGATGACCGCCATTACAGAACAGCCAGATTCCCTATCAGCATTGTGAAAAAATTATCTGCCCATGCAAGATTGCTACCAGGATGTGAGGACACCTGTTATGGAACACTGACATGAGAACACAGTATATGAGATACTGCCTATAAAATCAAACAGCTGCAAGGCTTGATCCTAGACAGCAAAACCCAACCCATGTGGTCTGGGACACAGCCACTGCTGTCTTTTCCTCTGAAGACCGAATGAATCATGTTCTCCTGGGTGAAGTCTGAGTCAAGATTATGATTATTGTATGATGCACTGATTATTAAGAATTTGACACAATCTGCAGAGGGTCCAAGTGACTAAAAGTGTAGATAATTAAAGACACCAGATAGTAAGAAAGCTGCAATCATTACTAGAAATTTTGCTTACCTGAAAGTATAATTCATAAAAACTGTGCAATAATAAACTACAGCAAATCCTAAAAATTGTAGATAACAATAAACCATGCTGAAAATTAAGTGTTTAATTGTAGTAATTAAGATCTAATTGTACCTAAAGCCCTGTGCCAAATTCTAATTCTACCAAGGATCCCTAAAAGAATCTGCCTGTCCCTGTGACATTAGGTGACAGAGCCACCAAGTGTTCACATGCTCCACCCTGCCAACTCCATAAGAAAGGCAATCATCTCCAGCTAGGAGGGAAAACAGTGAGCCAGGAAAGATAACAGCTTAAGCTGCTGCAGGTAGCTTCACCACAATGCAGCCAGCCATCTCCCCACTCAGAACTGCTTGCCATCTGTTCTCCTTATGATCTTGTTCTCTTCCACACCTCAGATAATCACAGCTTCCACATTATCATTAGGAGAGACAGGCTCTCATTTAGCCAGGATCTACTGGCAAAGACAGGCAGTTAAATAAGGAGGACAGTCCAGTGTATTCATTACATTTGTACTCAGAGGCCTTAGTTCAAGCTCCTGCTTTCATGTATAGATACAAGTCTTTGCCATATGCTGTGAAATGCTGGGTGAGTTCTGAGAGGAATTTTCCATAAAATATTTTGCTAGAAAGGGTTGTTCTCTTCCAGCTTATTTTTTCGGTGCTACCACGTTTGGCTCCAGCTGGATTTGGAATCGAAACAGCCTAAATGTAGGCCAGGTTTAAAGTGGCAGCACCCTCTGTCAAAACTCTGGCAGTGTTTGTCTCTGGTCAGAGGCACAAATTTTAAATTTCTCTGTGCTGAGGTCCGATGGTGCCCGTCTAGAAGCAAACTGTTTTCACAGCAGTCTGATATTCTGCATAGTTCTCTGAAAGACAGCCTAGGAAAGTTTTGGAAATGTTGAGATTTCTGTTTTCCTCCTTCCTGCCAACTCTTAAAAAAGCACTGTCTTATTTAGTGATCTTGTTCTGTGTAGTCTTAAGAGTCTCTTTCACCTCTACCACCAAGCTAACTTTTGTGAGCATGAAGTGGTTAAGAAATGTCATTTTTCACTGTTTTTCAGTGCCCAGAGAACACAAAGTGGTGTGAAACTATACTCAGGGAAGGAGAATCACTACCACCTTTTATGTTACATACATTGCAAAATACAGTGAAACAAGATAACTTACCTGCCCATAGCTTCTGCTGAATTCTAGGGTATATTTTCAGTTTCTCTCTTTCAACAACACACCAATTTAAACCTATTACTGTTGCCTATTGAAGCGAAAAGTAAGAAAACATCTATGTATCTACATTCTCTGACTTGTGAATGATTTAAAAGCAGTTAATATTTTACATTAGTTGCCAATTTTCTTTCTTAATATGTATGCTCAGCATGTAGAATCACACTAAACTTTCATCAAAATTATAATTTATTTACTTTATCTTACACAATAATGAACTCATACAACCCAGGTCTACATTTTATGTGCCTGTAGTCTTCAAGAAGAATTTACTATATTAAAAAAATGCCTAACTCAAGATCCTCAGCTGTAAGTACAATGCATATCAACTACATTCCAATCCTGCAACACTGCTAAGATTAAGGATATAACTCAAAGCTATGTTAAATAAAGGATTAGTTACATGATGTCCTTACTTCCCATTCACTGAAAAGAAAAATCCCATGAAAAACAGTGTTACACTATATTCAGTGGATACTTACAAAGAAGAGTTGGTTTCTACCAACGCCAGAATAGTAAGCTGTCACAAACAGCCTGGCAGGATTTCTGGATGCTCAAGACAATACAGTTTTCTTCAGCTCTGCAGCTTTCAGCTCTGCTGGCTGCTACTGCTGCTGTCCAGCAAGATAAGCTGTAAAACTGTGATGACCAGGTGACCAGAAGCATCCTCAACTAGCACGTGGAAGAAGACTGGGGAATAAGGGATCCAGAATCTGTGTTAAGACTGAGAACATTTGCTGTAGCTCTGCCTGTTAAATTTGAAATAGAGATAGGTGGAGCTGTGGGTTTGCTTACAGCAAAGCTGCTCATATCCTCATCAGGCATCGAAAATCAATTTTTTTCTTATGTGAAAAATGGGCTTAATATTGGGCCTGGGATCAAAACGAGAGTGTAGAGGCACTGTGCATTGAAAAAGGGAATGATGTCCAAATTACAGCAGGCAACACAACTTCCTGTACTCACAGCTCAGTTACACTCCATCATCTAGCAATACCTACTTCATATTTTTCTTTATGTTTGTCCTGTTAAACATCTATTGAATAAGCTGTTCATGTTCATAACATTTCCTGTTTGGTTGAAAAGATAACCTACCTGCTGCTTTTCAAATAAATGAATGGTGCTTCTATATCTATGTTTGTTCTGTTTTCCTTCCAGTTTCCTTTAACAGGTACTTTTCTTGAGCAAAAGAATGTTTTAGCCTGCTTTGGATACAATAAATTTTGATTCATCATCTTAGCAATTTCAAAACATCTCCACAACTTATCAGAGGTTTCTGTTGCTAAAGTAACTACCAGTTGTCTGCAGGAACTTCATTTTTTCAAAAAAAACCCCTAATCTTCTCCTGAAAACAAGTACTGGATCCACTTCTTACATGGAATGCTGAGCAGCAGAAACGACAAAAAGATGACAAATCAGAATCTGGCAGCAAGGTCAGCTGTCCTAGATGTGATAATATTTGTATTGTAATTATGTTGTAACACATGGTGTAGTAACGTTCCAAATTTCAGAATAGCAAGCACCTTTCTTCACACAACTTTTTTTATAATTTGTGTACCAAACATATTTACACAAAAAATAAATACTTGAAAGCAATTTGCAGGAAATAGCCTCCATAGCCTCGTTCTTGTGATGGAACTTGACCCTCAAAACAAGCAAGATAAATCAAAGATGTGTCATCATGCCTTTCCTAGTAAAACAGCATAAACAAGCCTATAGGTCCACCAAAGAACCTGCAAAATATCAAGATCATTTTAAGCTTCAAAATCAATGAAACATTCAAATTAGGGATGATTTTTGAAATAGAAGGTGGGTTTTTTAGCAGCCACTATGAAGAGCAGGATAAATAAGAACAGGAGAGAAAGAGGGCACTAACACACAGTACTTATTGATCTGTGATAACATTTTTTTATTTTGAAATATTAATAACACTGGCTTCCCTATACCACCTTTAATATCTTACTCCTTCTGTCAGCTATGAAATTTTGACCAAATTTATGTGATTTTAAAATGACTGTTCATAAAGATGTATTACATCAAAAAATGTTGCTCCAAAGGGGCACAATGTATTTTTAAGAAATATATATTCAAAAGCGTAAAAATCTGCTCTTGAAAAATCAAAAAAAATTGTCCAAAAAAACCTTCAGAATAAAGCAAAAGCTGTAGAAAAAAAGACTGACATTTTTTGTCTTATTTTCTTTTTAACCTTGAAAGGAAACGTGAAAAAGCCACAGCAGTAGCAAATGAGTAGTTCAGCACTCAATCTCAAAGTCATTTAAGGACTAGTATGCAATTAAGTAATTACTGGGCTGAACAGAACAGCAGTCAACATGGTAACAAATTACTGCAATGGCAAAAAAAAAAATTATTTAGGAAAAGGAAAATTAAACAGACAAAAAATATGTTTGCATCTCAGATTTTTGGAAAGAGCTAGAATGGAAATCACCCAAAGGCAGGAACATACTCATTAGGATGTACAATAGAAATATGTATCAATAACCTTGAAAAGGAAGAGGCAGAGGTAGGCGTAAGAACAACCCAGGGCATGAATTCACACAACAGTTGTGTGCCGTGGGCAGATATTCCTGAGATCAGCCTTATAACTAGCTGAGCTGCTGATGCAGATACAGAGAATCCTCACACTTACATGCAATCATAATAATGCATTCTATTTTTCATGCCTTATTGCAAGGCACTGGGTTTTACTTTTTGAATTTAAACTTTTCATTATAAGAAATGTCATTTTCAGCAGCCTAGCACAACAATAGGCCCCTATCCTGGCAGGTGTGGCAGGCCTCAGGTCATGGTCCTGCAACACTTGCTCAGGAATCAGCAGCTTTGTACCTGGTTCCCAGGTACCCAAGGAGAACAGCACAGTAAGGGCCCATTTAAGAGCTGGCAGGGCAGGAAAACGAGGAGACAAGTCGTTGCCTCCATAAGCAGTGCCAAGAAAAAAATCCTGGCATATGCAAGGCAACAGAAAACAGGAGAGAGAGTGTGTGAGGCACCTGTCATGTTAGCAACCAGCAAATGAAGGGCTTCTGAGAGCCTGAAAAGATCTTGTGAGAGAAGCTTAGCATATATAAGCATCTACTTCTCTACCCACCTGAGTAAAGGCTGTGTGTCATTAGCCTCAACGAACAAGGAACGTACAGCTAAATAATTAAATAAATTCTAGTATGATGATAAAAAGGAGGATTCTAGGGACAGATGCCTACATCAAATATAAATTTCTTTGGAAGGAAAAGAATAGTGAAGAAACAGAAGAATATGCCATAAGAAAAAAAAAAAAGATTAAAATGCTAAAAAAAATTAAAAAAGGAAAATCACGGCACTGTATGAAACGTACGTCCAGTCACAGGTTGCTGGTTTTTCCTGCTGGCTCAGGCCAGGGCCCTGCTGCTGGCTGGTGACTGCCTGGGAATGCCTGTACTGGTGCTCTAGCTGGGGTGAAAAATTCTTTTTGTTTGAGTGTGCACATTCCTCAAAGCTAGGCTTATCCTGTTATTGTTTACAAAGCTTCACAAATGCTTTCTATGCTTAATAGGTTAGTTTGAATTAATCAGTTGAACTGGTTAATTAACGTGAATAAATACCAAAAAATGTATTTGGTCTCAGGACTTCTATTTCGGAGCAATTATAATTCTGTATCTACATGTGTTATGAAGCTTGACTTTGTATGCCAGTTTATCATTGGTCCTTAATACTAATAGTGTTAAACAGTCATGAAGAGGTTTTCAAGTTCTCACAATCAAGTATTTCATCTGATTCTACACTGTGATATTAAATTTTATTTACACATTATTTTGGAAATTTATTGATATAAAGGAATTTTCTTCATAGATTAAGATTATCACTAAATTGCCTTTAATTATTAAACTTTTACTATTTCATGTGAAGATGTCTGTAACACCTTCCTAGTTTCCACTTTTCATGAGAAATGTTTCAAAAATATACTCTCTAGCCATAATTTCTTTCTTTCCAAAAATCAATTGATTTGTTCCCTGGGTGTTTCCACTTGCAAAGCAAAATCCATAAAATTAGCTGGTCTTTTGTACTTGGACAGCAAATATGCTCATTTTATGGAACATCTTCAGTATGTGTCAATAATCATGGGAAAAAGACCACACAATCACAGAATGGGTCAGGCTGAAGGGACCACAGCGGTCATCTGCTCCAACCTCCCTGCTCTAGTAGGGTCACTGTAGAGCAAATGGCACAGGATTGTGTCCAGATGGTTTGTGAGTATCTCCAGTGAGGAGACTCCACAACTTCTCTGGGCAACCAGTGCTCAGTCACCTGCCCAAGAAAGTTCTTCATAATCAGGTGGAACTTCCTGTGCATCAGTTTCTGCCTGTTGCCTCTTGCCCTATTGCTGGGCGCCACTGAGAAGAACCTGGATCCATCCTCTCCCCTTGACACCCTCCCTTCAGATATTTATACACATTAATGAGGTCCCCTCCCGCTTGTCTCCTCTGAAGACACAAGAGGCCGAGCTCCATCAGCCTGTCCTCATAAGAGAGATACACACAATATTCCTCTTTCTCTCCCACAAATTCTCTTAGATATGTGTCTTTTATTAGAATACAAGCTTACTCATAATTTCCCATATCAGACCTCTCACTACCCATCACTACAGCAAGTATTCTTTCTGGTCCATGCTTTCTATGTCCCATCTTAACCACAGCTGGAGGTCTCAGAGTCCTCTACTTCAGCTGCCTAAAATATATGAAAGCCACAATACCTGGTGGCCTTTATTTTTGTGAGATACAAAAACTTGCAGTGAAAGGGTATCGTTCCACCATCCCATTATCCCCACCCCCCTTCTTTTTTGCCATTAAAGATGCAGCCATAGGAACTGGGGAGAAGAGCTAGGAATGTCACATCCTGAATAGTCAGTACAGAATTGCAAGGAAGCTCAGTACAAATAATGTGAAGTCACACAGGATACAGAGAGGGTTAAGAAGTCTTAAGGGTCAAACTTAGTCTAACCAATGTTGGATGAAAACTTCTGTTTAATAAGTAGTGTGATCAAGAATAGCAAGAAGTTTGGATCCACTACGAACCAGTTGGAGAATTACAGGAAAAATATTCAAGTGACTTTTGATCAATTGTCGGAATATTTCTCAAACATTCAATATTCTCTCAGATTTTTACTTTCAAAAAGACTGCAGTGCCCTCCTGGAGCATAAGAGATTTCTCTTCAAAGGCACTTATGCTGTCCTCTGAGGCAGATTCAAATGAGTGGGCCTGGTTAGCTTTGAAAACAGAACAACATGAGAGAAACCAAGGAAAGGATAAGTGAACGAAAGAGAACAGGGAGAAGACAAAGAACTTCTTTCTGTTTTTCAAATTCTAAAAGCCCAAGAGGGACAATTCTGGGACATTAAAGATAGCACATTAAAAATAGACAGAAGGAAACACTTTTTCACATCATGTGTGGTTAAAACTGTAGAAAATGTAATTACCACAGGACAAACTACAGTCAAGAACTCAGCAAGATTCTGATGGGTTTGCAGATGTATAAAGGGTATCAAACATATCAAGAGCAATTTAAAACTGCTGGAAGGCACACGTATTTCTTCAGGGAAAACTGTCCAAGCATTTTAAAACTGCACAAAGACGTGCTAATCAGACTGAGAGACAAAGAAAAAGGTCTCTGCAAGACAATGCACCCACAGGATGCCATAAAGAAATGACACCTCCTCTGAAATCCTTTGCATTCATTCTCTCTCCCTCCCTTTAAAGAAACAGCACAGAAAGGGACAATATCTGCCACACTGAAAGGCCATTTCCTTTAGGGTATTGTCCAAGATGAAAAGGTGTCTGCCAGCCATTCTCCCAACATGCTGGCATTTCAGCAGCCTTCAGTTTGTCCCATGTATCTGGAAATGTATATTTGCCTTGAAATTCATAGAGCTGGTTCTGCGATTAGCTGGATCCTTTCTATTTCTCTGAGATCAGATTGTTTTTAAAAGCAGAAAGCACCATATGTAGTATATCTGTAATTTCTCATCTCGCTTTTTTGCATGACTAAGTAGTCACAGTAACAATGCTTCCCTCTTGTTATGTCACATTAACCGTACCTGCGCTGTCATGTGTCAGAAAAAAAGAAAACCTAAAAACTGTGAGGTTTAAATGAAACAGTTTGTCAACAGCATAACTGAGTGCAAGTGAGGCCAAAACACAGGGAGGTGTTATAAGCGACTTAGCAGCATCATTACTCTGACACTGAATTTCTAGGCTTCCTAAACCATATGCTCCAATGCATTTTTTTTCTAGGACCTCTTTTTTCCACCAATTTTAGTCTACTACTTATGTCCTGTCTACCAAGCAGGAAGTGATTATTCCCTTCCTTTTTGTAAAGTGAACTCCAAATTATATGCCAGTATTGCTGACACCAGTGCTTGACGTTGCCCTAGCAATCAGACAGTAGATGGTACTTGGTATATAAAAAAAAATAAAAAATTCTGAAGCATAAGGAATGTCACAAACCCAAGTTTGGCACGACTGGCTTGAAACTCTGAAATGCTAATAATAACCCTGACTTAGGGTTATACATATTCCAGCTTCTACTGGAATGCACAGTTGCTGTTACTATGGCTTCAATTTCCTCCAGTGTTAAGATCAGATGAGTCCTATGTCCTCCCTCCTTATACTCCTTTCAGTGACTGAAACCTTTCCACCTTATCTTTGTTCAAAACACTTCAAAACCTTCCTAACCTCTCTGCTTCACATCCAGTCTTGCAAAGATAGGCTGTGCCTAACAGATGGGGAGATACATCCTCTACAGAGGCTGTTTTGATAGGTGACACAGTACTGGAGTCACATCTTTGCCTTCAAGTCATCCCATGTTCCTACAGTGAGACTCACAGCACAGCACTTCACTGAGGGAGAATAAATCAGAAAAAATCATGTGCTGCCATTAATCCTTGCATCAGTCTTAGGGACAGAATCTCTCTGTCTGCCTCCGAAGCTGTAAAAAATAAATTCAGGAATAAAGTAATATGTCTGATGTAATACAATAACATCAAATTGCATTTGAATCCATGTAAACCAACCAACTCCCCTGAAAACATACCACCAGGAAAGATAAAACTAATTTTTATATACACCTCCACAAAGTTTAGCAAACTTGCTCTGAATTTTAAAACAAAATGTTCCTTTCAAAACAAGCAGAGAGTGAGGGGGGAAAGGGGGAATGATACAGTATTATTTGATAGTAAACTGTAAGAGCAAACTTTTAAGCATACAATGCTCTTGCCAGCTCTCTGACAAAAAGCCTATCACTAAAATCCCAGTTTATCTTCCAAGAAGTTACTATTTACCATAATATTTCTTCTTCTGTTTATTCATTTGGTTTTGAATACATAGCGATACAATCCATACAGGATCAAGAAAGGGGAAAAACGTACAACAAAACAGTTGTTCCACTCCAAAATTTTCTACAGGAAAGATATCACTTCGAGGAGAAAAAAATATAATCAGCATGAACTGGTTTAAAGGAACACTGGAGGATTGTGGACATGCAGAGGCAACAGACGGTTGAGTAACAGGGTTGGGATTACTATACAATAGAAATAAATTGAGTTTGTTGTATATGTTGAACTTTTTTTTTTCACTCAGCAATAATAAAATATTGTTTGCCATGTATTTTTCTGATTACACAACATATTATCTGTCATTAAAAAATACACCTTTTTCGTGCCTCAGAAGAATGAGGTGAACAGTTCTTCACAGAATCACAGAATGAACAAGTTTGGAAAAGACCTTTGACATCAAGTCCAACCTATGACCTAACACCTCATCATCAACTACACCATGGCACTNCTCATCATCAACTAAACCATGGCACTGAGTGCCACATCCAGACTTTTTTTAACTCAAGGGATAGTGACTGCACCACCTCACTTGGGCAGATGATTCCAGTGCCCAATCACTCTTTCAGTGAGGAATTTTTTTCCTGATGCCTAACCTAAACTTCCCCTTAGAGAGGCACAGCTTAAGACTGTGGCCTCTCATTCTGTCAGCAGTTGCCTGGGAGAAGAGAGGTATCCCCACCTGGTTACAAACTCCTTTTAGGGAGTTGTAGAGAATGATAAGGTCTCCCCTGAGCTTCCTTTTCTCCAGGCCAAACGAGCCAGCTCCCTCAGGCATTCCTCAAAGGGATTGTGTTCCAGGCTTTTCACCAGCCTTGCTGCCTTCCTCTGAACCCATTTGAGCACGTCAATGTGCTTCGTAAATTGAGGGGCTCAGAACTGGACACAGCATAACGGAAAGAACAGAGTAAGAAACATACGCTAAAGC